>CM063742.1:3787454-4387454 GCA_032441825.1 Chaetogeoica ovagalla | reverse complement strand
GTGCCTTCTGAAATATTGATTGTATTTTTTTTTTATGATAGATATTTATGAAACAATGTTGTTTATCATAATTTTATTATATACATTTTTTAATTAGGTACCCCATATGTTACTACCATAACTATTATAGAAACACAATGTAACTAAAAATTTAAAAACTGTTGCAGTGAATAAGTAAACAAAATTATATAATTTATTTTATTATATATTGATTTATTAACATATTTAATAATATTGGTTATTTATCAATTATTTATTTTTGAACCATTTTTTAAATATAATATACACACTTATAAATGACATTACATTTCAAGATGAGGGTACCATTACATAAATTGCCTTTATGAAAATAAAGAATTTTAATTAGAAAAATAATTTAGTTATTTTACAAAATGACAAAAATATATTATGTATTTCAAATTAATGGTAGTACTAGTAAAGTTATAATTTTTGTTTTTAAAATCAATAAAAATTAAAAAAAAAAAAATTAAAGTCATTCTTATCTGTGTATAAACGTCGCTTGGTGATCAGCACCCTGGGTGATTGCCTGTAACTTTCACTTGGCTTGTATATTATTATTATTGTTTATAGTCATTTATTAAAGTAATTGTTTTTACACTTCAGGTTCCAAAGGTTTGCAGTCCGTAAATGAAGTTGAAATATTACGCGATAAAGTTTATGTTGCTTTAGAAGAATATTGTCGTATAAAACATCCAGAAGAACCGGGTCGATTTGCTAAATTACTTTTACGTCTACCTTCATTACGTTCAATTGGTTTAAAATGTTTGGAACATTTATTTTTTTACAAGCTGATTGGCGATTCACCAATTGATACATTTTTAATGGAAGTCCTAGAATCACACGATGTGCAACAAGTGGCCACATAATTTTTTAACAATTTGGCTAGATAATAATGTAATAATATTGAATACTCATATAGTATACTACAAATACGAATATTGTAATTTTAATACTGATCTCTTACATTATAATATTATATATATATATATATATATTACATAATGACTATTACTAATGGAATAAATCTTTTAATATAATATTCAGTTTAAACACAATTGTTCAATAATGTGGCCTACTATTTCTTTTGATGTTTAGTTAAGTAGTTATGCATTATTATGTGTTGTAATGGCCCTTTTAATCAATTGGTCTGATTTCTCATCCTGTACGATATTTATATTAAATCTTAATTCCTCAATGTATTATCTTGAGTTCTTCACTTTATTTATTAATAGTTTCAAAAATATTCATAACTGTCATTTCCTTTTATTCGTTGTTGATTTAAAATTATTTAAAACAATTTGTTCAGAAAATAACTGTCACTTGCTGTAAAATGATTTGAATGCATTTATTGCTTGGACTGATAGTTATGGTCTAGATTTGAAATGTTACTCCTTCCTACAGAAATCACTTATCTTTGGAGTTTAATTACTTATTGTAAGGTACTTCATTTGTCACTGTATGTAACAAAATTAATGGTCTTGGGGTTATATTTGATCATGAACTGAATTTTCATGTGCACAAAGAGACATCTTGCTGTAAGACTAAAAGCTCTTGGTTTTCTAAAGCGGCTTTGCAGTGAATTCAAATTGTTAGCTCCATTTAGTTTTATACTGTGTGCATATTAGGTCGATTTTGAAGTATGCTGTTATTATTTGGGACCCACATACTGTAATAAGAACCAAACTGAAAGGATACAACTCAAATATTTACGTTATGCTGCTGTGTTAAAAATCAACCATGAACCACATAATTATAATCCGGTCCTATCGAAATTAGGTTTACAGTCCTTGGTTGATAGACAACTTTCTATGAACAAGGTGTTTTACGAAAACTTGTTGAAGGATGTATTGATTGTTCTACTAAATTAGCTAAATTAGTCTCAAAGCTTCAAGTTTTCAGTCAAAATCTTTTTATAATTTCTTCATTCCTTATTGTACCACTTTTACTACAATTATTCCTTGTAATTGACCAGTTTATAGATTAATACTTATTACCAATGAAAATCCGACATTTATATTTAATTAATATTTCTGTAGATGTATTTATATTATATTTGTATTTAATTTTAAGTAATCTGTACTTTGGGCTGCGGCTTGTTTTATAATAATAAATAAATACTCGCACGCGCTCATTGGAATTAGCTATTTATTTAATGGTATCTATTAATATATAAATTTATACATTTATTTTCTATAGTTAATTTACTTCTTAATTGTATATAAATTACTATTTATTATAAAATCGATAAACATTATATTATATTATACTATTATTAAAAAATAAACAATGTAAATGTAAATACTTTAATTTATTAATAACTTTTTTTTTAATGTATTTTAAATTATATGGTCAGGATCTTTAATATCAGTTTTTAACATTTGTGTTGGATACATCAAATTGACTATTTCGAACAACAAGCAATTTATATAACATCTGAGATATACATATTAGTATATAATGTATTCAAGTAAAACATTATATTGATTGTAGTTATAAGCAAATTGTTTTCTTGCATTTTTAATTTTTCAACCATATAATTTTTTTCAATTTTCCCATCATTGTAATTCAGTTTTTGAGTTGATATCCAATTTGACACATGAACAATAAAAGAAGAAAAAAAACACGTATTTCTTCTTGTAATACATATTTGTTTCGTTATTTGATAATAATAAATATTATCTTACTTTGATTGACCAATAACCTTACAATAATTATTCAGCTGTATATTATAAAAACAAATAATAAATTATTAGGTTATTAACATTGTATAATAATATTACAGTTCAGCCCTTATTTTTTGTTAATGTAATAACTGTACGCAGTAGTAAAATTACACTGTTTTGTACTTTTATTGTATAATTAATAGATAATTAAAATGTTCACTTTGAGTAGAAAAGTTTAGTTCATTTGTTGTGTAACATCTGGATATCATTAGATAAATTCATTTTCAATGTATATCACAGATCAGTTTATTATTTATTTATTATGTTAAAAAATAATTTCTTCAATCTGGTTTCAACCTTCTTACGGTGTGGTGGTCGCGTTATCATTATTTCACGTAATTTGCTCGATTTTTCTGGTATTTAAACAGTTAGATGTACGTTGTCGTTTTCTTCGAGAGGCGACAAAAATAACCCTCCTGACCGTAAATCTTCTATCTATATGATACTCTTACTCTACTGCCATCAATAACAGTTCAAGAACTATAAGCAATATTTTTTTTTAACTTTGAAATAATAAGTAACTTGGTTAAAAGATAAAATGTTCCGATTATCAACGAAAAAGTGAGAAAACTGTTAATAGATATTTACAGGGCCTAAAATATTATATTATATAAAATAAAAACACTAATATTTACAGGTTCATATTGTAATTTATAATATAGCTTAAATTATGTATAGATACAATTTAATTTAACTTCGATATTTTATAAAAAATTAATATTTCAAGTCAATTTGAAATATAAATAACGTGCTTTAACTTAACTTAATTTTAACTTCTAATTCGTTAATGTCCAACCTCGATTAAACGATAATAATTTATTTCTTGTACATATATATAAAGACGAATCAAAAAGAAAAATATTTTTATTATTAAAACCAAAATAAAAATTTTCAAATTGTAAATTACAGAAATTTTAAATTTTAAATGTCATGATATACGCATTTATTTATAATAAGGACTGTAGTAAAAATAAAATAGGGCGTAAAGCCATATTATTTTAGGTGGAAATATCACTAGGCCTATTAAATTTTACTGGAATGATTGTACTTGTCTTGAGATTGTTTCGGGATGCAGAATCCGATGGTCCAACATAGCGATATGTCTGTGATGATATTTATAAGAACAGAAAAAACAAAATAATCGAATTTGTTATTTGGTAAGTGATATAATTGCAAATTCCTTTGTTTCATTCCAAACGTATTTATCGCTTCCAAAATGAAATTGCGCTTGTGTTTACACTTTCACGTCGTGCACAAAGCATTGTCAAGCGACCTTCACCCGTAGTCGAACCAAGTCTCGTTATTCTTCTTCGCGGTATACGAGAAAAATATCTTTCTGTTGTGCACAGAGGCGGATTTTATGCATAGGCGACCTGGGCCTAGGGCGCAACATGTTTTGGGGGGCGCCGCATATGTTTACTATATTAAATATTTCTACTTTTATCTATATGGTATCATATTGAGACGAACGGCGGTTTATTGTTTTTGAACGTGGTTATGTTAATGTATTAATATTTTTTTTGTGGGTAACGGGGCGTTAGAGTCCGCCTAGGGGCGGAAAAATAGGAAGTCCGCCCTTCACTTGTGCAGTACACACGTACGGCGTTGTTGGAGGCGGTGATTTTCAGTATTTGAAAAATTGCCGGACGATATTATTGTACCTACTCACAACGGGTGAATAAAATCGATAAACGAAATCACGTCGTCATTGCGTAGATTCGACCGTATACATAATACGTTTGTCCGATACCGATTCCATAAAATATATCATCTGAAACAATATTTTGAATTCGGATATTGTTCGTAAAAAAAAAAAAAAAAAACATTTTTCCGTTACAAACGTGCGTTTTCAAACTTATACACCGTAGTCCCTCGATATTTTTATTTTTTTTATTCGCGTACCGATCCCTTCACCTCTGACCGCCCGTTTTACGGCTCCCCCTCCCCCCCCCTTACACCGGACTCATAAATATTATGCGAAAACCGATTTAAAATATTTCACAAATCACAATAACACAAAAGTATCGAATTTCATTTTTTCCCCAAACCCTCCTCCCAACCGAAAAAAAAAAATCTTCTCGCGGACCCACAGCCGCGGGGTCCGCGTACCGGGGGTTTAATAACGCTGCGGCGTACACTTAATAATTGACTAGCAATGATTTTTTTTTTTTTTTTTTTTTTTTTTTTTGGGGAGGTGGGAGGAGGAAATCTTCAGAAGACACCTCTAGAGGTTGTGAGACCTCGAGAGGTAGTGACGGATTCGCCGCGGGGCGCCTACCGTCTAAAACCTCCCCCCCTGGGGGGCAACCATAGGTTATACGCCCTGGGAAGAAGGAAATGGAAGAGGGAAGAAAACAGAGTACAGGTTATGGTGCGGCGGAGGGTCGGTGACCTCCATTGCTCCTAGAGCGGAGCAGTGGAGGCTCTCGCGTGCGTCACGAGGCTTAGGGGATCGGTGGGCCGAGGTTGATGGGGGCTATCGTGTTGGCTGATCGGGGGGATGTTCCAGGAGGGAGCAGGGACGATGTACCCAGTCGTAGGATCTGGGTGCGTAGTCTGCGGTGGCGGCGATTGTGGGGTTCGGGTGGGACTTAACCGAAGCGCGGAGTTTAGTTGCGATAATTGGGGCAGCTTGCATGGGGGAGAGGATTGGGATATCCTTTAAGATCTGGGCGTTCCTGATGTACCACGGAATTTGGAGGACTGATCTTAGGAGTCTCATGAAACCGCCTTGGATGACTCTGCAGCGATTGTTGTTCGCCGCACCCCAGATCGGAATGGCGTAGGTACTAGCAATGATCGAATCACAACACATTTATATTATTTTTCCGTTTTGCCCCCACCCGCCAATGGGGGCGCCCATGCACACGACTCAATCTCGATTACGCCACCGTTCTTCAACCGTCGAATTCACAAAACATAATATACGGGCAAGCTGTTGTCGTCACACACACACACACACACACACCGCGCACCGTTCACTGCGGCGCGGATACGGCGGTATAACGCGTACGGCGCGCGCCTCGGTACGATGGCCATACGATACTTTCACGACGGCTCGTTTCTGTGGCTCTACCTGTCGGCGACGCGATAATGCGGATGCGTAGCGTTGTGCGCGTCCGAGTATATAAGACGTTTAATTCGATCGTCGCGCCGGAGTCTCGTTCCGTCGTTCTGTTACGGACAATCGTCATCCGAGGGAAAGACGTAAACGGGGACGGAAATTCAAAATACAACAACGAAGAAAATCGCATTTAATATTATTATTCACGTACAATATTGTCGTGCGTTTTCACTCGAGTACAAATAAATTTTTCACTCACGGGTGAATTCTTTTTCGTTTTCGCCGTATTTCCCCTCCTCCCTTCCACCCCCCCCCCCACGAGAAAGTGTCGTGTCGTCGTCGTTGTACACACAGTGCAACAACGTTCTCCGTCGTTCAGCAGTTCGTCCGTCATCATCGTCATGAGGGCTTCCACTGCGGCACTCGGGTTTCTGACTGTCGCGTACTTGATGATAACGTCGGGTAAGTTCTTACGATATTTCTGTGGAGGGGGGGGGTTTAATGTAAAATACGCCGGTTATCGTAAAAATTAAAAAAACAACAACGTTTAACGATATTAAACGAAATTTATATATTATGTAAAACGTGTTTAAAATAAGAGAGAGAAAAAAAATCTAACGACGTTTTCGGACGTGAATACCGCCGCCGCCGCCATTACACTCGCTCTCACTCACGCGATTATTTAATTGGTACAATTATTTTGTTGCGGATGTTATGAAAACGACCGTCGTCGAGAATTTCGCGGGTTTTTTTTTCTCCCATTCAGCAGTGCCGTATAAATATATTATAGTTGTACAAAAAACTGCATTTTCAAAAGGCATGTGTGCTGCTGAAGTATATAATATTATATATACTCGTCGTATTTATTATGAGACTTGTGTGTAACGGAATTTATACGAATTCTCTTCGAAATCGTCTCACGCAATAACAACGCGAACGAATCCTGTTTAATTGAAAACAGAAAAAGACATTTTTGATTCAAACTCGTTTTTCTTTTTTATTCGTATGCGCGCGTAAACGTTCTTCCGAAATATCCAATCCGCCCCCTTCCCCACCATCATACTCGTAATCAATTGAATTAATACACTGTACCCGTATAAATATATATATATAGAATGTAAATTAATATACGAGTAAATTATAATAGTGATATATATATATATTAATATGTATTTAAAACGCCGTCGAATTCGGTTAGTTGAATCGTATTTTAAACGGATGTTCAAAACGCGTGTTTGTGATACAAAAAGAAAGAGGGCAAAAAAAAAAAAAAAAATCCGCGTTTCCCCCTTTTCATATAATTCTTTTCTCCCATTAGTAAATCTAAATAAACGATTCGCCAATCAATATTATACACGAACAAACGAACGAATCGAACGTCACATTGTCCCAAGCAGATCGTATCGCAGTCGCGCATTCGTCTGATAATAGTATTATACCGAACTGTGCTGCTGCTCCGTCAAGTTCGTAATAGAAAAAAAAAAACCACACGTGTCTTCATGGCCTTCTGTTCGTCTATCTATTCATTACTATTATTATTATTATTACTATTATTATTATTATTATTATAATTTATATATGTATATGAGTATATAATATGTAGTATAGACGTGTGTTCATAACAATATTATATACTGCAGGCGACGATATCACTAATTAATATTATTATATACGTGTGTACAGTGCAGGAGTTTGATGTCCCGAGGGGCGACAACCGTGTCTAAAGATGATTTCACTTAAATACGCGCCCGTGCAGAGACTTATAATAATAATAATAATAATAATAATAATAATAATAATAATAACCGTTGTAACGGCGTGTGCTGTATAACGATCGAACAGATTGTATTTTTTTACCTTTCCTAAATCGTTTTTATCTACTCTACGCGTATACGTGACTCGTGTGCAGGTTACGTTTGCGGCGGCACACTTGTTGATTTCCGATGGTTCGGACCGTTCAAAAATCGTTTGGCTCGCGTCGGAAACGTCGTTTTGCAAATAAATAGTGGAAATTTTGAAAAAAAAGAAAAAACGGATGAAAAGATGAGGTTCAGAGACTTTTTCTATTATTTTTTTTTTTGATTTTCGCACCAAACGAATACCGACGATGTCTTCGTCCGGACCGGCGGCGGGATAAAATGCCGTAGCAGTTAAGGCGAATAATCCGTAAAAATAAAACACGTTAATAAGAGATTTTGTAGCGATTTTTTTTTTTCCTGTTTATTCATTTGGACACCGTCCGCGTGTGGCCGTGTACATGTTATTGTCGTATCGTATTTTTCATAAACCGCGCGCGTAATCGGGTCTCTCCAGTTCGTTTTCCTCTCTATAATAATAATAATAATAATAATATATTCGTTTTCACGACAAACACGTCCGCCGCGTCTTCGGCAATAGTTTCTAAACGTTTCCCCATATATAAATACTAATTTTATACCGAATTTCTTTCTTTTTTTCTTTTTTTTTCTTGCTTTCCGTTATTATTATTATTATTATTCACAAGTTGACCGTGGAGACGTCGCCGAATTTCCGAGAGATTTCCTCCTCCGTATAGCGACGAAAGCCGTTTATTCGTTTTTCTCCCACAATAGAAAATATTAATACATCTGTCACGTGTTTACGTACTTATATATTATATATATATATAGGTATATTGTTTTTGTATCCGGACACTACCGGTAGAAAGTAGAACGTGCTTTTTATTATTATTATTATTATTATTCCTATTTATTATAGTCGGACCGAAACCGGAAATAACAAAACGTTATAGAAACGCATCACGTCCCTTTTTGACGTCTTGTTATTTATTATTATAACTCGTTGGCAATTATAAACTAATGGGGTTTTATTGTATATATATTTTTTTTTTCATCGATTTAAAATAGCGAAGTTAATACCCATTGATCGCGTTTAAACGAAATGTAATATTTCTTTTTTTTTTTTTTTTTAACTTTTCGGTATTAAATTTTTTGATTGTTTTTAGAACTTTTTGGTGACTTAGTCACCGAAAAGTCCGAGTATAATATTATCGTGCTGTAATCATACTAATAATTAAATATATATATATATGATGTTAGATATAATGAAATGTGTGCAAACGACGTTTGCACGGATCGATTCATTATAATTCGAAATCTACGCGGACAATATAATTACAGCGAATAAAAAAAAAGACCAGCCGCAGTGAAGATGTCGCTTAAGTTACTTTGATGAAGTTTCAAAAGTTTTGTTATTTACTGTACATTTGAAAGTAGCGAACAAGTCGTTGCGATAAAACGATTCTGACCGTAACTTCATTGACGCGTTCGTTATTAATTTACAATCACGAATTTTCGATAAAATTTGGTTTTTGTCGTTTTTAACAAATAAAAAAAAAAAAATGTTCTTACTATTATTTATTAATTTTTTTTTTTTGTCGCGTTTAATAATCATTGAGAAAATCGAAACGGTCACGTCCTTAAAGTAGGAAAATTATCGCAGAAAAATTTGTTATCGGGTACAAGGAGCATTTTTGCTAGTGGATAAGTTGTGCACAGAAAAAACAAAATTAATTAAATCATAAAATAAACATTGTAAAACGAATTCTTTGTTTCGCTAAGAATATTAATTAGTTAAAAACAGTAATTTTTTATTCAGACGCCCAGCATACACTGTTGACTGCGCATAATTAACCGTTTTTATTCAACCACAATAAATTTGTATAAAATAAAATTCAATATACCTATGTTTAATTACCTATTTATTAAACGATTAAAATAAATAAATTAATTAATAATAATAATAATAATAATGGCAGACATAATTATAAACGTGTATTATATTCCACATTTTATAGTTTAGCCGGGCATAATATTGATGTTCAGATAATTGCATTTCGTTCGTCGCCGTTATAATATCGGTTAGAATAAGGCACCTACCTAATCAATTATCTCACGCTATTCGTACTCGTTTTTTGATTGATGTGACGATGAGATAGTCGTCCCCGCAAACTACAACATTTATAAAAGTATATAATACACCATAGGATCCTATTTTATACAAATATATAATAGCGAAATTTGATATTCTATAAAAGCGATCTAGGTCGTATTATATACATGAAAATAAAATACGTGTTTAATATTATAACGAAATAATTGTCTGTGAAATATTATTTGTTATATATATGGCGTATACGAGTTTAAAGTGTGTAGTCAAATCAGTGGAGCCGAACGTTATAGGTAGGGAAACGGCTCTACTTCATCAAAATAAGTGGTAGCTGGGTCATGGGTGTATATAGATGTGGTAAGTTATACAGAAATTAAGGATAACGTACTCTATTACATTATTTTTTTAGTACTGTCTTTTTCCTGCTGTATAGGTTTACACATATAACACGAATGAACGAAAACAAAAAAAAATTAAATTGAATTTACGTCTTGGTCGTGTGGGGGGAGGGGGTAGTCTCAAAATGAAATACAAGTTTACCATAGAGTCGAACTACATATTGTAACGATGCATTTTTAAATTTTTTAATTGTTATAGGTAAAATTATGTTAATTATTTAACAATCAAGAATTGAGGGAAATAAATTTTTTCCAAACGAATTACTAAACTTATACCTATGTGTTTAGTTTATATACTAAATAATTTACTTTTGAAATAAGTTGCGAAGTAATTTAATTCTGTAAAACACTTAATGTTTATAAAATGTTTGGAGTTTTTGACTGTACGATGTATAATTTTATATTTTGTAAATTGATATTGTACGTTTTATACGGTTATTCTAATGATATTCTATGATTTTATCGCGACGGAAAAATATAAATAAATATGAATTCATACGTTGAAATATAATATTCATTTACTATATAATAAGTAGGGAGAAAAAAAAACAATAATTTCACCTGGTTATAGGTGTTACAAAAAATACCATAAATATTAAATGTTTTAAAAAATGTGTTTTGTTTTTGTATATTTGTCACAATTCAGTCATTATATATTATAATGTGTAATCAAAGTTAGACCAATATGTTTATCGTTCAAATTAGAAACGCTCGCAGACATTAACGATGGTAATCAATTTTATGCTATCCATTTACATTTTAAATTATTTTCAGTACGGTATACGACGCTCGACACAGTTTTATTTTAATTCGTTTAAAATTTCATTAAATTATTCTAATACTCTGCCTAAATTCGTTTACGCGTTCTATAAAACGTTTATAGGAAATAAAACAAATTTAATAGGTAATATTCAACCGTCATTTTATAAAACGTCTAGGCATTACATATAATAATTGAATTATAAACCGATTGATAATAAAAATCGATTAATATTAAAAAAAGAAACATATACGCGCATAATATATAGCTGTATGGAATGGTTAAGAAATATTTTAAAATTATTTATTTGATAAATATAATAAACACTGTCTGGGTAATGTTCGTGTTCGTAAAATATTATATAATATCTACAAATTAAATGTCAAATGTTTTTAATTTGTCGAAACGCTGACAATGTATACACAAAATATATTGTATTTCCGACCGGTATTTAAAGTGCACATATTATTATTTTTTTTATCCAAAGGATCGTGCGACTCACTGTTATCACGTATTAAGCGTCAGCAGTCTGCTGCCACAGGCGAAACCAAGAAAGAGGAAAGTTTTGAGAACGAAATTTGTAAGGATAAGGACGCGGGTGAATGGTTTCGGTTGACTGGACAAGAGGGAGACAGTTGTCGAGACGTCATTCAATGCACATCATCGGTAAATAAATAAATATATTTATTATATTACATATATATATATATATAGTACATAAAATTTTTAGTCCTTAAAAACAAAATTTACCTCTTTTTATGAATTAAATATAATATTATAATCGATATATTTTTAACATTACATGAATACATGTATTATATACATTCAATTTATATTTTACAGGGATTACAAGCTATTCGTTGTCCAGCTGGTTTGTATTTCGACATTGAGAAACAAACCTGTGATTGGAAAGCTGCGGTAAAAAATTGCAAATTAAAGAATAAAGAACGCAAAGTCAAACCTTTATTGTTCACTGACGAACCATTGTGTCAGGTATTAAACAGAAGATTTTTTTTTATTTTTTACTTTTTAATATTTAATTCGTTGTACGAGAAGATATAATGGATACGCGTATGAGATAACGATAAGATTATACGCGAGATATCGAAAATCGATTTAATTGAATTAATGGATCTCGATAGAGTCTTTAATTCTCAATTATTTTAATCGTTGTTGAAAATTTAAATGTAACTAAAAAAAAAAAAATTACTTACGTTTAATTATCAAGTAATCTAGTATTTCTAAACATTATATAAACATAATGGTTACATTATTTTAGGATGGAGAATTATCTTGTGGTGATAAATCTTGTATTGAACGAGGATTATTTTGTAACGGTGAAAAGAATTGTCCCGACGGATCGGATGAAAATTCGTGTGGTTCGTATAAGAAGTCGACAATAAATATTAATTAATTGATGGGAGATAACTTTTTTTTTTTTTTAAATCGTGAATTCTTATTCTTTTGGTATGTAATATTATTTTTGTCTTTTTCTAACGCATTTTTCTAGATAACGATAACGATCCTAACCGAGCTCCTCCTTGCGATCCAGCCGTTTGCGTTCTGCCCGACTGTTTCTGCTCAGAAGACGGTACCGGAATTCCTAATGACCTTCCACCTAAAGAAGTTCCTCAGATGATCACCATTACATTTGACGACGCTATAAACAACAATAACATTGAGCTGTACAAAGAGATATTTAACGGCAAGCGCAAAAACCCAAACGGATGCGACATTAAAGCCACGTTCTTCGTTTCGCACAAATACACCAATTACTCCGCGGTACAAGAAACGCACAGGAAAGGTCACGAGATCGCAGTGCACTCCATAACGTGAGTTGTTTTCTTCCTCATTATTACACAGTTATTACTATTTTTTTTTTTGTTAGGATTGGAAGCGATCGTTTTCTCTCTCCGCTTTGTACACACGAATCATAGTAAAACAAACGGTTCGTATTATCAACGTACAGATCGACCCAATGATGGGGTAAAGATTTTGAAAATAGACTTTTAAATTTCGTTATAGAATGAATTTCCCCACTTTTTTCATTTTTCTTGTTTTAATATCTTCAAAAATTTATTATTAACAATTAATTTTATTTTAAATTTGTTCGAGTAATTTTTTAAGGATTAAACGGAAAAAAAAATTAGAAATGCGAGAAAGTCATTTTATAATAAAATTCAAGGTGAATTCAAATCTGTTTTTAGAATCTTTATCGCATCACTAGGTCGATCAGTACGTTGAAAGTACGAAACGTTTATTTTACTACTATGATTCGTGTGTGCAAGACGAAGAGAGAAAATACTTGCTTCCAATCACCTTAACGTTGAACTATTGACACGTTTAAATCGGCGCGTTCATTAACGGTGAAAACAGATATTTTCATTTATATACGGTAAGAAAAGATTTAATATTGAAAAAAAAAAAACGAATTTTCTCAATTCAATACACAGTAGGTTATATATATATATATAGTGTAAAAATCCGGACGTGAGAATGTGAAAATATTTTTTAAAAGGTTTATGATTTTGAACCTGCAAAATGTTCAGATTTAACGATTGCACGCGCATTGTGTTATGCATTATATATGATTTTCAATACACCGTAATGATAGAAACGGATAGAAACAGTACATACACCTACTTACAACGAAATGTTATTTTAAATAATCGTGAAAGTGAGTATAAAAAAAAAAACTGGAAAGTAAAAACTTTCATGCGATAATCCGATAGGTGTAGTTGGTATTATACTATGCATATAATTACGAATGGCAACGAAAGAGAATGGAAATTGATCGATGACAAATCGATATTTATAATAATTAATAGTGTATGTAACCTGTATATGTCCTTTTATTACGGTACATATTTTTTAATCTAAATATTCGTTTGATTCCAAACATTTTACTCGGTTTATAAATTAAAAAAAAAAAAAAAAAACCCTCGAAACTTAAACGTCGGAGTATAGGAAAAAAATGAAAACATTTTCAAGTTCTTTGATACGGCCTACTCGCGCATACGTTTAGAATTTCATAGACGTTTTCGTTTAATTTCCAATTGAAAATTTACAATATGTATAGGAAATTCGCAAGGACACTGTGTCATTATTATATAGTTACGCAATGGATCCAAGTGTGTAAGAAATGATTTTGTACATAATATAACAAACATAATAATATTCTGTGTAACAGGGTATTCCGTCAGTGTTTTGTCCCGCCGAGTCGGTGGCGCGGGAATGCCGAGAAAACGTGTCCGTATTATAATAAATGACTGTATAATATAAAAACCGGTATGAGCACATCTGACAGGTTGTTTTTAGCAGCGGTCTATTTTCTAATTTCTGCAGCCATACACGTTTATAACGATTTGGACATGTTTTGTGTAAAAAAATAAATTATATATATATATTAAATACGCTGTGTATTATACTGTCAAAAAAAAAATATATATATATTTTTTTTTTCGTAATACACTTGCATCAATCCATGCGACGTCGATACACGATGAAAATATTTTACTGGATAACGTGTTAAATCTTCTTTGTGTTTCGTTTCGAATTCGATTTTAAGTTTATTTAAAATACTCGTCTGCAAAGCGTAGGTGTGCGCAGAAATTTTATGTGGGCTGTGCCATGAAGAAAATAGGCTGCTTTCCTTAAAATTGCCCGTACACTGCCCCCCTCAAATAGAACGAAGAAATTTAATACAAAATATTAATTCATAATAAAATCGTATCGGTTATTATTTGTGTTTCACGACATTTCAATATTTTTTATATAATATGTTTCAACAAATAGATAATCATTAAAAATAACGAGAAATCTTTTTTTTTTTTTTTTTTTTTTGTAATAAAGTATATACGTTAAAATATTGAACGTAAAACTAATGTAAAAACGAATAAAATAATATAAACACATAATGGTAATGTTCTTCAGATAGGAGTGATATACTTTAAATCACTCTTCAATAACTCTGTTTAAATCAAGTGTTTGGTCATTTCTCGCTTGACAAATAATAATAATAATAATAATAATAATAATAATAATAATAATAATAATAATAATAATAATAATAATAAAAAGATAGTGATTCTAATATCGTTCTTGAGACATTACGGCATTGACAATAATAACGTCACAGTTAGTTGTTGCCGGTCGGTTTATTTTATTTTTTTTCATAGTTCACGTGTGTGTTAGCGTATTTTGTAGCTTAAACGGTTAAACATAAAAGTCGTATAAAAACCCAGGGGTCTCACACTCTGTTCGCACGCCTATGCTGCAAAGTCTAAAAGATGGTATACTATAGTATTGTCATACAGTTTCAAATGAAATATAGAGAGGTTTGCGTTGTATCAAAATATTATAATAATATATTGAAAAACTACCGCGATGGACAGATACTATTATTTCTGCGGGTTGTTGATCTTATTATAAACGATCAGTCATTCAGCCAAGTCACGGACGGACCTTTCGTTATGTATTGCCACTGTATAAAAATAAAAGCAATTTTTTTTATTCTCGAATAAAAAAATAAAAATCAAATTAACACGTTAAGGTACGACGGTTTTCAAACATTAAAGAAAATAACACATTTTTCACCATCCAATATTTTAAACGGTTACGGTAAAACGAATGTGAATGATTTCAAATGTTTCGCGCGTTATACGGTAATCGATCGTTTTTACATTTTAAACGCTTAATTTTAAATACAGTTTTATATGTAGTGAACTTTTTTTTTTTTTTTATTTTTTTAGGCGAGTGAATTGTAAAGCGACTTGCAGGTTTTACGAACTTTTTTTGTGTTTGATAACTAAAAAAATTTATTTTTAAAAATCGTGTGTGTACACCTACTAACCTACTAAATAAAAACTTGCTGGTGAAAGACGGGATACGTTTCATTAGGTCGCGCGCATTGAAATAATAATAAAAATAATAATAATAATAATAATAATAATAATAATAATAATAATAATAATAATAATAATAATAATAATAATAATAATAATAATAATAATAATAATAATAAGCGAAATATCTTTTATTCTCGTCGTCAAAATATATTGTGATTATCGCCGCGCGAATGTTTAATTTATTCAGTTTTTTTTTTTATTTTCGAATTACATAAATGTTCCTAAACACGTTTTTGTTTTATAAATGCCAGTAGGTGTATTTTAGTAAGTTTTTCTAGTCTTACGGACTGACTATAATTCAGAGGTTGCCAAACTGTGGGTCTCGCGATAAAATGTTTGATAGGTCGCGAAAAAGTTTTCACACGAAGAACGCGAGCTAAAGAAGAATATTATGATATTGAAAATTCGAAGAGAATTCAATAAAAATGAGTTTCAACCCTAAATAATTTAACGTATTTCTGGTTTTCTGTATTCAAAATACACACACACACAAACACTTTCCGCTAAAGCTTTAAACGCTGCTTCCCATATATAATTATATCGTATTGTGAAATTGGGATTTTCAATCATTTTTCACAATCGTTTACCAATTAATAATACGTATACTCTATACGTTTTACTATATATAAGAACTGTCTTTTTTTGTGTACCAAGTTTCTGACGTCACTATTTTACGATTATTTTTTTCACAAATTTGTTTCAAGTACTTCTCCGAGTGTCCCTTCATTTTTTAATTTTTTTTTTAAGAAAATATGTATTGTATTTAAACGTTACGGTTTTACTATAAATATGCGAATTTCTTAACGGGAGACGTACACGCGGGAGAATTTTCTAAATTACCCCTGCAAATTGATTACGTGGGTCTTTAAACCACAAGGATTGGCGCATAATAATTAATTGCGAAAAAGTCAGCAGTACTAACAAATTCATCCGAATTGATGCACGAGATGTTTTTGAAATATTAAAATAAAAATTCCGTAGATACTATTTGTGTCTTGTAATATGCTATTATATCAAATCGTTTTGAAATAATTATTTTAATAATAATAGTAAAAAATATAAATAATTTTCATTTTCGTTCGAGAAATCGCGCGCGCGCGCGCGCGTGTTGGTGGACATCGCTCTCGTCCATTGCGTCATTCACAATTTGTTACTTTTTTTCTTTTTTTTTCACCAAACTTTTATTTATACGTATACGCGCGTGCGTATTGGTTGTGTGCGCAGGCACAACGACGACGAGCAATTTTGGAGCAACGCGACCGTGGACGACTGGGCCAAAGAAATGGCCGGCATGCGCATAATCACGGAGAAATACGCGAATCTGACGGACAACAGCGTGGTCGGTCTGCGGTCGCCGTATTTGCGTGTTGGCGGCAATAACCAGTTCACAATGATGGAGGAACAGGCGTTCTTGTACGATTCTTCAATCACCGCGCCGTTGTCGAATCCGCCGCTCTGGCCGTACACAATGTACTTCCGCATGCCGCACAGGTAAGAGAATTTTTTTTTCATTCGGGTCTGTGTAGAAAACCGCTCGACAGATAATATCGATTGTAATAATTAATATAGTATGATTTCTCGCCACCAACTAACAACGTTACGTTACGAAGGAGTGTAAAATGTTTTTTTTATCGATTAAAAACAACAAAATAATAATAATAGATATCGGAACGCAATAAAGTATTCGGAGTTCAGAGAACCGAACCCGAAGCGTAAACTTTAGGTGTGTAAATTTTTTTTTCTAACCCTGGCGTTCGAAATAAAAATGTTTTATGTATTATGAAAATTTGTATTTAAAATTAAATGATTGTCGTTTGTAGTGATACGAGCTGAAATTCGCTATTGCTTTCACATTATTAACCAATGACGATTTAAACGTTTTAAATAGCTAGAAAAACACTTTTTTTTTTTTTTTGCTGTTAGTTTTAGAATATATTAACTTTATCGGTATAATTTTCGTCGAGAAAACCCGTCCGCCGTCGTGTGGTAAAATGTTATTTTGAAATGTGCCCCATCGCAGGTGTCACGGGAACTTGCAACACTGTCCGACCCGTAGCCACGCCGTGTGGGAAATGGTCATGAACGAGCTGGACAGGCGAGAAGACCCGAACTTCGACGAGTACTTGCCCGGTTGCGCGATGGTTGACTCGTGTTCGAACATTCTGTCCGGCGATCAGTTTTACAACTTTTTGAATCACAACTTCGACCGGCATTACGATCAGAATCGCGCGCCGATGGGCCTGTACTTCCACGCCGCCTGGTTGAAAAACAATCCGGAGTACCTGGACGCGTTCCTGTTCTGGATCGACGAGGTTTTGGCCAACCACAACGACGTGTATTTCGTGACGATGACGCAGGTGATCCAGTGGATACAAAAGCCGAGAATCATAAACGAGGTGAAGAACTTCGAACCGTGGAGGGAAAAGTGCGTGGTGGAAGGACCGCCGGCCTGTTGGGTGCCGCACTCGTGCAAACTCACCAGCAAAGAGGTTCCCGGGGAGACAATCAATCTGCAGACGTGCGTCCGATGCCCGAACAATTATCCGTGGCTCAACGATCCGACCGGAGACGGGTTCTTTTAATAGTCAGTCAGTCACACGAGAATATCGTTGTTCCCCGATCTCACACACACACACACACACACGCGCGCCTGTAACCCACTCACTCATCAATCGAAATTTTTTTTTTTTTTTTTACAATTCAATTATTATTATTATTATTTTATTATTATTATTAATATTGTTCTTGACTATTGTTTTCCCTTTCCTCGTCCTCCTCCCCACCCCCCCCCATCGAATTGTTCCGCGCGACAATGCGCGCGTTTTTTTTTTTTTGTTTTATTCATTCCCGTTTTATATTTTTAATTGCAGTTT
The DNA here is from genome assembly GCA_032441825.1 of Chaetogeoica ovagalla. NCBI lineage: Eukaryota > Metazoa > Arthropoda > Insecta > Hemiptera > Aphididae > Chaetogeoica > Chaetogeoica ovagalla. The sequence goes on along the minus strand of CM063742.1, from coordinate 4,368,781 downwards.
TTTTTTTTTTTTTTTTGTAATTATTTAATCGAAAAAATTCTAACAGGTCCATTACGTAAAATAATAATACAATGTATTGTGTATCGGGTTTCTCAATTGATAATTACTGTGATTGTTTCGTCGTGTACAGCCATCGGAATCGTCGTGACGACATAACGCCGCGCGTGTTACTCGTTTGATTCTGTAACGAATTCCCTCAAACGTTAATATATATATATCGGTATATATTATATAATATTAATTAAATGTTGTATTTTTACTTTGATATGGTAAAAAAGATAAAAAAAAACAAAAAAAAAAACGAATCAATGAAACATTGTATCTGTCTGTGTACGTACGCATGGATAATAAATAAATTATATTAATATTTAAATATTTATTAATTTTTTTTTTTTTTTACGCACGGATTTCGTGTTTTTTTTTTCTCGTCCCGATTACCTAACAATTACGAACGTAAAACCGATTACGAAACACCGAATATTACAAGTGAACTGCGGATGTGCCGTAATTTTATCCACGAAGACAAGACTAGCGTGTATATACATATTGGTAATAAATAAACGAATTACGGTTTTGTTATGTTCTTCATATGACTACGAGATCACGTTACGTGTGCACGCCCTTGAATTTATAATAGTTGTTATTTTTATAACACCCGGATATATGTTATACGCATGTGACGTGCCGTCGTCTTTCAGTTGAATAATTACGCCTGCAGTCCATTCGGCAGGACGGTATTACTCCGAGGGGAATAATCTCCGCGTGAACATCATCTACAAGGTTTTATAAAGGAACAAAAAAAAATTAGTTTTTACAACGTATACGTATTCGAAGACCGTGTATTTTTTTAATTAAAAAAAAATATATATAATATATATACGTGACGGTCATTATTTGGCACGCGTTTTTATCGATTAAAAAAAAATAATAATAATAAAAAATACCGGAACGCAACGAAGTATTCAGAGTTCAGAGAACCGAACCCGAAGCGTAAACTTTAGGTGTGTGTGTTAATGGTAAAAAAACTGATATTAATTTTTTTTTTTCGATATTTATTGATATATAAAAATATACGTTGTGTTTTTTGACATTCTTTTCCGCTTGAAAATTTCGATTTTGTCGATTGATTGTTAATTCGGATTACCGCGAGCGAGGTAATCACTTGACCACATCATCACTTGATGACAGTGGTTACGCGTGTTTTTTTTTTTTAGTTCCTTGTGGCATTGCGTTTCGATAGAAATTTAATAGTCTTCTTTTTTTTTTCGTTTTCGATTTGACGTGTTAAGTTAAATGTTTTAAACGATTTAAAATTACAGTTAATCGATTGGCGCGGCTAAAATACGATTGTCGATTATATATACTCGTATATATATATATTTAAAAAAAAATCAACAAAAGCGTATATACGTTCGTTTTTTTTTCTATTTTAACAATTTATCTTTACGATCGTTTGGCTCGGCCGGTTCATTGCCTTCGGTCAAAATACATTTGGAGACGATTGCAAATCAAGGAAAATAAATCGATATCATCCAAGCGGTTTGTACGAGTATCGTTCGGAATAGTAATTATTTTAGCGCGCGACGCATATTAGACGTGACGAAAACGAGACGTAGAACAAAACGTGTATTAAATCGTATTAACGCGATACGCTTTTCAATACTTTAAATCCAATCGATTAAAACTATCGAGTGTATACGTGAACGATAACAATACGCGTTTTCATTTGTCGATAAAAAAAAAAAAAACGTGTAGTTCGTGCGATTTCGATTCCTGACCGCGCGATTGGTTTGCATTCGAAACGCGATCGTTCTACATTGTCCATTTGTCACCGCGTTATGAAATTACTATTCCAAACGATACTTTCGCCTGGATGAGTTTAAAACATATTTTCCTCGTCCCCGATCCACTCATTTGTAGTCATAGCCGACTGTACTTATCCGATTGGAGTCAACGACTTTACCTACTATAACCGTTTCGATAAAGTATTTATTATTATTTTTTTTTTCACGACACTATAATATTATCAAAACTAAACACAGTACCAAAAACCTGACGATATGAGTAGCGTTGACGGTGTTTTTTTTTTGAAAAAAAAAAAAACTATTTTCAGGATAATATAATATTATATATATTTATAGAGTAATCGAGTACGAGAGGACGTCTCGCCGAAAGTAAAACAACACTCCACAGAGAGCGTTGATTTCGTCGTATTTCACCAGTAATTCGAGAAAATACGATTCAGGTAAACGTTATGATACTGCGGCCGCAATTTAATTCGATTTTCTACACAGCGTTGAAAACTGCAGCGCTTTTTATTATAACGTTTATGTCTAATCACTGACATATATTTATAATAAGCGAGACAACATTTTGGTCTTCAAGTCAAAGACTGATTTTAAATTTGACAACAACATATACATTCGATTTTGTCGTTCTAGCAGGGCACGATCGATACATTTTGTCCTTTTACACAAAACGATCGGTGTTTATAAATCTTTTAAAATCTTTTCGATCCTTCGTCCCTAGTCGACGAATTCAACATTTTTTTTTTTTTTTTAATATCAAAATTCCACCAATTTTGTCGACCGTTTTGGTCTAATAATATTTTATGTTCTATAAAATACTGTTAGGAGACACACGAATTCTGTATTGTATAACCGATCGGTTGTGTGACATTATAAAATGTTTTTTAACAATTAAATACTTTCTGGGTTTACGTAAGTACACGAAAAGTATTTATTAAAAAAAAAAAATTTTATAATGGAAATTTGAAGGACGTCTTATATAAATTACGTCACTGCAGTTATTATAATGTAGGACTGTGCCACGTTGAAAATTTACGCATTAGAGGGCGGGGAAAAAAATTACAAAAAAATTGGCAACCAATCTAATACTTATAAACGTTGCGATCGTAACAACGACGAGTACTGGGAATAAGATTTACCAAATTTAAATAACCCGTTATTTGTGTTTTAACAGTGATTTATTTGTTTACCGCATTAGATTCTGCGAACGAAACAAAGAACGCGCATTGTTTTAATAACGGTAAGTTTTTCTACTTTTCAAGTGCATAGTTTCGTTAAGTGTAATATTTTAAAACAATTCAAGAATTGAAAAAAAAAACAGATAAATTTTCCGACACGTTTGTTTGGGACAAGGCAAATTTTTGTATTTTTTTTAAGAACTCTATACGAGTTTAGACATTTTATAATAATCGTCACAATATACGATAAGTCAAAAATCTACCAAATACGTTAATCTGTCGCATTTTTTTCTCGAGGGTTGGACGTGCCTAGTCTTCAAGTATCCGTCTAGAAGACCTTATATACTCTAATCTATAACAAAGACGTGCTTAGGTTGAGTGATATGAGGAAATGGATCCCCAATGGGCTCTCTTTTTTACATAACGTATTTTTTTTTATTCGTATTTTAGTGAAACTAAACGAAGTACATAATAAATTAGTTCTGAAACCGAGAAAATTTTAAGGACATTTTCCTAAAAAAATGTCGTTTTTATCAAAAAAAAAAAAAAAAAATAAATATTATAAAATACGAGTATACTAATCGTTTCGACAATGTGATATTAAACGTCGGAAGGGAAATTATCCGATGGACGAATTTTATATTCTCTCCACGTATAAAATTCGCAATCACCTCATTGCAGTCTGTAGCAGAAAAACATAAAAAAAATGGTAGTGAGTCGCACGATGTTGTGAATGTCGCTTAAAGAAAAAGATTTTAGAGTGTATCGTTATAAATTTAAAAACAATGCGATAAATCATTACGTTCGCGATAAAACGATTCTGAGCGGAGCTTCCGTGTAATAATTTGGGCGTATGACGAAAACCAAACCTATTTATTAATTCGATACCTCCAAAAACTATAATTTCTCTAAATAGTCCGAAATGAAAAGAACGTTTTTGAGAAATTTTCTTTTCCTTGATATAACATAAATATATAGTTGTACATATTTTGATGATAACGTTTTAAGTTTCCCCGTAGCCATTGGATTTAGGATTACGGAGAAACAACGCGAAAATCGATTTCGACGAGATCGCGTTTTTACACGCGTTTTTTTTTTTTTTTTTATAATTTTCCGGTAGTAATTCGGTTATGTTTTCATGCGTTTTTGAGAGAATCGAAAAATGACCGTTCTAAAGTACTTGCGACCAAGACGTGATTCGCTATCGGAAACCGGACACGACTGTAGAACACTGGTCCTTCCGGTAGAATTTTCGGGCACAGACATAAAAAAAAACAACAACACATCATTGTAAAACCAATTGGCGTAGAATCTAAAAACTGTCAGTGTAGACAAAAATAATAAAAAAAAAAACATATTTAGAGACCTTACATTTTGATTGTCCCGTTAGAAAAAATATATTCCCCCTACTCGCTACTGCCGACGCATAATTACAGTGCGTTCTCATGACGCAAATGGTCGTTCTGAAAGAAAAATCAAATAACAAAAAAATGAAAATGAAAAACACGCGTCGTGTAAATTATCGCGCGAGTTTTCGTGTTGGGGGGCACCCGATTAAATACGCGAAGGATTCCGCGCCGCGACGCGAACGAGAATATATACGTAGCAGGAGTTCGCGGCCAGACAACCTAACCGGCCGCGTAAGTAAAGTAAGTAAGTAAGTAAGTAAAAAAAAAAAAAAAACTCCGGTTTTCTTCTCTCTCTCTCTCTCTCTCTCCCGATACATTAAGAGAGAAAAAAACGCGCACGTAGAAACACTGCAGTGTGTTTTTTTAATTTCCAGTCGTCGTTCGCGGGCAGAGCGTGTTTTAACGTTTTCTCCCATCGTTGTTGCCGATAGACAGATACTATAATAATAATAATAATAATAATAATAATAATAATAATAATAATAATAATAATAATAATAATAATAATAATAATAATTATTATTTATTAATGCAATATACGCGACGGAATGTGGTTCCAACGCGCTATAGGTGCCCGTCTCCCCTCGTACATAAAATAATAATTTATCGTACACGCGCGCGCACCTTAGGCGCTGTAGTTAGTCAGTCGTAGTGGTTTAGGTATTCCGCCTTCCCTTCCCCTTAACACCCGGTCGTATATGCTCAGGCATGTGGGCGCGATCGGACGAAATACGCGCGCGCGCGCGTGTTTTTTTTTTTATAGCGTCTGTGTTGAGTGGATGGCGAAGGAGAATAGAAATCCGAGCGCGCGTTTCCTCTACCGCGTTTTCGCTATTCCATCGGATCGCACAAATACCAGCAGCAGCAATAACAACAACAACAACAACAAAATATATTTTATATAATTTATACGGATACGTATCTCAGTGCAAAAGTGTACTCGGCGAGGCACGCACGAGTATATTATATATATAAATTCAAAATATTAATATTAGAAAGCTGTACGCGTTGTTTACAGCAACGGCGAGTAATACCCGGCGGCCGGCGTCGGATTCCGATAATTGTGGCGTTAAAAAATTTCAGACGGTTTTCGATAAAAAGCTCATCGTCGATCATCAGAATGTTTTTGAAAAATTTTTTCCCTTATTATATATGACATAAATATATTTACATATTTGATGAATATTTCCATACCCATTAGTTTCGGAATATAACGCGATAATCGTTTTCGACGAAACCGCGTTTTTACACCGGTTTCATTTTATTATTATTATTATTGTTATAATAGTTTTCCGGTAGTTTTTGTGTTATGTTTTCAGACGTTTTTGAGAAAATTGAAAAATGATCTCTTTAAAGTACTTGCGATTCGCTAACGGAAACCGCGGGTATGACTGTAGCACGCTCTCCTTTCAGCAGATTCTTTGGTTACACACACACACACACACACACAAAAGTATACATCGTTATTGTAAAACCAATACGCGTTCAGCTAAGAATTATAGTGATGTTGAGCGAGGGTTGTGTGTGCTAAACCGTAAAAAAAAAAAAAGTCAATAGTTTTTCATACTTATAGTTTTCCTAATACACGTAATTTCTTTACCAAAGTAAAATATGTTATTTATATTTAAGTACAATGAAAACTGTTGTTTTTCCTTACAGTTTAGCACACACACCCCTCCCTCCTCGCTCAACTTCACCTATATGATAACACTGATAATATTGCGCTAAGTAATAACACGTAAGTAATATGCGTTGTGATTATATATACGTCCCGGACGTATTTTCGTATAAATTCGTTTTAAAAGAATTCATCATCATCATCATCATCATCAAGATGAGATGTTTGAGGTGTTGGAAATATAATGTTCCCGAGCGTCCTCCGGATCATTTCTCCGAGGTCTTTCCTTCGAAGATATTTCCTATGAGTGCGTTATGTCTGAATAGGTGCGCCCTCCTATTAATTTCGCTTCCCCTTTTTAATATGCGTTTCATTACATCCCATTTTTCTCTTACAACTTTTAAAAGAATTATAACGCGTTTATTTTTCATAATGTCTATTATAGCGTATTGAAGTGGCGCACAATGCGTATAAAATATTGCGTAAAGAGAGAGAGAGAGAAAAAAAAATAAAACAATGATTTATTGTTATAATAGTTTTACAAGTTTATAATGTCTACTACGGTGTTTTCATCGCGAATTTCGCATTAAAAACGACACACCTATACACTGTACGTCGCTGTGTACATAATCTAGCGCAATTATTGAAATGCAATTGTTACTCAACAGTTGCCAATTGGTGTGTGATAGGTCATTGGGTTGCTGCTCCGGGGATTAAAATTTATCTAACAATATGATTATGGATAATAATAGTTTAAGCGCGCGTTAAAACGCGTATTCCGTTCGCCGTAAACAAACGCCGTAGTGTACAATATTTATCGTGTGATTTCAATACTGGCGATAATGTAATATTTAAAATATATATTATGTTTTATCTAATTGAAAATAAAATGTCTTGGTAGTATGCGCGTCAACACGCCTTGGAAAATTAATAACACTAAAAAAAAAAAATATACGTGTTTAAATGATTTTTCGTCAAAACAATAGTTATAAATAAATAATGATCAACGAGCGCAGTAGAATAATAATAAAATAAAATAAATTACGGAACGGAACGCTTTTGTTTCTCTTTTTTTCAGTTACACGGAAATCACGTGAAATTATTTATATTTCTCTCAAACGAAAGTGTTCTCTTATAAAAAAACAAAAAAAGTTTTTATTTAAAGTTTATTCGTATATAACAGCGTACGACATGATAATACACACACACACACACACACAGATAGAAACGATAAATTAAAAACAATCTCGCGAATTATAAACGACTTGTAAAACATTAAAATAAAATCAACGACTTTTTAAATGTTTTCTTCTCTTTCGAAATTTCAAACCCGTTGTGAAATAAAATATACTTGCATACATATCTACGCGTTCAATAAGTGAATTATTAAACGTACGAGGCTACATACTTCCATTTTTCTCGAATATTTGGAAAACAATATTGATATAATTCGTGGATTTTCAACGAATACAACATAAAGATTTTCGATATTTTATAGTCACATATTGTTTGTTATTAGAACTTATACTATTATTTTTATTTATTTATTTTTTTTGGTATGTTGACATTATATTAATACTAATTAGATTCGTCTGAACGTTTATATTTAATGTATTTTTTAGTATAAAATAATTTTATTTTAAGTCTGTGTATACCCGGATTTCTTATTGATATAAATCGTTTCTGTTTTTAATACGCGTTTAAATATATTTTTTTAATAGGTACGCGCGTGTCTGCGAATTTGTAATTTTACGTTCAATTCGATTTAATATACTATATTGTTTTTAATTTTTTTTTATTCGGTATTTTTTAATTCTTTATATTCAACGATATTAATCGGTTATTGCGTACATTTCAGACAACGCGCAAATTATATAACGCGCGTAGTTTATTGAAATTATCGTTAATAATAAAAATAATAATAATAATCGGTGGTATTGCTTAAGAAGACGTCGCGTCACGATTGGTTTTATTCCTATATATATATAAGTACACGTAACTCGACAAAAATCACGTTTCATAAAACCGAAATGGTAGACTTATTAACATTATAGCATAAATAACTTAAGGATTTTATCTCCATAAATTTTGTAGATTTCTCGCACTTTTTTTTATTATAATATCGTTTAATTGTCATATTCTATATTTTATCGAAATGGAATTTGATTAGAATAAAACATAACACTTATCCTGCGTGCGGATATTGCAAACATTTGCGCCGATACGTACTGGCGGTGATCACATATTTTTTCTTTTAAACGGTTCGCATATAGTTTTTACAAATTAGTGTTTTTTTTTAATTATTTAAATATAACGTACGTTATCTGCACAAAAAAATATTTTCTAAAAATAATTACACTTTTATTTCATTATATACGCGCAAAAGGCGACTATGTTTGTGTGACAACGCGCACGATTAAATATTTAATAAAAAAATCTATAGATACATATTTTTGATATAGGCCTGGAAAAAAACGTCTGGATTTTATAGAAACTCTGTCGGTCCGAAAAATTATCGTTCTCAATAATAATTATTATACGTTTATAGGCTATTATTTGTTTTTATTTCCCTTAAAAGAAAATACGATTGCCTTAACTTTTTATTTTTATCCAAAGTGAATAACAATACGTTTATATTATGTATTTATAATGCGAAACGCATAAATGTACAAACCAGGATAACATTTTTTTCCCGTTTAATGCCTTCAATATCAGTAGTTAGTACTTGTAATTATAATTCATACCATAAACAGCATTGTACAGGAAGTCAAATGCAAAATATTATTTTTTAAGAATAATTATAAATGAACTCCGGGGTAAAAGGCGTTGTCTGATTTGATTCTGTTATACTTGTTTTCAAAAAAAAAAAAAAAACCGTCTACGCTTTAAGAAACTATATAATCGTTATAGCTCAGGAAGCTTATAGACAAGGTCGATCTAGGTATTTACAAAAAAGGAAAATATTAAAAAGTTTGAAAACTCAGAATAATAAATTATTATTTCCATGACATTATTTATGTTTTTATATAACATGTAATATATTATTTATTTGCGTGACATTGTTTAATGAGAATGCTCGCAAAATAAGTTTTAACGAATTATTGTAAATCATAGAAGTGTAACAGGAAATTTGACGTTTAAATATATAGCTGGTTACCAAACGCGGGCAAGGAACATGACGCAAGTAATTAACGCGTAATATACTAATAATGAATCACGACCGTATTATATAATATGTAATATTACGTACACGAATGAACATTTTAAACGGGCAATCATTTCTATTTCAAATATACTACGATATAATAATATTGTAAGAAAATTTTTTTATAATAATTGTTACGTAACATCAAAAGTTTCGTAGTACAATGGAGATGTATGTAGATCATGCGAAACTGCGGTGGCGAAAATAAAACATAATGTGTATTTTAAACGTGTATTTGTCACGATCGATTTGAAGGTGATCTGCTGTAGTATCGTCATTTCTTTTCACTAAATACTCCGAATCAACGGTGACGAAAAAATTCCGTATTTAAACGTTTATTATTCATCAGCATCAATCACTATTAAATCGTATTATTTTTAGAAATAAACGTTACGTAATCTTAAAGTCGTCCTCTAAACCGCGGGGTCGTTTAAAGTAATATACAGAACATTTAGAATGTTCACGTAATGTATCAAAAAAAAAAAACCCCGTGACTACGAATTATGAATAATCGATAAAATGACATAAATTGTTCAACCAATGCGTATAAAAAGTTAAAAAAAAAATCGCATATTTTCAATGTATTACAACAGGGATCTCCAAAAAATTTTTTTGCACAGTGGGTCAGAATCTCAAAAATTAGGTCAAAATTAATATTATTCAAACTTTGAACGAAATCCTCGTAAATAATGTTATAATATTACATATATATATTTATATATTATATATACACATTGTATATATAATATACAATATCATATCGTTGTATATATAATTATATGTTGTATTTGTATTGTAAAATGTCAATTATCGCAACAAACAATATCTGTACAATGTATCCAAACTTAATCCATTATAAAACCCAGGTGATTTTGTTATTGCTTTCTTTTCCATTCTTGTCTACTTTTATTAATATCTGGCCCACTGTGTGAAGGGTCCGAATTTTAGATACACGTCTCGGGCCAAAATTGTTTGATTGAAAGGTGTAGAAGGGTTTGAAGAAAGATAGAATTATTCTTTATTGCCATTCACCGAGAGAAAAAAAACCGTGAAAAATGTATCACGTATTCCACAATAATTTCACGGAGAAAAAAATCATTTTATTACACGCGTACAAATGTGACTTTTTTATTAACGAGAAATGTGAAATTGCTTTTGTAGTAAAATTTCTCAGCGTTTTGCGTCGAGCTCGGTCGATCCGATCAGTTGTAGCGTCACTCGTAAATGTCCGTCACTTAAGTTTGTTCCATACTCGGATTCCGTGTATTCGTTTTTGAAAAGTCTGCTCACGTGGGTACTATAGGCAGAGAACGAGAGAGAATTAAATATTAAAGTCATCTCACGCGTAAATTTTTCGAATTTCGGAGAACACTCCTCCGGCATCAATGCTGTACGCATTTTTCTACTCCCCGGTCTCCATTAAACACTCTTCGAGCTAGTCATTTGACATCGATACGTAATACTTTATAGCGGTGAGCTCCGGTGGTCGTGTTTCAGTTTCTATGGCGAACGGATTTTCGAAAATTCTAATGCACTCTGTTGCGTATTTTAAAACGTATCATAGTTCTGTAAATATAGGCTTTACAGGGAAATCGATTGGGAATTCATCGTTTCAGATTCGAAACTCAGGGTAATATTTTGATTGAAGATCAAAACGTCAGGTCAGCCTGGCGGGCCGGTTCAAAAAGATACAGTACCCTTGTACTATAAAATAGACAATATACACTATATATTTAAATCTTTCGAATTTGTTTTGTCAATCTTTCGATTGACCTATTTCGGTAAATACTTAATATTTGTAATATTTTTTTTTGTTTTTAATTGTCTTCCAAGATAATATTATAATATCGTATACAACGTATTTGACGTAACATTTCACTATACTGCGGGAACAGTATTATGAGCTGATTTATATTTAATACCATTTATGAACTACTATTTTGTTATAAATAATTTTACGTACAAATCCATATGGCAATATGACGTGTTTTCATAATACTACATAATGTATACACTATATAATATAATACACAACTCGTTTTTACACGCACTATCGAAATGCGTACGAATAAATGCGTTCTGTGAAATTTTTGTCTGGTGTGTACAAGGTATATTATGATAAAAACGCGTCGTCGTTTAATAATAACTAATATATACATATAATATTGCATGATTATATGCGATTGTAAAAGTGGGAAACAAACACGTGTCTATACCGACACAATGATCCAGATGTTACGAACAGGAAGAAATAGTGCACGGATAATATGTGGAACCTGTATACAATCAACCATAATACCTATGTGGACGTATAATAACATACGTAAGCTACAAAACCAAACGTGTAAAACGTTCCGATAACTGGTCGGCGGGTGAAACTGAGAGTTGTCCCAGACCGCGAGTTGATTTCATTTCGGGTTGCTTTTACTTTTAACCTCAGAGTCGTTTTCAATTCGTTAGAACTGCACAGGAGTGACTGTGTAACAGAAAAAAAAAAAACACCGTGTATTATGTGTTATAACGTGTGTTACAAAAAGTATTTATGCACTAATAGTCGGGGACATACCTGCAGATACATTCGACCAACGTTTGAAAAAAAAAAAAAAAAAAAGAAGAAAATAAAACCGAAATATGTTTACAATATTTTTTTTACATTCAAAATATCAATCGAATGGCTATAATTGGTTTACATTTAATATCTATTTCATTCGTGTTTGAAGCGTACAATTAGCGAAATTATTGGTACCCGTTTATTATAGGGATATTTAATATATTGAATCCGATTATAATTACGTATTAATATACGCGGTATAATTAGTAATAACGCAGTTATATAATTTGATAAGATGATATATACACGACTATATATATATATATATATATACAAATTCGAAATAAATAATTGATAATATAATATTTACTCGGTCACGACTTCAAATTAATTAATTTTTTTTTCGTTTGAATTTAATTGAGTGTAGATTTTGTAGTTGTAGTTAATTAATTGTGTTCAATACTAAAGTCGAACAGAATATTGATCGAAACTAATTTTGAAAAAAAAAAAACGATAAATCGTTTAAACGATTTCCCACTCTCGTTTAACTTCATAAATTCAAAAAAAAAAAAAAAAATAATAATAATAATAATAATAATAATAATATGGGAAATAATACATTATTCCGACTTTTAGTAATAACTATTTTAATAGATTTTCGACATTCCGGTATACAGAGGAGAAATGTGTATCTCTATACGGGTTAGAGGCGATTGACGTGACGCGTTATTATTGCAACGACTACGTTGCAGACTATATTGGGAACAATATTATACGACTCAGTTTGCCCGCGAGTGATCGTCGCGACGACGAGAAACATTAAAAGTCGCGTCATTCGCCTTACGATAATAATAATAATAATAATAATAATAATAATAATAATAATAATAATAATAATAATAATGATGATGATGATGATAATTTTATATTTGTATTTATATGTATATATATATATAAAATATTATAATAATCGTATACTTTCTCCGAAACGGTTGTCAAGGTTTACCGCCCCCGGTACGAGATACCGCGCACGTTGCTCATCGTCGTACGTAATATTATATTAACGTACCACACACACACACACGAACGGGTTAAATACATTATACATAATAATTTGCCTATCGCTATTGTTATTATTATTATTATTTTACGGGATGGAGTCGACCGTTTTCGTCGTCTCCGATTCGGGATTATGACGTAACACGTATATTTTATGATTATGTGATGACGATGTCATCGGTGACAATAATATTCAACGGTGTCGTAACTGGGACAGTCAGGGCATTGGCTCCGGGAGAAGGGCCGCGCGAATTGAATTTTGGGAGCTCGTATTTTCTCGTATAACACACAAAGTACGTTAGTAATATACGTACTATTCAATAAGAACGAAAAATATTCTTCGACAGGGGAAAAAAAATTATGTGTTGCAGCAAAAATGATTATTATTTTTTTTTTTTATATCGAAACCTTATAATATACGCACTGAGTGTATTATTAGTATTATTTATTAAAATTTATATTGTTCGGTTAGATGATTTATACCGATTTTAAAGTGTAATATATAGGTTTATGATTTGCGATTTGAATTACCGTATGACAGTTATTACTCACTGTTTGTTTTCGCTTACAACCATTAAGAATATTGTTAAAGATTTTTGATCGTTATAACAAAAAGCCTTAAGGCATTGTAAAAAAAAAAAAAAACTACTAGGACGTAGTAAATAACGAATTTGCCTACTCTTCGACCCGGGATTATGACGTAATATGCGCATGAAAATTATACATTTTATAATACGTATATTAGCTGAATTATCCGGCTTCGCCCGTTTTTTATATTGTTTGGCCCGGTATATGAGAGGTTTGAGTATTATGAAACGCATAGCAGCTTTATTATTCGGCGTTGTCCGAATTAGATTGTTCTGTTTAAAATTTCTTTTTAACCTTTAGAAACTAAATTTCGTTATAACGATATTAACGTAGTTATATCTAATTTGTAGTTGATGGTATTTTTTCCCATACAATCAGGTTTCTTACAATTTACAAACTCCTAATCAAAGGCAGAATTTTCAAAAACACTTGCGTCATAATAGCTGTATCTGTTTGCCAGATTTCATTCGTACAGTGGTTTGAGCTGTGCGTCGAAAGATCAGTCAATCAGTCACGTTTTCCTTTTATAAATGTAGTACGGATTATGTTGCGTCGTCGTTATCGGTGACAAAAATATTCAGCGGTGTCGCAATTCCTTCACTCGGGCAGCCAGGATAGTTATTAAAAAATAAACATAATAACTATAGGTCATGGTAAATATCGAATGATTTAAATATTTAAAAAAATATATTATAGAGAAAACGTTAATTTCTTTTTTCTTTGCTCAAAAAGACTTTAATGCGTAATTGGCTCGATATAGTAACAATTATTATTAGGCGAGTACCTCTCATATGTGTGTGTGTGTGTGCAATGTAATTCATCCGGAGGCGAACGTCATAATCACAAAATAACGTTTTTAATCCGTTAACAATGTATCACGCCCATATTGAGCAATACAATATTTAAATCGTATCACGAAAATTAAAAAATCTCAATTATTATTATTATTATTTTTTTTTAGTAGTTTTAAACAATAAACGGAAAATAAGATTATATACCGTAGGTTCGTTGATCTTACCACAGTGTTTTTTTGTTATGTAAGTACGACGAAAGAAAATGTTTTGAATAGACCTAATTCTTTTAATTTACGTAATAGAATAATATGATCGACAGTGATCAAATGTTTTAGCTAAATCTAAATAAACAGTAGAACGTTTTTTTTTTTTTCATTATTGTCTAATGTTTCGTAAATGAATTGTGTTGCGTTAGCATTTGCTCGGTCCGTGTCTTTATGGCGTTGGAAACCACACCGCGAGATCGATTAATGATATTATTATTATTATTTTCTATAGGAATGTAACCACTATAATAACCAGCTTTTTTTTCAAAACGATTTTGCGATATTTGATGTAACAGAAATCGGTCGATAATTTTTGGATTGGTATTTTCTTCTTCTTCTTCTTCGTTTTATATTTATAAAAATAGGTGTTACGAGAAATATTATAAAATATTTTTCAAATGATAAATTAATTTTAATTCGATTTCTATCAAATCGATTGAAAATTGCAGGTTAATATTATTAAAACGGATTAAAAATTATTATATATATCGGTTTATGAAATTATTCCATTATAATTACAACCTTCTCCTTCCTCCCCCCCCCAAAAAAAAGAAATATAAAAAATTATAAATACGCCAATGCAACCTACGTACATTATACCATTATATTATATACGTGTGTATATATACTCGTATTTATGTATAAAATAAGAGAAAGCGAAAACTCGTACAACACGTTCTCTACTCCTTCTGTACTGGCTGTGCCTTAAATACTCTCTGCCGGGCGTCGGCGCAGAATATATACGTATTAAAATACGATATTTATATAATATATATATATACGTATATTGAATTATCAAGGGCGAGAGGCGACCAGTTTTTGCGGATAAAATATGCCGACGTCACTTAAGGATATACATATATATGATTACGCGAGATTGCGGGAAAAATTACACAACAACAGTGATTGATTTTATCGATGACGATCTCATTAGTATTTTATATATAATATCTCATGATGAACGTATGTATACGTATATAGAGCTTAATATATATATATATATACGTAGGTACGATCAAAACGAATTATTTTTTTTATTCGAGTTGGTATAATATTATTAGATACAGTTTTTTTTTTTTGTAAAGTGTGTGTGTGTGTTATTAGCGATTTCGAATAGATAGAAATTATAATCGTATAATATTAGCGTAATTCTGCCTCTCCGTCCCGAAGAAAGCGACGCGCGTACGGCTGAACCTTTTGTGTTTCGAATAAATATTACTATTATCGTGAACTGTATCCAAAACGGATAATTTCTATCGAACGATTGTCCGGAAAAATGTTGTGTCGTCGACGATCGCATTATGAATATAAATTATTTATTTGTTTAACGGACGTTAACCCAATAGAATAACGATAGAAACATAATAACAGTAAATTAATAATATAATAACGCAACGCGGTTAAAATTGACAACAGTTCATCGAAAAATAAAATAACATCAATCCATAGTATATATGTTATAACAGATGGCGGTAACGATACGAGTGATTTAAAAGAAGTTGGTTCTCTAAACGCATCATACGCATCATCGGATGGTTTCTACCGTAGTTAGAACAACGAAAAGTGAATCGGATCTAGGGGAACGTAAAAGGAACTTTAAAATTTATTTGGGAAAGACGAGAAGGCGATACGTCCGTAAATTGATTTTTGCAAAAACACCGGGCGGGCTTTTATTTTTATGTCTGTCAGAGAAGTGAATCCGAGCCTATATATTATAAGACTATAATCACGAGGAGGGTGGAGAATTTTCGTTTGAATGAAGGCTTGTGATGAACAAAAACGTATTTGGACTCATTCCGAGCGAGAAGAATCAACCGTCGTACTGAGGGGTCCCAGAGAATAGAGAAATACTCAAAAAAAAAGAAAAAAAAATCGTACAAGAGATTAATAAACAGCTCTAAGAGAACTCGATATCTCGAATTATTTAAATGTGCGTATAACAAAGCTTAGCACTATGTTAATCGCACTACAGAACACTGTCTCTATGTGGGAATGAAATTCGAGATTAAAAAAAACACCCAAGTCTTTCTTACCGGTGGTCACGTCAACGCTTGAACCGTTAATCAAATACGTGTAGTCAATACAGTAGTTCTACTTCTAGTAGAAAAATACTGATTGGCATTTTCCCGCGTTGAAATTTAACCACAAGACAATGTTTAGAACTCTCTTGAGAGTAGTACAAACTCGATTTCGCCGCAGAGCTTTGAATCGTCTGCAAACACGAGAGACTTACATTCCGTTATAACCGACTTAATGTTATATTTACTAACAACAAAAAGAACGTCGAAAATAAGTGACTCCGTAGTGAATACGTACAATTAACGTGTATAAATGGTTTACGCGTTGATTTTTAGAATGGTCAGAAACGCGGGATTTGCGGCCCGGCGGCAGTGCGGGGTTAACTTGACTGCGAAAGCCCCGAAAACTCGTAGAAAGTGTGGGTTAAACGTCGGGCGAAATAGTTTCACTGCTACAAAGCGGGCGAAAGTCGATGAATCATATTAATATATCGTATATAAATATATTAATATTTTTTTATCGGACATACAATACTGTATACGAGTGTACGTTATTATAATATTTTTATGGCCAAACCCGTTATTACCGGCCGGGGCTGAGGAGAACGAAAGTTATGCGTGTACACTCGTCGTGATAAATACAATCCTGTTCTTGTCGACGGTGTTTAGTTATTATAAAATTGGCTAACGAACTATAGGAATAACGAACGTATTTGCTGTTTTAGAATTGAAAAATTCGTCAATACCTACAATAACAATCAAGAGTTATGGGCATAACATATGTTCGTGTGAATATTTCGAAATGGCGAAAGTGAAATATCGTATCCGAAGAAACATAGAGATTTACTGCGTTGTCTGCAATTCGTTTTTCATGTTTTCAACGTAAAGGAACATTGCGAAATCTATATATTTAGAAATTCGTATAACGGTAAAACTGTTGAGTTTATTATTATTTTTTTATAATTTTAAACGTAAATCGTATATCGTATACGCGCACAGAATATAAACGATATTTATTTGTATAAAAAAAAAAAAAAATGCATACAGGATTAAGAAATATTTTACAAAATAATTCGCGATAACAGATTAATCGAAAAATATTTATTTTTTGAATGCATTATGGCATTGTGTTTTTTAGTTTTCCATAAAGAACTAAAAACACGTACTTTTCCATTCCATTTCGATTATTAAATTAATTTTTTTTTTTTTTAAAGTAAATTCAATAAAAATCTCGACGAAACTAATCATAACACTAATTACATATTGCATTATACCGTAAGACAATGTAATATAATATGTAAAAATATCCGATGTTTATTTGAATGATTTCAATTTCAGGACATTATTTTTATTATTTATTACGTTATGCCGTTTAAGATGAAATAATACATGTGTAAATGGAATATGTTATTGCGAAAACGTAAACGTAAATATTAAGTCAAGTTAAAGACGAAAATGGTGCAACGAAAATGTTAATTTAACGAATTGAAATAACACGTTTTGACTGTTACGAAAACGAAAATAAAAAACTTCAAATCGGTGTCATTGACTAGAATAAATATTTTTATTGTGTGTGTATGTAGTATACAACAGTGGTTCCAAACCTTTTTTATTCTACGCTCCCCCTCTTGTAAATTTTCAAAAATCTCACTCCCCCCCTTAATTATAGTTTGGATTTAGAAGACCTTTTTCTTGTTTTAGTAATACAAAATAATTATATATTATACAACTAATGACTTCTTTTTTGTTTTTTTATCATTTTACAAATAAAATAAAAACGAACTTAATAATTATTAATATTACGTTTAGATTTTTGAACACAATTCTATAAATATTTTTTATATTAAATAGTACGAGTAAAATACATTTAATGAGAAGTCTGTGATTGTTTTTTTGCTCACCAAATCCGTAATCCGCGGGGATATATTTGATAACGCGCAACGCATATCATTTTCCACATCCAACCGATTTCTTTGTTTACTTTTTATTTGCAAAAGTGTGGATTAAGCCAGACTCACAAAGATGCTTTGTGACACACAAATGGGATTAATACGCGGAGAACTTTTTCTGTCACATTTGGATAAGAGTTGATCATCAATGGCCAGAATCCCGTTAAAGATTTTTGATCAAATATATCCATAATCGGGGATAGCCGTACAATCGAGCGAATTAAACGTAATACCTATCAATATTAGATTATCTGCATTGAGATCAATCATTATAAAATAGTTATCGTTATGGCGATCGTCCGAAAATTAATTTACTGTTTTCAATTTTACTGGTTGTAAAATGGCATAACTATATTATTAATAACAAAATTCTCGTTATTTCATCATCACTATATTCCTTATTTAAGGATAAGGAATATAGTGAATTATTATTATTATTATTGTGAGTGAAAGTATATAACTCGAGTATTGCTTATATAGAATCGTGTCTATATTCTAGGTATGATATGGTTACAAAAAAATAAAAAAAATGGAATGAACAAATGATAAAAAAAAAATTGTTATATTTTCGATACGCGTCTTCGAAGAGAACAGATGCTGCTTGTAAACGACGTTAAATATAAAAAAAACAGAAGACGACGTATATAAATAATTATTTTTTAATCTGATTAATATTTTTTTTTTATTGTATACACTTCTATTTTATTTAAAAATTTTTTTTTGTTTTTCATGGAGTATTATTCTAAAGTATTATATACCTACTATATTATAATAAATACAAAAAAAAAAAAAAAATAATAATAATAAAATAACCACACAAAATCAAATCCAGAATAATGCGTTGACCTAGATCTTTTATTTTCGTGTTACGGAGTATAATAAGAATATTGACTACACCGCGGTGCACTATTTATTTTATTATATAATATTAATATTAATTATTATTATATAACTGGGTAAATAATCGCGTGCACACGGGAAATGGATCGATGTTATGCACGGTTTTTGGTCGATAATAATAATTGATCAAACCACTTAACGTTTTTCAACAGACTATTTTAATTGACTATATTATTATTATTATTATTATTATATCATTTCAACAGTTCGATCGTGTTTATTATTTAATAACGCGACTGAATAAAATATACATATTTTTTTATGCGGTGTAAGATGTACACTGTATAATGCTGTACATTAAATTGTATATATATATATATATATATATATATATTTATTATTTAAATATATTATACATAAAATATATAATACATGGCCGAGCGAACGTGTATAGATTATGAAAAAAAAAAAAAAAAACAGTAATGCGTATAATATGCATAAATTCCAGTTTTGAACACTATTAAATAATATATATTATTAAACGCAATTGACCAATACAATGGCATGATAGTGTATCTAATATTCTAATATTTAAATCGTTTTCTTCAATTTTTATTTGAATCCACATAAAAAAAAACGAGTTATTAAAACTTAATTAATTCATACGCAAACGTTTTGGTACACGTTATTAAAATATTGAATACACGTCGACTAGTAACCACGTGGCTTTTATAATATATCTAATTATTCGTACATAATCGAAAAACAAAAAAAAACATTATTTCAATATTTTTCAAGGTTATAAAGACGTTAAATTAATTATAATAATACTATTATTATTATTATTATTATTATTATTATATTACATTATAATAATAATATTACGTTATGTACGTGTATTGATGTAAAAAAAAAAAAAATGTAGTAAGCAAAATTATTAATGTACTTATGTGAAAGTGTTTATGGCAAGCGCACTATTGACGGAAATAGCAAACGAAAGTAGTTAAAATGGGTAAAAGTATATGGAGAATTGTGTGTGAAAGTAAAATGATGTGCACAAATTCAATGCGAACCGTGAAATAAAATGGCATAAATAATAATAATAATAATAATAATGTAATGTTGCTTTAGGGATGTACCTAATATGTGTATAATACCGTTTAAAAATTATTTATTTAATCATTATTTATCTCGTTGGAATGAATGAAATTTAAAATATTATTTTTTTAATCTACCGAATCGTACGATATGCGATTATATTTAGTGACGCGTTCGCGGTGTATTTTACACTGATTCAACAGCAACGGTTTGTATCTGCAGCGGACGACGACACGTTTAGAAAAGAAGTGCCTATTTTATTCGTTATTACTGTTATGAGAAGACCTTCACCCTTCTTTTTTTTTTTTTACATCAGTTCAAATGCGAAAGTGCATTTTATTATTATTACAACACGAAAAACTAGCGTTGCAATGTAAACGAAAACACTATTTCTATTCGTTCGATTTCACGGCACGCGGTGTTCGAATAAATATTCGCGATGAGTTTATTTTCGTGACGTACCTCCTATTCGAAACCTTCACAAAATCCGCACCTGTCGCACGAGAAAGCCATGGGATTGTTTATAAACCATTACGATTTCGCATCTTTTAACCCAAATACATAAATGATATAAGATTATGGTACAATGTTTTATTTATTATTATTTTTTTTTGTAAACGGGCGTTCATTTATTAAATTATTTTTTTTCGATTTCTTTCGTAATCCAAACGCGGTTTTTTTTTTTAATAATTCTGTTTAATAGCCATTTTTTTTTTTTTTACCGAGTTATAATAGTTATAATACGTACACGATGATAATGCGATTTTCATTCAACGGGTGAAATTCATACTCCTTTTTATCGTACCGTGTGTGCCCAGTATTTCGACGATTTTAATATACCTATTAAATGAAATACAAGTATATGAAAAGAAACTCTAGCTAGACACGCGTGTATTGTCGTCGGGAATTTTCTCAGTGAACTACTAACTGCGCGCGTTGTCTGACAGATTTTACTATATTGTTCCCCCCCGCCTTTCCTAGCCGAACATTTTTGAAACTATTGTGATTGTAAAAAAAAAACAAAAAAAAAATACAACCAATCTGTGTAAGGAGATAAACTTCTATAAATATTATCATAGTTCAGATTTTATGAAAAATGTCGAAAATTGTCCGGCGTAAACCCGCAAAGTATAGTGACACTCATGCGAAAAACGATGTTATCATTTTGACGGTGAACTTCGCACTGTATCTCCGGGTGTTAAAAAACAAAAAAGTTATCGACGCAAAACATTGCAAAATTCGTTTGAAATTAAAAAATTTATAAAAAAAAAAAAAATCGTATAATAACAGAATCGAACAAATTTTCGTTAATGCAAAACACTGGTTTTCAAAACAAATAGTAATTGATACAAAAAAAAAAAAAAAAAGAAAGAGAGAGAGAGAGAGAGAGGTTGAAAGCAATTGATGTAAACTTTTGGCGAACGTGTTTCGAATTTGAAAATTTAACAAATAAAAATAAATTATATGAAAAAAAAAAAATCAGAGATGAAATCCGTTGCCCAGGCGTAGTCGGCGGCCGGTGCAAGAGACTTTATCGTAATGCGTCATCGCACGTAAGGGTTTCTATGATTTGTTTCGACGCTCAGCGGCTAACTAGGAGGAGTCTAGAGGAATGCTTAACAACCCTTGTCAAGAAAAAAAGAAGTTTCTAAACCCTTTTGATATTTATAACAAATCGTTTCGGAAATTGGGACAATTTTTTTTTTTTTTTACATTTCTTATGGAAAATCGCCTATGACGACCACCAAATGGGATGAATAAGTGGGACATAACGTGCAAACGACATAACCGTCACATATGAGAACGGTTATAAAACATTAGCGACCCAAAACCTAAAATTTATTACCAAAGTTCTAATCGGAACCGGGAAAACGACTTGTTTACAAAACGGCAGTAACCTGGTTGCATTTGGTTAATCGCGACAACGCACGTTTAATATAATGGTAAACGTCGGGCGTTCGCAGTGAAAGCGTTCGTTATTTTACGTACGCGCGGGCGTGCGCGGCGAAAAAGACGCGCAGCTCTCCATGACGAGGTGGTGGCCAGTTCCCCCCCCCCACCACTCGCAATCACAACCGTTCTTTGTTCCCGACGCACCTATACATACTAACGGACAGTATATTTTTATATATATATATATTCGTATATACGTTACGTTGTATCGTAATCGTCGACCAACGTGGAGGACTACTACTTATTTGCCGTCGCGGTAAGGAGTGGGCCGAGACGACAGCGGTTCGCGCTGCCTCGCACCATTACACGGACACACGCGCAGTAGCGATGACGGGAAAAGCTGCTCTGATCGTCGCCATCTTGTGCTCGTTGCACGCACTCGACAACTGTGAGTATTTATAAATAAAATTCTTTGTAAAAAATAAAATAAATACATTAGGATTTTTTTTCTTTTGTTTTCGCGAGTAGTTTTCAAATTGCACTCGCGTACACTCACTGCTGTTGCCACGTTTTACCATACACGCGCGCTTTCAATCGCGCCGTTTTTCTCTTTTTGCGTCACTGTCAAAATATCGTTTGTATCGCCGTAATCGGAGGGGCTTTTGTTTTTGCGTTTTTTAGCGATGAGCATAGCGAACGAGTTTCGCCTCGCGTACTAGTAAAATTCCGGAATTCGCGTTAAAAAAAAAACAAAACAAAAAAAAAAAAACATAAAAAAAACGTGGGAATCATTCGAAAACTTGTCTGCTTCTTGTTCGCCGTCTCTTTTTCCGAGACGATATAATATATTCTTAATATCGGTTGAAAAGAGAAAAAAACGTATGCGAAAATAATTATAACTTCGTACCTATACGAATACTTCCTGAGACGGGATATTATTTAGAACGCCGCGGCGCGTAAACCGATATATTCCAGAGTTTTATTCCGTTTTCTTTTTATAATAAACGGAACGATGTAAAATATGTTTTCCGATCCTTTTTTTAAATACACACACACATATATATATATTTCAACCGACTATAATAATAATAATAACAATAATAATTGTAAGTGTGTGCCGTACGGCGAAAATGTTACGGATCTCTGGAGCTAATACTATAGTAAACGGAATAATCGTTGAAATCAATCGGTTTCCCTTTTAAATTACAACTCCCATATCCACGTATTATGCGCATATTGAAAATCGAATAAATCGACGACCGTGTTATTGGAATAATAATTTGTTTACGCGTGTGCGAATATTGTGCAAGAGCGGTGTTTAGGTATTTTCAAATGGGCGGCGGGAGGAGAAGGAGGCTGAGACCGTTGTTCAATATTTAAGTCACGAGGGCTTTAATCATCACTCCAGTCTATTTATTTTTTTTATATTATTAATTAATGCAACACGATCGTAAAATACGGGGGGTTTTTTTTAAAAAATTTTAAAATTTAAGATTAAAATTTAATTCTGAAATAAGGAAATACGGCGTATATTCCAACGTCGGACCATAATATTACGAGCGTCGGGACGTTACTTAGATCACGTATAGGAGGAGATCGGGCTCGATTGATCTACCCCACCCCCCCCCCCCCCTTTGTCATAACGGGCCCAAATGTGTGTGTTGACGACGGTCGTTGTCCAGAGCGAAACAGTGGCTAATGCGTGCACGCACACAACGGATCGTTTGTTCCACCTCGTCGTTCGAGAAAGCGATATCGTGAACGCGCGTATCCAGTTAAACATAAAATAAAACGCGTACGAGCCACTCGGGCGTTGTTGTTGTTGTTATTATTATTATTATTATGATTGTTAGGTATTGTACGTTACGCGCGTTTCCATCGGAGATTTTCTCTTTTTACCGTCACTCACCCACTCCGCTCGGTCACAATTCGTATGCCTTATTATACTCGTATTGCGCGCGCTCGTATGACGGCTGTGTTATTAAAACGGCGATTTCCAACACGTTTTCCCAACCGGGCGAACAATGCGTGTGTGTACGCCCGACCACCACCAACCAGTCGTCGAATTTACTCCATACCGCTATAGATATTACAATATACGTGACTTGGCCGCCGCCCCGTACGTTCGACGACCGAATCCGTATATTTTAACGAACGCGCGCCCGCGCGCACAGATTTATTATATATATATATTTTTTTTTATATAAATATATTTATTTTTTTTTTACCACCGGAATTCGGAATAGAAAATATATAATATTTTTAACGTTTTACGTACGCCGCGGCCGGTCCCACGCGCGTTAGATTAATCACTCACGCGATTGCGCCTCTGCATACATAATCGATTGTTGTTTTTTTTTTTTTATATATATATATGTATAACACGAGAATTTATCGTTTTCTTATTCACTACGTACGCGCGTGGTGCTGCGATGTCGTTGTTTTCGTTGTAATATCGCCTGCGCGTCGAGTCCTCAATTCCCCGTTATTGTACGTTTTCTACCGCGATTATGATATTATACCGCGTCGCTCGTAGGAAAACAGATGCCGTCCGTCATCGCGAAACACAAAATGATTTCGTTCTCTCGCCATCAGTGGTGGTGGTGGTGGTGGCGGCGGCGGCTACGATAATAGAAAACAAAACGATAGAAAAATTATTCTGTTCGCCAATGCCCCGTTATAAACATATATATTATGTCCATACGCGCGTGTATACGAATGAACAAAACGCAAGTGTTATTTCCACTCACGTGTCGCAGTCCCCGTGTCGGGCACAGGTTTTTTTTTTGTTTTTGAAAATAACTAATTCGAAGTACACGAGAACGTGTGTGTGTTTCAAGATATAAATGTTAATTTTTTTTTTATCCACCTCGATTTTTATCCACAGGCAATGGGTTCATGAGACCGAGAGAAAAGCGTCAAGCCGAAGAAGGCGATGATCAATCGGTGGACGAATTGTGTAAGAACCGACCGCCCGATGAATATTTTCGTTTAACCACCGAGGGCGATTGTAGAGACGTAGTGAGGTAAATATACTACTATGTTTCTATAACGGTATATACCGTTTAAACGAATATCAAATTTAACAATAATAATAATAATAATAATAATATATTTTTATACACATACATTTAATGTATTTCAATAGGTGCCGATCGCCAAATAATATTTACACAGGTCTGCAAAAATAATTTTTTTCTTTTTCAGCTACACGGAATACTTTTGGTGTTAGACTTTATATTTTCAAGGATGCTGAATCCAAAAACGACCTTAGTTTCTCCCCCTTCCTCGCGCGTAAGGTGTTTTTGCGAAACAATAGGAGTTCGCAATGAAACGAAAAAATCATAGCGATAAAAAAAATATCATCGAGTCTATTACGTCGAACTAGACGTATTAATATTTTTTTACAATTAAACAAACAATCCCTTCGTGATATATTTTTTTTGGAAACGATTGCCTGTGCGTCTCATCACATTACTAAACCCGTACACTGTACCTAACCGTTATATTATTTAGAATTACACTTGAATTTAAATTAAAATATGCAAAAAAAAAAAAATTGACGCAATGGAATATTTTTACTAGTTTTTTCGGTTTTAATGAGTAATAATCTATAAGGAATATTAAAAAAAAAAGAATCCTATACAGTTTGTTTAGTTGCAGATCTGTGTACGTTATAACCGTGTACATTTATAAATGAAACGAGTGTATCCGTTGAAAATTTCGAACGATAATAATCGGATTATTCTATGTATACTGTTATCGTAGTTGTGAAGATGATGGAATAATAGTTACTGTGTAACACTCGCAGATAGATTGATTTAATTTTTCTTGTTATACCGGATATATATGTGTACACATATTATTTAAAGAAAAAATTCGACGACAATTCATAGCTGTTGAGAAATAAATCCGATACAGGTCGAACGGGGGGTATTTTTTTTATAAATTCCATTTCATATGAGTTTTACGTTATGTAAAACAGAACGTTATGTGGATTTCTGACGAATTTCAAGTTAAACGAATGGCGCACGAGCAAAAATCGTATTATTTCTCCTCCCACCTCAATTATTCGATTGAACGCGATTCGTTTTTACCGAACGCACTCTATTAGGTTTTATTTTTTGGACTTCTCCGATGAAATAGTTGGTATTTGTTTCGTTATTATTACGATTAAAATGATTTCGTACAATATTTTTGAGTATCACGAGAAATCTGGGATAATTTCCCTTGTTCGATTTGAAATCGAGATTTACTCATGAACATTAAATGGTCAGCCAAGTTAGTAAACGTTGCGTAAAATCACGTAAACGCACAAATCAAAAACCGATTTTTTATAATCCAAAATGAACGCGTCTTTGGAGCGCATAAAACGGAGAAAAAAAAATTAACGTAACAACGTTACTTTTTTTTTTTTTTTTGTCTTTTATATTCGGAATTGGACGCGAACGTGAACAAAACGAAATTTTTAAATGAACGTTCCATTGAACTGATTGTTTTTTATTGTCATGATTGATGCTCAAAATAGGTGCGACCAAGCGGGCGAGAACGGCATTACCCGTCTCGCGGGCGTCAGATGCCCTCAAGGATTAGCTTTTGACATTGATCGTCAGACTTGCGATTGGAAAACTCGTGTCAAAAATTGTGACAAGTTAGATAGTAAGTACAACGAACGAAGGTGGTCTACGGGCTTTAAGCGATATTACCCGATGTCGCATATAATGCTGTTATTGGAAACGAACAACAAAAAAAAAAAAAAACAGAATATAATTCTGGCCCTGGTTTTAATTTTAAGTCTGCGGAGCTCGAAGTACACAACATTATCATATTACAATTATACATTAAGGACGTGCGTAATGCACAAAATCGCCTCGAATACCACACACGTCATGCCTTTGCCCGTGTTCGTTGTTTTTACTAACAATATCTAACAGTAACATATTATATAAAAACCATTTTTTTTTTTCAAAATACATTTAACGGTGTTTTATTTACCTGAACTTTACGTGCATTGCATCTGTTTGTTTTGGCTAAAATAAATAATTTTTCAGCTCAGCATCAATCGAACGTCGCAAAAAAAAAAAAAAAAAATGAAATAAAATGAAGTTTAATTTGACAATGTGTGTGTGTGTTTTTTTTTAACATAAAATTGCATGAATACGCATTTTGTCCTTCAGGTGTACTAAGGCTGGTATAAAACAGATCACTTGCCCATCTGGTTTGGCGTTCGACATAGATAAGCAGACGTGTGATTGGAAGGGTAAAGTCACCAATTGTAATCGTTTGGACAGTAAGTGGCGATATCACTGATTACAGGTGACGGATGCGAGAGCGTGAAACTGTATATTATTGGAAAAAACAAATTAACATATTATTATATCATGTTCACATTATACCGAAGAAAAAAAACGAGTAGTTTGAAAGGCTTGTGCGCCAAACACGTGTACGCTTTTTTTTGTTTGTTTTGAATTAACCCCGGAATTTTTTAAGTTTAACGGGTTATTTTTCAGCTTCAAACCTTTAATATTATTCGTGTTAATGAATTTGCATGCGTTCTAAAATTATTTGGAATCATTACTTTATTATCGCGCGAGTTTTTATAAATGAACAATTATTAACTATGTATGACAACAACAGTAACACGTTTTGCTTTTGTCCGCTATATTTTTAATACACTTGTATAAACTATTGCAATGTTGTTTAATAATTAATTTAAGGACCAACATTAGATACTTATGGAAAATAATAAAAACGAATCGTGTGTGACAGTCGTGAAATATTAAATTCGAATAGCGATGGAATAAAATACGCGTTTATTGATTATATGTTGATAATGATCTTCTAATTTTCCGAATTTCGTTTGAATATAGAATATTATATATATATATTTGTTTAATTCAAATTAGTCTACCCATTATGATAGTATACGATTTTTTTAGGACTATTTTAATAAGAAAAACTCTTTAAATTTACAAACAAATCGATGGATTAATATTAGGAAGATTTTATTAAATTTATTATTGAACGATTTTTAAACAGGCAAACCCAGTTATATTCTGTTACTCTAAAATAAAAAAAAAACCCCCGATCATATTATTAATATCAGTTAAAAACAAACCCCGAACCTATACTCGAGCGAAACTAACTATAAAGTATAAAAGATATAAAGATATGTTAAGGATATTTTCGAGACGGAAATTTGTTTTTTATTTACCATATGAGTACATAACATGTACGGTGCAATGGAAAATTAGGATTTATTGAACAAAATATTACATCTATTATAGATCTACTTACATCTATTACAGTTGTATAAAACATATTTAATCACTACTTAGGCATTCCTATTTAAAAAGCTCATGGGTATCTGCGCGCATATAACTTACAAACTTCAGACCAAAAATATTATACTTATTTTCTTCGGTAGTAGACTGTATATTAACAATAAAATTATTCGCGAAAATATCCTTTACGTATAATATTAATTATTATAAACGTTTTTGTGTACGAACCGTCGTACTGCACAATTGTACAGTAATTAAAATACCATTTATTTTAACGTACACAAATAAATAATATTAATATGATAATAAAATTATTTTAACCGTGATGGTGGCGTGTGTATCTTTTGTACAAAATAAAGTCAGATAGATTACGAAGACTTTAGTATGACGTAAACCGAAGAAATTTTAATTCTTATACCTAATCGTTTTATAGCGTGTATTATACTAAACATAATATATTTTTTCTTCGTTAATATTAAATGCTTTTCACCTATTATTAGTAATTTAATTGTCAATTATTTATTTATACATGTGTTATTGGAATAACGACGAATTTGAGTGGACGATATATATATATATTTTTTTTTCCCCCCGTACAATCGAAATAATATATAATATTCAACGCCATAATAGGTAAGTTTTATGACAGATTTAACACAAAAAACGTCAAGCTTAAATTTCGATCATATTCAAAATTTCACGCACAAGTATTTATAAAATGAACGGTGGGTTGACGTTTTTCAACGACATTAAACGTCTAACGTAGTAACATTCGAACGTGGCCAATGCTTCTGTTCGTTTCGAGACGTTTACATTTAACGAGAGAAATATAATAATACATTTTATATTTGATTTCCGGCTTAATTTGAAAAAAATGTACGGCGATCGAGTCGAAATGTTCCGATTTAGATTCTCGTTGGCGTTGAATAGTTATTATGAAAACTGTACGCTTATGGAACGAAAAGTATGGTTTATATTATATAACCGAAACTATACTTTCAGAACCTAGGAAAGCTATGCCGAACTTCAAAACAGACGAACCGGTGTGCCCAAAGGACCAACTGCAATGTGGAAACGGTGAATGTATAAACAAAGAGTTGTTTTGTAACGACAGAATGGACTGTAAGGACGAGTCTGATGAAAACGCTTGCAGTAAGTGTACACTAATCATTTAATTGATTATACAACCGTTTGCGCGATTGATTATTTGTATGTACAAATCGCGTTGTATTCGTGACTCTACAGGTGTGGAAACCGATCCGAATCGTGCGCCCGATTGTGACCCTAACCAATGTGTGTTGCCCGACTGTTTTTGCTCAGCCGACGGAACCAGAATTCCAGGCGGTTTAGAACCGAGTCAAGTAAATATATTTTACATTTTTTTCTGTATTTTTTTCTCTTTTCTTGGCCAAGACCGAAATTTAACATTTGAAATCATTTCGATATTGCGAGAGACAAAAAAAAATATTACTCAATAATAGAAAGCGTTGACAAGTTGAACGTTATTTCGAAATGTGTATACAATTCGCAGGTACCACAGTTGATTACGATTACATTTAACGGTGCTGTTAACGTGGACAACATGGATCTGTACGAGGAGATTTTCAACAACTCGTTGGCCAACCGAATGAACCCTAACGGTTGCTCGATCAAAGGAACATTTTTCGTGTCGCACAAGTACACGAATTACGCATTCGTGCAAGAATTGCACCGAAAAGGACACGAGATCGCCGTGTTCTCGTTGACTCACAAGGACGACCCGAAGTACTGGACCGGCGGATCTTACGACGACTGGTTGGCTGAAATGGCTGGAGCCAGACTTATCACAGAAAGGTAATGGTGTTTTCGGACACAGAGTCTAAAAAACGTATCTCTCATATTTAGTATAACACTAAATATATTACCCGGAATGTAAAAAATACGAATTAAAAGAAACCGTTAATTTGCTCTAAATTTCTGAATCGAAATCTCTTATCGTACAAAAACAATAATCCAGTTGACGTGATCTATTTTCACTAAGTTCTTTAACCGGAGCAAATTACGCTAATAAAAGTTTTGATTTAACGGCACGTAACATAGTGAAATGCGCGTTTCAAACGTTTTGTAACGCCGATTTCTTTTTGATCACAGGTTCGCAAACATCTCCGACGGTTCGATAGTCGGAATCCGCGCGCCGTACCTAAGAGTCGGAGGGAACAAACAATTCCAAATGATGGAACATCAGTTCTTCGTGTACGACGCCTCCATCACCGCTTCACTGGGCCGAGTTCCGATTTGGCCGTACACACTGTTCTTCAGGATGCCCCACAAATGTAACGGTAACGCGCAAAACTGCCCCAGCAGAAGCCATCCGGTATGGGAAATGGTTATGAACGAATTGGACAGACGGGACGATCCCACGTTCGACGAGTCCCTGCCAGGTTTGTATAACTATAGCATGTTTTATTTTTTTTTGAGATTCTTATACTGCAAGAACGTGTTTTCATCGTAAATATAAATATATATATTTATTTATTTTAATTAACCTGTCAAACGCTGAAACGCAATATAAAAAGAATAATACAAAAACGCAAATATAAGTAATACAAAAAGAGTAATAGTCACAAGTTTGACACGTCGCGTATGTAATAATAATCAATAATAATTAACACGATTTAACGTTTTAGGTTGTCACATGGTCGACTCCTGTTCAAACATTCAGACCGGTGAACAGTTCGGTCGTTTGCTCAGGCACAACTTCAACCGTCACTTTTCGACCAACCGTGCTCCGTTGGGATTGCACTTCCACGCGTCGTGGTTGAAAAGCAAACGCGAATTCAAAGACGAGTTGATCAAGTTCATCGAAGAAATGTTGAAGAGGAATGACGTGTATTTCGTCAACATGTTGCAAGTAAGTAAACTGGCGATTCAAGTAGTTATACGCTGTCAGAATCATAACGTGGTGTCATAACAACGCGCGTGCGATACGTTTAAGGTCATACAATGGATGCAGACCCCTACCGAATTGGACAACATGAGAGATTTCACCGAATGGAAAGACGAGAATAGCAAGTGTGACGTTAAGGGACAACCGTATTGTTCGTTATCAAATCCGTGTCCATTGACGACTAGAGAACTTCCGGGAGAGACAATCAGACTGTTCACCTGTATGGAATGTCCGAATTATTATCCGTGGATTTTAGATCCCACAGGTGATGGATTTTCCACTAGGAGAAAACGAAATGTCCATTTGAATTTCAAAAACAGAAACCTACACGTCTAGTCACAATTCAAATTCAATGTCGGTTAAACAACAACAACAACAACAACAAAAAAAAAAAACATTTCTTGCGAATTTTTTTCGATTTTATACGTTTCACCTTTTTTATTTCGTTCTTTATATATTCGGTAGAAAATTAATTTGAATATAAAAATTAATTACTTATAATTATTACGAGTACAATATAATATTATTTATATAAGTTTAAATTATTTGATTCATTTTTTTTTCTAATTTTATATTTTTACACTTTATTTTTTTTTTTTTTTTGCTCTTTTGGACACGTGTTTGTATTTTAAATTCAAAAATATTATAGATATACGATTTCTTTTAATAAGTACCAATGTGTTACTTACGCGTTTAAGACATAAAATAAAACTAAGAGAAATACTCTGTTAGCTATAATGCGTTGAACGTTAGGTACAGTAAAATCTAAGAAAATTTATAAAATTCATTGGATATCATTTATGTATTCTACGATTTAATATTATTGCTTACTAGTGTTAATAAGTTCTCACATTTGTTTTTAGATACGTTTTTTTTATATATAATTATGATAAATTATTACAAATTGTGTTACGTTCATTTTTTGGTTTTGAAAACAAGATTTTTTTGCAATACGCGATTTACTGTTGTACCTATTAAAATTTAAGAACTTTGTCACGCTTATTGTATAAAAAAAATTTATTAAAAAAAAAAAATAATAATAATAATTTTGTTTGTTTAATATTTAATAATATTTACCGTGTCTGTAATAAGATATTATTTAAAAAAAAATATTTTGTAAAATCATTTTAATAATATGAGTCGAGCAATTCTTTTTTTATACTTATCAGATATGTACATCGTTGTAAAAAAAAAAAATAAAACTGAGCATTTCTATGAATGCTAATAAAGTACCAAGTAAATACACGTTTAATGTATAGATTTTCTTTTCTCAGCGTTTTTCGCATTTCATTCAATGTATCAAAATAGACAATAATAATTAATTGACCGAGGGGGAAAAAAAACAATTTTAATTTCACGCGTAAAACTGTTATTATATCAACGGCAGAGACACATGCGCGTATCGTTTTATTATTTTATTTTTCGAATAATCGATAATAATATGATCAATTATGTTTTCAATTATAACTTTAATTCGCATAACGTCTATGTAAAATATCTTGTTTCATTTAATTACAATAAATTTTTCTATTATTATTTTCCAAAAATTACAATCATATTCTGTTTTTTTTTTGTTATCATATATTGTCCACTTCGAAACTTATATGTACTTATGTACATATTATACCAAATTACTTAACAGCTGCAGTACTACACTTTTAAAACTATACACACACAGACGCGATAGTTATCATATTATTGCAAACGATTTCAGGTTTTGAAAACAATATTATTTTGATCGTACATTTTTCGCAATATTAATATTGTCCCGGTATGTTACGAACTATAAACACATCCGGAAATTATATATATATATATATATATTTGTGCTAATAATGTTTCATAATTGATTATATTTAACGCAGTGATTAATATATGCGTAGAAAAAGTCTCTCTTTCATTATATACGAATATATATATATATATACAGTATACTTATTATAAATGTTCACTGGATAATAATTGATAAAAGTGGCAAAACAAATATGGAATTTTTTTTTTGTATAAAATAACAATGACAACAAACACATAACGATAATAATTGTACATTCAAAGATACCCAGTGAGTATCACGTTTTTATTTTTCATGGCATTATAATATTAATTATATTTATTCTTTGAATATTATAAATTACATTAATCGTTAATTTCTATATGCGATATATTTGAATTGGTTTTAGTGTTGTATACAAAAGATATATATAATAACAATATTATAACCAAGGATAAATTACCTTTTAAAGTTCATCAGTATAAACGATTTGTGTATCGATATAATAATAAACAGAATTACGTAATATTTAAATGTATAAATACATATAAGAACGATGCACGTTATTAAATTACATGTGGTTTGTATAATAATTGATAAAATTATCAATAATAATAATAATAATAATAATAATAATAATAATAATAATAATAATAATAATAATAATAATAATAATAATAATAATAATAATAATAATAATAATAATAATAATAGTAATAATAATAATAATAGTAGTAATAATAATGATAGTAATAATAATAATAATAATAATTGAAATAAACATATAATAAAGTATAGGTATATAATATATATATATAATGGTGTAAAACCCATACATTTTTTGTTTTGTAACAAATTATAAAGTAACAATCGATGAATACATCCACACACACACACATACTCGTATATATATATATATATAATTAAAATTACGTTTATTTTCTTTTAATGAACCGAGAACAAATTACATTCATTTAAATCGGATGAACTTTATTAAACAGTTAACAACAATAAAATTAAAGAACGTGTTAAAAAAAAATTAATTTTTCATACATGAAATGTATTACGCAACTAACATAATAACTTATAAATAAATTATAATATTAATAATAATTATAATATTATTATTACTTGTAAATAATAATAATAATAATAATAATATTATTCAACAATTAATGTGATTACCAAATATATTATTGTTTTCAATTGTATAGATTATTACATTCGTAAAAACGTATATAATTTAACTATTCGAGGTAATTGTGTTTTATTACTTGGTGGAATATTATAACAATTAATAGAAATTCGCTTGTTCAATACAACGAGAAAATATAATGTATTAGATATTAAGTTTTTTCGAAAAAAAAACTATTAATAAATGCGTGTGAATGCGTGTAGGTAAAATATCTATTCCTATTCATTTATTATTTTTAATTTAATATTCAAATATTTTTTTTACGATGTATAATAAATATTATATGATCCAAGAAAAAATAAAGAAGACGTTTAAATGTTAAAATATTTCTACGTTTATTTTTAAAAGTTAATTAAAGTTATACTTAGTTTGTTTTATACAGCGCACGTGTATAGTTTAAATAAATATTATTATACGTATATAATTTTAACTTTAAAATAAACGAATGGCATGTTGTTGAAAAGGAATATTTTAAATTTCGGTAGATAAATAAAATATAATATGTTTTCATAATACATTGTTGGTATACTTGTGGAACCGACACTATTATATCATGCAATTACATAGATTAGGAATATTATTATCGTATAACAATATAGTTTAACATTGTCGTAATAATAGATAGATACACATTATAATGTTTACACCGAATATAAGCAAAACATAAAATAAAATCCAAAAAGTGTGTGAAAAATAATTGCGGTGAATTAAGTAAAATATAATTTATGATTTTAATGAGTTCTAAACTCACAATAATAGTTTATCAATAGTTATAATAATAGTCGTATATTTGAGTTACGGAACAAAAATCTATCACACACTTTTTCATTTTTTTTTTTTTTTACTTTATAAACAATTTCTCCTAATACATATTATTATAAACGACGTTAGGTTAACGTATGAAAAATAACATTGCGGAAAAAACTAATAGGACGATTTATATTTGTAAGATATATATACATATACAATGTGTCTAATATTGCTTACAATTGAATAGAAAATATATTTAAATTTTTTTTTGGAAAGTAATAATAATATTACAAATGAAAATTATACAAGCGGTGAAATTGAAATACGGTTTTCAGAACGAAATAATAATGTTAGAAACATAATAATTTAATATTATATAGTAAGTTAGTAATAAACAAAGTTCCTACGTACATTTAATACCAACAAGCACAACTGAAAACAAACGAAACAAAACTCGTAAAAAGAAGTTTAATATATTTGACAGCGAAAATTGTGCCCGCCAATAGTAGGTGTCTAACTGACAATTTAAACGTGTAATAAATCTCAGTCTTTTGACCTTAACAGTTTCCTATTATGATATAAGCTCCCAAACCGGATTTTTGCCTAGAATTCTCTGGTAGTACATTGATCACGTCCGACATTTCGCAGTCCAAATTCGTTATGTTATTCTTCTATCTTCCTGAAAGCAAAATTTTTTTTCGTTTTTCAATCGTGTTTTGATTTATTAGATTTAATTTTAAATGTTTTTTTTTTAATTTCATTAATACTAATAATTCCACCAAGTAACAATAGTATCAAAATTATCTATTAATTACCACACAATACTAATAGTTCTGTGTGTGTTTCAAATTACTACTGATATAATAATAGTAATATATACGTTTCACTCCTAACGAGATTATTTTATATATATATATATATATACATATATAAACATATTATTGAAAAATTCGTATATTATATATTATTATAATTATTTAACATATCCATAGAACACAGTATTACATATTTTACGACGATTTGACACTTGTAACATTGAACTTAATTATAACACTATTGTTTTAATCAATTTCATTTTGTGAAAGTATTAAATCGAGAATACACGTTAACAAAATATGGTAACAATAACCGAATATAATACGCAACGTATTCCGTAGAATAAAATTGCTCAGTAAGAATTTTGAAGGATATGTGAATCATAATAATACATGTCCTTAACGTAATAATACGATATGATGTATAAATTATATTGTTCACAGGTAAAGAATTAAATAATATATTTAATAGTATTAAAATAACGCGTAATATAATAATATACGTATCTTTATTGATACGTTAATATAAACGTATTAAATTTATATTACACAACAAAAAAACAATATTGGATGTGGCAGAGGGTTGGACGAATAAAACATGTATTTGCAACTTTTTTTTATAATCAAGGAACTGAGCGGTGATACGATAATTATACTTTAACATATTTAACTATTAATAAAAAATTGTCGGGAATCAATCAAAATTACGACACGAATAAATCGATAACTAATAATAATAATAATAATAATAATAATAATAATAATAACGTTTTATCTACACATAAATAAAAAATTGAACATTCTTTAGGAATTTGATGTATGTATATATATATATATATATATATATGTTATTCGTACGATAAAAAAGTATATGTTTTTATCATTTTTAACTTATAGAAGTATCGTCGAATAAATTACGCGCTAAACTCGTTTCAAACACATTATACGATTATATCATAATATAAGCTATACTATTGACTTCATAAAAATTGTTTAACAGAGTTCCTAGGATAACAAAAATCGAATGGTTTATAACGTCTCACCACCAAACAGCTCTTATGTCCTAAGGAATTTTATACGAAATGTGACGATTTATTTATCTACGATAAATTTAAACCGGATTTATGGTAAATAATGTTATATTTTTATTCGATTTACACTGCATGTAGTGAATATATTATAAATACAAAAAAAAAATTCCTGTATTGTTGATTAAAAATGATTTTGTTGTAAAATTGAAACAAATCTCATTAAACCGGCGGCACGTTAAGGGTAAAACTCGTAAAACAACATTCGAACCACATATTATACGATTATTAAAAAAGCATCTAAGGTCGAAAAACACAAAAGCCGTATTTGTGGTAATCGCCGAAAACGTAACATACACCTACGAATACATAATAATATATATATTATATTTATATATAAGAATTAAACCGTCGTTGTTTTTTAAATACAACAAGTACGAACAATATATTATTATCGCTAGAAGGGATCCCTTATATTATATAATACATATATATATATATTCATGGGCTAAGTCTTGTCAGTTATAATATTTATAGGAATAAATTTATTATTATCATAAGTATAAATAATATTAGTTGCGCGTTTGGATCGCCTTCCCCCCCCCAATTAAACACCGATTATATATTTATTATTAATTAAAGACCAGATTTTTATATTTTTACATATTTTCACTCAGAGTGTGCAGCAGCTCCAGTTGGACGAGCTTTCTCGGTGATGATTCATTTTCCCCTATGAATTGATTGTACAAAAACTTTAAGCGAATAAAAAAAACATAGGTTCAAGATTTGAAAAAATTTTGTGCAAAATGATATGTTTTAAGAATATATTAATGTTTGATTTGAATATTTCACAAAAAAATATAATGGTTTATATATATAAAAAAAATTGGGATATTCGTTAATTATTCTACCCTCTACGGACTCCATAATTATTATAGATCGGGTGAATTTTACTGCCATTCAACTCGAACGCGCGATATATTATAATATTATTCAGTAAATTAATATTATGTATTTTTTTTGTTTGTTTTGAACACGTTGTTATTATTCTCAGCTCATAATACTTAATATATTAATTTTATTGCGTTATATTAGGCATATATAATTTTTTTTTTTAGTACACCTAAAGTGAAATTTACCATATATCGCACCAAGTATAGATCAAGTATGGCTGTTTGAATTTTTTTTCTAAAAATTTAACTATCTTATAATTGGTATAAGTAGTTATTTTTATTTGTTTTTTTTTTTACGGTATTTAATACACCGTATATTTACCAAAAAAGGAATATTTATGCGTATAAAAGATTATTTCGATATGAAATTATAGAGCATAATAATATATTTTTTTTTATGATTTTAATAAATCCGATCTCTATAGTTATAGTAATAAATAAATTATTATAATAGGTATAAATAATACTCACATGGGCGTGCCCCCTACCCCCCTCCCCAGCCACCAACCAAACCGATCGTATATTTATTTACATAATATATTTTACGTAAAGGGTACAGCCGAGCAGCAATGCCGCAACTAGAGTTCCTTTGGGGCTTTAGCCAAAGAATTATCAAGGCGACCTCAATGCTTATCTTTGATTATATTTCAATAAATTATGAGCGATTTATTTAACACAAAAGTAAAAAATACTTAATTATAAAATATTAATAATTATATATTTTTTTTATAATTTTAAATAGGCGTTCAATATGTCTTATTGATTTTTTTTTTTTTTACAACGCCTTATGGCTTTTTTTATTATACCGATCAAAGATATATAACAATATTTTTTTAAAATTTGTACGCAAAAACCAATAATAATACATAAGTATATACAGTCCTGTTATAGTAAGACAAAAAAAAAAAAAAAAAAAAAAACCTCTTAACTTTTGCCACGAATTCTCGCAAGTGTATTATTAAAAATAGACGGGGGGGGGGTGTCTCATAATACAGCTTGAGTTCCTTCTCGGGCCGTGATGTTCCGGCAATGCGCAGAGAAGGTAATGTGCGCAGGATAATTATTATCGTTATTATTATTATTATTATTATTATAAGACGTCGAGGAAGTTGACTTTTTTTTGCGCGGATTTCTGTTCGTCGTACACGAGCACGGCCGGATCCGTCGCTATCGGCGTGCTGCCCAGGTTCTCCAACAGTCTCCGGCTCCTGGTCGGCATGTCCGGCAACAACGGCATGGCGTGTAACTGCGGCGGCGACGACGTGCAGTAATCGCCGACGACGGTCATACCGAAATCGTCGTAAAAACCGCCGCCGCGGCGTCCGCCCTGCCGCGCGTAATCATCCGCCGCCGCCGCCGACCGGAACGTGGACGCGATCCGTTCCATGGACCGTTCTTCGGCCATTTTCTCGGCCGCGCGCGCGAACACCTGACACTCGTCCTCCGTCATCGGCCGTCGTCTCGCGTAACAGCAACCACCTGCATGATATTATGTACATACGCCGCCGTCACGCTTTCCCGTAACGCAAAGTCAAACGTGCAGTGCGCGTCATGTATTATAAATACGTGCGCGTGTGTAGGTTGATAAGTAATGCGCACACCGTGTTTTAGAACGACGAACGCAATGACAGAATCGCGACAATTAAATAAAAGCTTACAATTTTCTGATTGCGAGCGGACCGAGGAATGTATATCGGTTTTACAAGGATTTTATTTTTTTTTTTTTTTTTTTTTTTTATGTCTGTAACCAAAAATTCTACCGATCTATCGGAGTGCTCCGATCTACACTACTCACTCGCGAGTAGAGGAAAAACGCGGAAGGCCCGATAGGGACAGTACGTACGGAAACCGTTCAAACTGTTCAGGTTCCGCAGAGGTTTTGCGCCACACGTGTGTACCGAGCGCGTTGTCACGTCGCAGCAAGATTTACTTTATTGGCCAGGCTGCCTTTGACCCGACAAACTCGACGTTTCAGATAATCGGTCGCAATATAAACTCGTTTGGTAGCCCGGAACACAGTGAAAAGAAGTTTTTTGTGCGTTTTGAATACTTTTTCGAATGTCGATGTTTGACGCTTCTGCCTTTTACCCGTCAATTAACAATATCTCCACTATAAATGACCACGAATCTCAGTGGGAATCACATTTCCAGCAGTTAATGACCGTTGTTGACGTGGCGTGAGAGCGCATCTCCATATCATCACTACTCAAAACGAAATTCTTTTAAACGTATCGAAAAGGAGGATTGTAATTGCCGAATGCCGCCGTCAAGCGCGTTTCTGTAAGTCATTTCGCGTACGCGTTCTACAAGCGTTCGTACATTACTTTCAGCCTACCTACGTACAATTCACACACACACACACACACACGGAAAATAAATATGTTTATATATATATATCTCACAAATTCAAAATATATCACCGATAATATTAGTAGATACGAGAAAAGCTGCGCGTTGTGGAGGAGGTCTCGGGGACGCAAATCGCATCATGTTGAAAAACAATATTATTGATAGAAGTGTTTTTAAATTTTTTTTATTTTATGTTACTCGTGTGTTATGAGAGGGCATTTGCAGACGATAATGGCCGCCAACAAGTGTCCGAGTTTTTCCAATTACCGGGAAAACGGCGACATTTTCCGGTCGATTTCCTACATCGACACTTTTTATGGCAAAACATATATATATATTTTAATTCGTCATTTAAGCTCGACAATTATATTACATAATCGTGTAATAATTACAATTATTTACCATTGTTTTTGACTTAAATTAGATGCGACGCAATTTCTCGCGCGCATAAAAGCAACAGATTTAACTCAAACGCAATAGTATTAATCACAAACGGTTATATTATAATAGTTTCGTGCCGTCTGCACCGAACGTATTATATAAATATATTATATTATTTAGATCGTTGTTATTACATGTTATTTTACGTGTAATATCGTTATGGATAATTCACTCACACACACACACACAAACGCGTAGTGTCGTTTTATATACCTGCAGTGGATAGCGATGGCAGCATGGAGGACGAGTATTCGTGTTCGGTGTTCTCGCGTATCCTGGCCAAACGCAACAGTTCCTCGTGCAACCGGACGTTGTCCTCGATCTGACGACGGCGCCGTGCGATCTCCGCCTTGATCCGGGCCTTCTTCTCCTC
This sequence comes from Chaetogeoica ovagalla, assembly GCA_032441825.1. Classification (NCBI taxonomy): domain Eukaryota; kingdom Metazoa; phylum Arthropoda; class Insecta; order Hemiptera; family Aphididae; genus Chaetogeoica; species Chaetogeoica ovagalla. The sequence continues at coordinate 4,327,622 of CM063742.1, read as the reverse complement.
CCGCTGCAACTCCTCGTCGTGCTCGTTCTCCAGCGCGGCCATCGAATCGTAATCGCCGCCGTAGTCGTCTGCGTAATCGACGCCGTAACCGCCGTAATTGCCGTAACCGTCGTCGCCGCCGCCGCCGCAGCCGCTCAGATACGCGTTCGGCGTCGGCGACGGCGACGGGTCCCACGAACGCGATCGACGGCTGCCGCCGCCGGTGCCGTACGATTTCATCATGGTCGGTGTCATTTGCAAATGCTGATGGTGATAATCGTTATACGACCGACGCAGGTCCATTGAATCGCATCCGCCGTCGCTAAAACGCCTTTGCCGTTGGTTGTGTCGCCGCACGTCCCATCTACAATACAACAAAAATGTCACGCACTTTTTTTTATTATACCTGTATAATGTATATATATATGTGTATTTTTAATCGTAATACGATTATGTGTCATTTTAATCTATGTACGTATTTTCAGGTGATTCAAACGCTTAAAAAAAAAAAAAATAAATCCGAGAATCGATACATTCCCTTTTCCTACAAACGCACTACTACATTTCCATTTCTAACTTATAGCCGATTGGCAGAAAAACGATATATTCTTCCGTTCGGGATGTTCTTATTATTATGGCTTAATAATTCGAATTTGAGTATTTGACAAAATGTATAATTAGTTTTTTTTTTTTTTTTGATAAAACTCATAATTCAACGCCTTCGTTCTATGTGTTTATTTACCGGATAAAAGAAAATATGTACGGTTGTGGTTTATGGACCGAATGTATCCATTCGACATATTTCAACGAGAATTTCGGAGCTTGCTCTTAGACGATAATACTAGGAAGATTTGAACATATGTAATAAAAAACAAAAATAATATTATTTCAAATTAAAATTGCGCAAATCTCAGAGTTATAAATTAGGGTAAGACTAGACGAAAAAAATATATTTTGGAGGTGATAATTCTTTCTAATCGTAACCGTGCAACGTTAGAGTCTGTCAACGGGGACAGGAGACGTCAATTACACATGACAATACGTATAGACAAATATTTATTATGGTATAAAATCATTTTACGGCAAATACGGTTCCCGGCATTGAGTACTCGGACTCGTGTCGATATAACGAAATATGACTTACGAATTTACAACACTCACTGCATTGTTATATAATTCAAATAGAGAAACGATCATCGACTGAACAGTCATTTCTAGGATCCGCGCATGACGACATTATGACGGGATCTCTTACCTCTTGTGGTCAACCGCGGTTGACGTCCCGCGCCTGTGTCCGTTATGGTCGAAAATCGCACCGGACGAGCCTATGGCGGTCTCGCGTAACACACCGCCCAGATAACCGGAACCGCTGTTTGCGTCTGGCCAATGTCTCCAAGACGTGGTCGATAACATCGACAACGGGTCTTCGCCACCGCCACTGCCGCCGTAAGACCGGGACCGCGGTCTGGACGGTAAGAAATCCTGTCGAAAATACATCGTTAATTCCAAATAATTGTTCGTCGAACAAAAATTTTTCCCCCGTATTTTATTTTAATTTTGAAATAGACGTTTCGAAGTGAATTGTCAAACGGATTTTTTTTTTTTTTTTTTATTTCGACCGATTAAAATTATACTAAAGGTATTTTTGGTTTTTTTTTTTTGAAGTTTTGAGAGACGCGATGATGGCGAGGACTTATTATATTTTATTCCAGGCACATTATGAATAATTTATCGTCGTATTTCGGCTCATTCGTTGACAAAAAGATTTTAGCTCCGTTAGCGTCTCAATAAAGAAACAGTCGTGTGTTTAGAGGTTTTCCTACAAGATAAATAGCGCAAAAATGTCTTCGTTCCCCTTCTCTCCTTTCCCAAAAAAACCTATTTGGGGGTGTCCATTTAACAGGGACATTTCGCTGTATCCAACGCTATGCCCCTTACAGTGTTCCTACTGCCGTATCCAGTTCCTAAAGCAACGTCGTCCAATAGCAGCGCCGTCACAGAGGCGTCGTCTTGCTGTAACCGCATCAAGTCGTCATCGTCGTACACTTCGGACACGTGCTTGGAACCGCTCAAACCTCTGATTAGTCTTCCACCGCTGCAACCGTGTCTCTGCTGTTGATTCTGGTACCACCGTCTTTCCAGATGATCGGGACTGCATAACAATAATATTATAATATTTTTTTTATTACTATTATTATTATTAATAGAAATTTAAATTACAATATGTTTGCCTCAACAATTAGGTTAGATAAAGGAACAAATAATAGCAACAAAAAATAAAAACAGGGAGAAAGAAAAAAAAATTACAAAACAAAACTCGCCGAAAGGAAAAATATACAACGGATTGGATAGAGAAAACATCAGAGGTTTGAATGATACACAGGGAAGAGTAAAAGGAACGTTATTGGATGCAAATAAACTGAACATATTATAATATTATTATATTTTTAATTAATATAGAATTTTAGAAATAACTACGCCACGCATTTTACTTTCGAAGTTGTTTTTATTTATTTCTGGCTTTACGATCCATTAAGATTTTTCACCGTCGAAACTGTCTCCTCCCATTTCACTCTATCATACACGCTATTTTTCAATATAATCTATTTTACTGAATTCCATATCTCGTCAACACCGTCTATCCATATTCCTTATCATGTCCGTCCTCGTCGTCGTGGCCTTCCCCTTGGTCCCTACTCTCCAAGTTATTATTTCCTCTTATTAGAATTGGCTGTCCGTTCGCCACGCATTGCATTCTTGTTCCTTTAGTAAATTTTACGTAATCTTCCTTTTTTGCACGGGTTCGTCAATTGTGCATACTTAGTGCTTAATTCCCGTTTCTGCGTTTCGGTTACGCGTGACACTGGGCCGTGTATTTTTCTTGGGATTCAAAACTTATCTATTTTATTAAAAAAAAAGAAAGTATTTTACGCCACGGGAATATACAAGAGAGAGAGAAAAAAAAACAAAACAAAACTCTTATACGGACCCGGTGCTTTTTACACAAATAACAAACCACTTACACATTACTCGTCGAACAGCGATACAGCAGGCTGTTGCCGTCGTAGACACCACCGAGAGACGATCTCGTAGCGATAGTCCTGCCGCCGCCGCCGGTCTGGTAATAATGCGAGTCGAGATGACCGCTCGCGGTACTGCCGAAAATCGTGTTCGCCTGTCTGCAGCCTACTGTGCCGGCGATACGGCGGTCCAAAGACGAACCGATTTCGCCGTCGTCATGATACGACCACGGTTTTTTCAGAACTCCGCCACCGCCGCCGTACAAGTTCAGCGCATTCGAGGCACTCTGCGAAAATCAGCAACGCACGCACATTAAAATTAGTGGCACGACGAAAAACCGGCGTGTGTCGCACTGGGCGTTTACCAGCGAATTGGCGGCGATCGTCGACGCGGAACTTCTGAGCAGCCCGTGCTGTTGTAACCGTTGGACCGCCGCGGTCTGTCTGCCGTGCGACGACGTCGTGGTCGCAGTGGCCGATAATAGGTGCCGCAAGTCCGGCGGTAAGCACGCGGCTAACTCGTCGCCGCCCACGCCGCCGGCGCCGCTATCCGAATTATATTTCCTGGTCAGGCCGCCGTAATTTCTGATCGTGGACGGCGTCGGTTCTCCCGTACTACTTACCAGGCTCGAACCTGCGTGAGCGCGCGCGAATTATTATTGAACGAAAAATCGTTTTGGGACGAGGACAAGTAAGAAATTGTCGTTATACGATTACGAAGAAATAATATTGTGTCGTTGCACGAATCGATACTTCAATAATAATCGATTAAACGCTCGGGACTTTTGACGCGTTTGCCATCTTGTTTTTCCAACGTTTACGTCCGTCACTCGTCTATTTGGAAATTCGACTGATGTCGCGGAAAATTCAATGGCACAAAATACGTTTTAACTCTTTTTTCAAAAAAAATTAAATAATTCTAACGTCGTTATTCAACGTTTTCATATCATTTTTTTCCTTTTCGTTTTTTCGAGATTTTAAGGTCATCTATTTTCGGACCACTCTACTAACAATCAATAATATTTTATTTACACAACAGTTTAACGGGATAATAGGCTATTATTACGATGGACTACCGTAGCAAATCGTAGTTGACCGATCGAAATGTACAGAAAAAAAAAAAAAAAAACAGCGATTACAAAACCGTACGGTGGTCATATTTTAGAATTTTTTCGAAACGGGACTTTTAATCGCAGTCCTCCTTAACGATACGAGTTTTTCAAAAAATATGTTTACATTAACTATGTATTTTATAATGTTGAGAAATTGTCTTGTGTTATAAAATATTGCTTCATACTTATATCACGGAGGTATATATTTTAATTTATATAAAGATGCGTTTCAACCACGTAAACAATCGTATTTTAATATAGAGTTCCGGGTTTTTTTTATTCAAAATTCCAGCTAACACGTTGTTGCCCATCCAATTTTATCATATAATCTTGGATTTTCCGTCATTTTTCACGTTCGTTAACCAAATAAAACATACTCTATACAACATTATTACTACCTATATGTATATATATATTATATATAAATTATTTTTATTTTCACTAAAATATATTTTATAATTTAACGATATTTAATGCGAAAAAAAAACTAATTCGGATGAGTCGCCTTAATTTGAAAATTACTAGAAGTAGGTAGCGCCTATAAAAAGTTCAAACCTCTGTTTTATTACATATTACTTACCACATAAAAATGATAAATATCGAAACGCGTAAAAATAAAAGAACGAAGAAAAGCCGCGCGTATTTTTATCGACAATGTCGTAAGCCGTTAATGGATTAGTCTTTAGTCGTCTGTGTGTGCGTGTTTTACACTATCCGCGTTATAGTGTAATGATTCTAAAATAATGAATAAACCGGACGAAAATGTATGAACACATAAAAATTCGAAATGTCACCGTGTGTTTTTTTTTAAGAACGCGCCTGAACGTAATCATTGGCGTAGTTAGGATTAAATAGTTATGCGGGAGAAGGGCTATAGCCCTGCTGACCCCAGAGTATTTAAAGATAGAAATTAGAATCGGCTACATTGGAAATTTGCCACGGTAAATGTAAAAAAAAAAAAAAAAAACGAAATAATACCAATCATCTCTACTATGATAAAAAAAAAAAATATATTTTAATTTTTGAAACGAATTTTTTATAAATTTCAGCGGAGGGGCAAGCCCATTTACTAATCACGCCGGCCGATGAACGTTGTGCGTATATGGCGGGAGCGTGTAATAAGCGTGGCAGCAATACCACGTTGCCCTACACGCTATACGTACAACGATCACATTCCCGACCTTATTTTACAATTCCGGGATATCGGGATTTTTTACAATTAACACCTGGGATGTGGGGATTATCCCGAAATTCAAAGGCGAACACAAATTTAAAAGAATTAGTTATATTACAAAAAAAAAAAAAAATTCTCCTATTTGCGTTTTTTTTTTTAAATAACATTTTCGTATGATCCGACTGTTTTGGAAATACGAACGCAAGAATAGCAAAGCGTCCGATGTGTCCAGTCCGCCTCTCGATTTATTCCCACATTATTACATAGTATACGTACCGTACAGCCCGAAACTGGCCGGCACGGACCAACCGGCCCTGTGGTTTTGGCTCTGCAATTGGTACAGTTTGGCCGCGGCCGCGGAGTAATGCGACGGCATTGGCCTGTCGACGTAATGCATCGCGTTTTTTTTTCTAATATTCGCACGGACTTATCAACGCAGACGGGCACACCGCTGTGACCCGCGCGACGGACGCGGTACGGCGGCACGCGGACGCCACCGCTGCGGCGTGGCGTCTTGGACGAACGCTGTGGCGGCGGCGGCGGCGAAAACAGCGGCTGTGCGCAGCGGACGTGTGACGCGCGGCCGCCGACGACGGTGCGTTATTATCACCGTCGACGGCGTCTGCTACAGCCGCAGCAGCAGGCATGTGCGCGAGCAGTCGTGACGAGCCACGCGACCACCACTGCGGTGACAACGGTGACGACGGACGACCGACCGACCGACCGACCGACACGGCCGAGCGCAGATCACGACGAGGACGATGATATTATTTTATAGAAAAGTGTCAGTAGGACGGAGGAATAACGGTTATGGTCGCACGGCCGTGTCAACGGTACTACGAGCTTTAACCGCGCACTCGTCTGGGGACGGATTAACGGGGTAAGGGGGCGGGCTAACGATTTTATTCTTCGCGAGTGTCCCGTCGGGCGGTTACGTACACGACCGCGTTACGCAACCGCTCTCTCTACGTGTAAATACGCGTAATATTCTCGTCCGCGTACAACGCGCGTGTTTTCTCGTCGTAGTGCGTGGTAAAGAGGGGCGCGAGCGCGTGCGCAATAGGACATAATAATTATCGCGTAATATTTGTATTACATATATATATATATATATATACGCCTCGCATACTCGATATATTTTATATGTTTATAATTTACGACGCCGCTACGTTATTATTTCTTTGATATCGAAACGGTTCCTTGTCACTATAGTTTACACGGTAACGATATCACCGCCACTGTGCCGCGCTCACCACCGCTATTCTCTCTCGCTCTCACACTCCGCGGCATCACCGCCTTCGTGTCTGATGATCAATAACCACTACGCGCCGCCGGCGGCGACTAGCGCAAGAACTTTTGACCCGGTCGCGTCCACGGTCGACCCACCGACGCCGTCGGCTGTCGTCATTTGACCCCTGTACAGGGGCAGCTACGTCGCCACCGTGCCCACGTATATCGCGACTACGTTCTCTATATACGTACAGACTTATGTACTTTTTGGTGTATATATATATATAATATGTATACTGTGATTCATTTATAGGTATTATTCTTAAGTAGGGATTTTATAACAGATCCCACGTGGGTCCTATAAAACTCGTGGTATGGTTTGACATTTCATCGCGAAAAGACTTAGACCGGACACAGCGTGTACGAATTACAAATTTAACAAAGATTCAAAGAAGATCAACTGCTTTCCACCGAAATTTTTGTTCGACAACGAGGCCCAATTTCCGGCCCAATGGCTACATCAATAAGCAAAAATGTCGTGTTTGGGCAAAAGAGCTATCGGAAAAGGTTCAAGACCTAACACAGACAAAACAACGGTCTGGTGTAGTTCTTACGCTCTGGTACAGCGTATTTACGACGGGGGCGCCCTGTGTGGGAAATATTATTACTACTTAGAAAACTAATATTAGTATACCAAGTGTACAATATGGTATGTGATAGGTACCTAAACCTATTAAGCGTAAAGCGTTTTTTAACGGAAATATTCGTCTTTCATTAAAAACGTATTTCCATATCCTTCGTTAAAAAAAAAAAAAATCCTAAATACGCCACTGGATGGAATTACATCGGTCCATATTTCTTGAAAACTAAGGCCGGCCAGAACGGAACTTAGTGAATGACACCCGTACACACGGCGTATTGACATAGGCAATATAAGTGCATAACCGTGTTTGAAACAAAATCGCACGTAATCGTAATTTCTTTCTCAACGTTATTATACGAGTATAGGAGTACAAATATTGTGTAAGTAATCTATGGAATTCGAAGTCATTAAAATTTCGAAAGTCAATTTAAATGTTAATTCGATTATAAAAAGTCAATAAATTATATGCCAACGATAATATAGAAAACAAACTAAATTGTCGTCGTTATCATACATATAAAAGTTATATATAAATAGAAAACGGGAGAAAAAAGAAGTTACAAAAAAAACTTCGACTTTTCGTGTGGTTTCTTTATTATTTAATCGATGTGATCATCGTCAGCCGACATGGACAGAGGCGAAATCTGCAAGTGTAAGTACGTGAAACTATTAAAAAGCACAATTTTGAGTAATTCCTAAAAAAAATATATTTGAAAAATTCTTGGAATGTCGTTAATGAAACTCCATCACAGATTATATGAATATTAATCGTCTGATCTATGATTCCATTAGTTTTTGTTATACAATTTATTTCTCACAATCCGCTTATCACCATCATACACAGGAATTGTATTAATGTCAGTTATAAATACGTAAAAAATACTATCATTTTTATATATGAATAAGTATCATTTAAAAACACAAATATATTATTATTTACATATTTCTTTATCATTGTCGCGTTTAAAATTTGATAACATACATTTATATTAACTACGAAGAGAAATTAATAACCTAGGTTAGCTACAATTCTAATCGTCCTGTGGTCAACATTATTTTTAGTTCAAAACGATATTTCGTCGTTAATTAAAATAATTGTTAAAAAATTAAAATAATATAAGGCCGTATAATTAATAAAGAAAAAAAAATATAATAACAATGGAACGACGTACCTTGCAAAAGACCCAAAGCCGATTCCGGTCTTACCGCCGACATTGGACCGCCGTCTTTCTGAGACCGATACTTGAGTAAATTGGTTTCGCTCATGCTACCGGGTCGATTGATCGCGAATTTATTGCCACTCCCAGCACCGTAACCATAACCAACGATTGAACTGTCTAGGTTTGCGACATTCCTCGATGACGAAGAAAACGGTCTGCGTGCAAATAGTTAACAGCGTCACGTTACGTTAACCATGTGTAACGGCCAAACTCACTTGAACTTATCCATCATGGCATGCATTATACGCTCACGACGTTTAGCATTGGCAGCCGTAGGCCACGGTACAGCCATCTCCTGTTCGGGGGGTGGCAGGTCAGGTAACCGGCGTCTGCTGTCCCGGCCACTGCTACCTCGCAACGACGATGAACGCATTGAATCTGGTTCGCTGAGCGTGTCCGATGGTGACGCAGCCAAGTCTCTGAGTCCGAGACCAATACCACCACTACCTAACAACATGGGGCCTCTACTGAGGCTTCCGACTGGTATGTTCTGTTTTGATGCTGATGCTGCCAAAGAAACGTATCATCGTTTTTATATAATTTTCTCGTTATTTTGTGATAATATTTGAAATCTTCATTGTAACCCGTTTCCTTCCCCCGCTTCATTTAATATATAATATTAAGTCGTCTGTTAATTTTTCTATGTTATATTTTATTAAAAGAAAAATTTTATATTGTGCGTATAACAATCCCTTCTTTAATTAAAATTACGAAAATATCTAACTGTTCGAAGTGTAACGAAAATATAAATTATTGAAAACGAAATCGTTTGTTATAGTAAATATAATTTAGTTCGAGGGGGGGGGGGGAGCTGCGCAAACCCAAATCAATTGCACACAATTAACATATATCACTTCTAAAAATAATATATCACAAACCCGTACTTTTTTTAAGTAAATATTTAGACTCCGGAAATAAAATATTAACTATAAAACAATATTATATTATAAAAAGAAAACCATTATATTACATATCACGAACAGATTTAACACCACCAATCATTCGTAGCTATAACACGGGATCTGAAAATTTAATATTTCCAGAAATAAATATTATCACAGCTATCTGATAAATTGATTACGATTATTCGCAAATATAATACTATCAAAAATTTGCTATTTTTAAATTATTAATAAAAGGATAATTATTTACAAATGAAGTAATTCCATATAATAATCATACTAATATTATAAATGATGTTTAATATTATTTTTATTATTTTCATTTATACTAATTTGATATTATATAAAACTTGTTAGATTAAAGATATGATTCTATTTAAATGTATATATAAATATATACATTTTTTTTACAAATGTGTCACCTATCGGTACTCTATATTATAAACATATATTATATTTCTTCTTTATATATATTTTAGAGGTTCTTATTTATCGAAACAAGGATATTATGCATAAACATAGGCAATGCAGTGTAATACTAACATAGCATACATTATATAAATATCTATATATTGCTAAATGAATAATATATAATAAAATACTTACGGTGTAAAATCAATGTTTGCTGTTGTGTCGTCGGTGGATATTTAAGTACTGTCGACGTCGTCAGTGATTTGTTACTAGACTGTTGCTGGTTCGCTGTAGTAGTTGATAGTATCGTGACATTAGCCGTATTGGTTCCGGAGCTTACCGCCAAAGTACTAGGGTGCTGTGAAGAATAGTTATTTCCATTTTCTTGTTGCTTTAATGAGGACGCCGTTTGATTTTTAGTATAATAAAATAGGACAAAAAACAATGTAATACATTATTAAATTATAAAACTATTTAAAATATAAAAAGTTATTATTTATATATAAATATGTTCCATTCGCACTTCATTATAACTAGATAGAAAGTACTCTCATTTAGATAAAACATGTATATACTTACATCCCTTTGCTGCAGTTGTTGTAAAGGTCTAAAAGCGGTAAAAGAATGTTCTGTTATTGTCGCATCGTTGTTGTTATTATATTTCACACCACTCGAATTGATTATTTTGCCCCTATAAGTTGAGTCGGGTACGTTTTGGGTATAATTGTTGCTCGCCATGTGCTGCTGTTGCTGTTCAGCGATGTAATATTGGGAATTATCGTCGACAATTGTCATCGACTTTGGTTGAAGTTGGTCTTGATTAGTAAGGCTTTGATATAGTTGATTTTGCTGTTGTTGTTGTTGCAGTTGTTGTAGTTGCTGACTGTGTTGTTGTAGTTGTTGCTGTAATTGTTGTTGATTTTGTTGTTGTTGTAGTTGCTGTAGCTGTTGTTGATTTTGTTGTTGTTGCTGCTGCTGTTGCTGCTGCTGTTGTTGTTGTTGTTGTTTCTGCTTTTGCTGCTGCAACTGTGATTGTTGTTGTTGTTGCAATTGTGATTGTTGTTGTAACTGCTGCAAATGAGGTTGTTGTTGCAATTGTTGCAGCTGTGGTTGTTGTATTTGATTACAATGTTGTTGTTGCAACTGATGTGGTTGTTGTTGCTGCTGAATTTGATTGTATAGAAGTTTTTGTGGTTGCTGATATGTAACGTATTCTTGTTTATAAGGTTGATATAAAACTTCTTGTTGTTGTTGATATGTCTGTTGTTGGGAATTGAATCGAGTGCCGTCATCTACAACATTTCCGTCAAACTCGTTACCGTCTTGTCTATTATAGAACTGTTGTCCAAGAACAGTATTTCCGGTATCTCCCAATGATAAATAATTCATGTCAGTCTGTAAATTCTTGGCAGTGTCGATAGTGGTGGTCGAATACTGTTGTTGGGTGGGGACGAACACTTGCTGATGTTGTGTCTGTCTTGCATGGTTTGCAGGCGGTTTTGTACCGTATAATACGGTGTCGTTCATTGATCCGTAAGAACTATTCACGATTTTCTGTTCTAATTGAGTGGCATCAGTTTCGCCGAATTGATTTTGTTGTGCTTGTAACTGTTGAAAAAGCGGAGGAGATGAGCCACTGCAATATAACTGGTATTGTTGGTCACGAAGGTTTTGACTGATAATGGACTGGGAACGTCGTAATTGGGACATACCTCCGGTGGTGAATCCTCCACTATCGGCAAAATTATTTTGTTGATACGATTTCTGTTGTTCCGGTTGAGTTTTCTGTTCCTGCTGGTACTGCTGTTTTTGTTGCTGAAGTAACGGATTTTCATTTGACAATGGTAGAAGATCGAATTTGTTATTATTATTGCTAAATTTATCACCACTACTTGTTAATCCACTATTATTAAACGTAGAATTTTTCGTCAATCCACTGCTATCGCCATTTATATTAGCTATAATAGAACAAAATATTTCTGTCTTAAATATATTGCAATGAACCACTTTTTACATTAATATCGAATAGTAGAATATTAAAGACTATTACAAAGGTATCAGAAAGTTATAGACGATTATATAAAATATGTTAATAATTTTTTTCAATACAAACAATCCTTATATAAATATGTATTCATAATTAATAAATCATTATACAGTGGAATTTCATGTTTTTGATATTTATCATTTATTTCTTTTTTAATTAACGTTATGTAGGTTAATGCCAAAAATATCCAACACGTATAGATATATATTTTTTATCTAATTAAAATTGTGTATTTTCATAATTCAAAATTTGTAAAATTATTTTTATTGAAAATTTTTTCAAAGTGAAAACAAATAATAAATTACACAATAATTATAAAATCGATAATTACCTATTGACCGGCTGAAATCGGCCAACATGCCACTGATGGTTTCATCTTTGTCTGATGCCGTTCCCATTATCATTGCCGGCTGTGAAACATGGTTTTGCCGCTGTTGATGTTCTTGTTCAGTCAATTTGACTTTGTCGTGCTCATCATCGTACTGAAACAAAAAACACAAAGAAAAATTTAATAGCATTCTCAAAAAAAAAAAAATAATATAACTGAAAAAATTCCATACGATTTGTTTAATTACCACGCGTGAAAAAATCTCTACGTAATTTCTACGATTAATAATTATCCGCTATCTAAATACCATTTTACTAAAGGAATAAGTATATTACATATATAATAATTAATTCATATAAAATTAACAATCAGGTATAATTTTCTATATTCTTTCCTTACAATAATAATATTAAAATTATGGCTATAAGCCTCTAGGCCGTAAAAAAGCATCTGTATAATATTAAATATTATCCACGTTCCCGAACTATTTTCGACTATTCGACTATTATATGCTTATTGAAGAAACACGGAAATACAGTGACATATTATGTAAATAATATAATAATTATACTACTGCTGTAGTATAAGGGTATTATATAAATATATAATACACATCAAATCCGGTCGGCCATCGTCATCACTATATAAAAGCGTACTATGATTTATATACAAATAAAATAGGTATACATACTTCGGTGTGCTGACTATATTATTTATTATATGCGTATACCACTGATGTGTTCTATAGTTTCTACTAATATAACATACGAGTATGTACTCTTGCACAGTGACAAAACCAATCATAGTTAAACTACATATTATAACACTTATATACATAAATAAATATTATTATAATCGACATTACATCTATCTTCGTGCCATGGATTTGTAGGTTACTGTTGTTCGATGTACAAATACGGAATTAATGTAGTTTAATAAATAGGATAAAAGCACTGTACAAACATTGTCGTTGCTTACTACGTATAAAATATTATTATGTGTAAACATTGTCTTTTGCACAGATTTTGACAAACAATTGTAGTAGTATGGATAAATTTAGCACGAGATTAAATTTAAACCTATTGATGGTGGTAAATTTAATCACGGATACCCGTGAAAACAATATTATTCATGAACTACCAGCTGATATTATTTTGATTGTTATTTAATAGAAATTTAGAAACTGATACATTGCAAACTTATATTTTAAATATTATACTCTACGAGTTTTTACTGTAAGTTGTCCACTGTAAGTTAGACTGTAACTAATACTGAAATAATGAATAAAAATATTGATAACACGGAGAGCGAATAAATACTTTATTCGAAACTCGTCATAAGTAGTACCTAAAGTTTTTTAAAATATTAAAATCAACTATTTATCTACCGTATAGTTTACACTTTCACTACTCGACGGCGGAAGGTAGACACTACATATCCATCACCCATCGTCATCAACACGATGAGCCATGGCTACTTGGATACAATATAACGATGATTGCCATGATAAATTCTTACGCGATAATTTGTCCGACAGCTGAGATTTTGCAACCCAAACGCATTGTTATTAGTCGTTAACGGCCGATTTTGTTGCGACGACGACGATACCTTCCTACCCAAGATGTTATATTGTTGTTGCTGTCGAATCAACTGATTCTTTTGTTGTATTTTTAACTGTGGTTGGTGATTTTGATGGTTTTTGAATTGTTGCTGCTGCTGCTGTTGCTGAAGTTTTATTTGAAGTGGATCAGTAATCGCAGATGAATCTCGAATACCGCTACTCAGACGAATCGGCTGACTTAATAGTTTACATATTCGATCGTATTCCGGCGTTTTTTTTAACTATATGTGTATAATATATATATATACAAACGTGAAAATATTGTATAACAACAAATATGTGCGACACAATATTCAAATATAATACACGACAAATAATTAGAGGATTATAACGTATTGTTATAATCAGTATTGTTAGCAATCAGTATTGTTTATAGAAGTAGACGTACGCGTTTTAATAATTTCACAACTTCTCTGTAAAACAAGCCTGAAGAAAAACCTATTATGCTACGGATGGACGGTTCATTTTTATATGAATATTCTCTAACACGATTTGTGGGGCTAAAATGACAATATTCATTTCATTTTATTTTTTCTTAATTATTTTTTTATAATACTCTTACTCTGTTTATTTCATCAATACATTCTATTATATTGATTAATATAATAGAAAATTACTATTTAAAAATATTGAATTTTTATTTTCCTATTTTAATGACTTTTTTCCAGATTTTATCATTTAGAACACGAATATTTGTTCTTAAAATACTAATACTCTTTGTGAAAAAATATGCTATGTTGATATTTACTTAATGATACAATAATATTCTCTAAAAACTAAATATACCTGCTCTATTTTTTGTTTTCATTGTAAACTTAAATATATATTAATCATATAGCTAGGCAATACGTATAATAAAAATTACTTAAATACATGTACCAATAAATTATATTAAAAATAATTTTATAACAATTTAATTATGTACATAAAAGTTAAAAGGTGGATTGAAAAATAGATTGAGCTTAAGAAGTGAAAAATTACGTAGTTCGAGTAGGTTTTACCAACAAGTGAAATGCATTCATTACAGATAATATATTTAATTTATACTTAATTTTTCTTTTTTCTTGTTCAATGCTTTACAAGCCTTTATGACTTTTAGCTGCTTCTGCTAAACTTCTCCATCTATAATATTGTCTATAGAATCCTCTAATTTTGCTGATTTACTAATGGCTCGTATATCCTGCTTCATTCTATTCAACCATCGTTGTCGAGGCTTTTCACGAGGTTATTTAACGGATAAGTTTTTTGGTCATCATATTTTTTATTAATTATCGACATATATATGTCCGGCCCATTCTAATCGTTGGGTTATTAATATGCACATAAATACATTAAATATTCGGTTTATTGTACAGCTGTACCAAATGTGCATTATTCCTCTTTTCAATTTTTCAACCCTTTTCAAAATTATTAGGAAAATGTTCCTTATATATTGCACCTAGAAGGGAGATGTCTAGGTAGTTCTAACTTTTGGCAGGGATAACTTTTTAAAAAATTAGACAGGTAATTTCCATATATCTTAACGCTTCATTACTTTTCTACTCGACCATATATTTTATATTAATTGGTGAATTTGTGTAATTAATCGAATATCTGCAATTTTTAGCAATTTTTAGTTGATATCGTTTTTCCCAGACGTTTTTTCGTCATTTAGTGATTGTACAATGGTCTCAATTATAACTGTTTCACTAATCTCTGGTTCTGTAATGTGATAAGTTATTTTTTTCGTATAACGTATTATTATAAAAATGAAATCAACATTTGTTGAAAATACTCGTATGTTTTGAAATTTAGCACTATGATTTTGGCGTTAGTTAGTAAATTTTATAATACTTTATTTTATAAAGAATAACATAGTTTATTTTAAATATATAATATATATGTATATAACGCAAAATAAAATATACATTTTATTTTGTTATTACCACAGTAGATAATAATCTACCATGGTTATTACTTATGAATTATATATTTATAATTCAAATAATATATTCATGATACGAAGTTCACATGACGCTTCAGATAGGCAATTTAGATACATTCATGCGTTATGGTTGTACTTTTATAATATTATAACAATAAGAGAAATCCGTGTCGTTTGTCCAAAAGTCGATTCTTATAAAGTTAAATTTTATTAATGTATATTCTAGAAACTATTAGTCATAACGTCATTTATTATAAACTAATAAACTTATTATCGTTGGGTACCGGCATGTAACGATGTACGATTTATGATTAAAAAATAAATATATGATTTATTTCAATATCTGTAACGTTTTTGTAATGTTCACATCGTTAATGAAAGTGCAAATGTATAAACACTATATACGTTTCAAAATGTAAATGTTCGTTTTGTTTAGTAAACTTTTTTTTTTATACATAATTTTAGTAATTTTTTAAATCCTTTATTGATATACAAATTTATGAAAAAAATATGCTGTACATAAATGGGTGGTTTTTCTAATCCTACAAAACGGGACATATTTATAGGAAAGGAAAACCCTCAGTGAGCATATTATTATAGCCAAAATCGTGCAATATATTTATAATAATATTGCATACATCGTCGTTTTAATGAGCATAATAATAAATATTCCTTGGAAATTATTAGAAAAACTCCATGTTTCCCCCCCCCCCTTTTTTTTAAGGCTGGATGAAATTTATTTAAAACGTTTTTACTAATCTATAAAATGCCGATAGTTTAAAAAAATGGTATTAAAAATCGGTAAATTTTATTACATCAAACATAATAAAGAAAATATTGACAAAATGCCTGTATATTTTCTCAATATTTTACTGGTTTTGGAGTGTGGAAATTCATTTTCTTTTGATTTCGAAATAGTTATTATTATTATTATTATTATTATTATTATTATTATTTAGATAAAGTGTACTCACATCGTCTTGGAACACACAACTTGATTCCGACATTTCGCATGTGGTTGATAAGTTATTTTGATCATTATTGGCAACCGCAAATCTAAGAATACAAAAAAAAAAAAAAAAAAAAGAATTATCCTCGTAAAATCTATTCGAATACCGCCAACGTGATATTTACATTATCTCATTATCCTTCTTATTATTTAATACGCCGAATAGACTTAAATTCTACCATAATTCTTACAGAATAATATCGTGTTTAATTAGATATTGGTAAAAATGGCGTAGTTATCTATTAAAATTAAAAATTTCTAAAAATGGTCATTTTATAGTTATACAATAACACGCCGTGTCCCTAACCACCCTTCTACATAGTTAAAAGCTTATGTCTTACCTGCTATTATTAATGTTGTGATATGATGACATATTTTGATTATACGAGGAAGTAACGACTGGTTGAACCGGCTGTTTTTCTACACCGGTACGGAATTTGTTATTTTGTAAAACTCCTGAAACATCAAGATAACGTCAAAATTTACTTTTTTTGTCATCAGTAGATAAACTGGATAATAAGGGCTAAAAATATTTTTTGGTTATTGTAGTTTTTGGCCAGTATATTCAATATTTCGTATATGAATTCATTTTGTAATTATTTCAATCTAGACTATAATATTATACTATATTATTACACTTTGCAATTAAATAATTTATTAATTTAAGTTATGTAAGTATGATAATTAATAGTCATGATTATAAATGTCTTATTAAAAATTTAACATTTAACAGTTGTTTATTAATATTGTTTTCAAATTTAAAAAATATATATACAGTAAACTCGGGGTGTAACGAAGCTCGATATAATGAAAATCTTGATATACCTGTAAAGAATGAGATTGTAGTTTCCTTGAAAATTTCGTGATATAACAAAAAATTTAGCGTATTTTTGTCCCCTCGATAAAACGAAGTTTTTTTGCCAAAGCTCTCGTGTTGTAACGAATTTTTACAATTTTGGAGCTTACTATTACGAATTTTAAATTTTTATTAATTAATAACTAAGAAAAATATAAAATAAAAATAAATAGCTAGGAGGCGATTATCATGCGATAAAATAGAATCCGATAAATGTATAATGACTTTCCAACGTTATTGTAAACACTATACGTTGTCGTTTAGTTTTGTTGTTAGCGATCGCGCGTTCGGAATTATTTACAGACATGACATCGACAACAACGTTTATTGAAATAGTTTAAATTTAGAAAACGCAATTGACCTGACAAGCACAAGCGGTTACAAAAATAACTGAATTTATAAAAAAATAAATATGTATAATATAAACACTAAATAATAAATATGATAAACAATAAATTATTTAAATTTCGAATTTTCGTTTAAACCTCGTTAAAACGGATATTGTTGGTTTATGCTATTGATCTAACGAATTTCGATGTAACGAATTTTTTCCTCGGTCCTTTGAAATTCGTTATATCGCGAGTTGACTGTATATATATATATATTTAATTATTGTCGTAAAACCAGAAAAGTATAGACACATTTGTATAATATAAAACTAATTGCAATTGGATTTAACAACTATTTTTTTCCTAGTTTATATTATTGCAAATAATTATCTTTTTAAACATTTATCAATTTATAATATACATGATACGTGGTATTTAAGAAAATTTAAATAAATGAAAAGCGCGCGTTATGTCTATAGGAGATATGCTTGTGAATAATGAAGTCATATTATATATTATCGATAACGTACCAGATTGTGGATTGAGCTTTTTCGACGATCGATTTTGATCCGTAAAAACGGAAGATGCCATTGACGACGATTCATCGTTCAACGGTTTCGACCGTTGATGACAGTCCAGTCCCGCGGCATATTTGATCATAAACCGTTCGTTATCCACAATTTGATGATGCAGATTGGCTACCATTGAACTAGAATTGCTACTATTGTTTAACCCAGATATAGCTGAAAAATGAAATTTTTTTTTTTATAATTATTTAAATAGTTTTTAGATCAATGCGTCCGACTTTTAATCTACCGCAAAATATGATTATATGATTTTTAGATAAATATATTTATAAAGTATTAAGACATGAATACAACGTAACAGTTACTTAAGAGATAATGCACACATATTTTAAACGACAAGCCGTTAAGGTATTGTAGAAAAAGTCAATTTACAACGGTAATAGAAAATGCGAATTTTTGAAGCAAAACTTTTCCCTAATTACAAAGCTTATTTTAAGTTTTTTGTGAATCGTGATGTTATTATTCGGTTTAAAAACAGTATAAACTCCGAGATAAGACGGTACACCGTGCAATATATATATATATAAAACATTTTGTTAATGTACCCATCATCAAAATAATAGTCTTACACACGTCTGTGGTAAAATTTCGTTTTTTTTTAAACAAAATTCCGCTACAGTAATGCGCGAACATCTAACTAACTGCATGGACATTAAAAGTAATACCGTTCAAAGTGTTTGCCATCTGTCTTTTCCGGAGACTTGTAACGCCATCGGCACACGTCGGACTCGTCAGTTCTGCCTCGTCTTCCGGAATGGTGTAAACGTCCGAGGTGTTCGTCGTCGTCGCGTTGCCGTAATACATTTGCTGTTCGTTGCAATACTGTTCCTCTCGCTGCTGCTGATGTTGCTGGTGCATCCTGGCGGTATCCACGTCATCCAATAACACTTGACCGTTCTCGTCCAATAGTGGCATAGGCCTCAAATTCATTAGTTCGACACCGCCGCCGGCCAAGCATTCAGCCAGGCTCACGTCATCGCTCGAATCGGATCCGGACCGCTCTCCTTGTTGCTGTTGTTGATATTGTTGCGTGGTGTTCCCACTGCAAACGTTCGCGCCGATACCGTAAGGTAGCGACACGTCGTTTTCCGGCGACACCGGCGACAACTGTTCCTCCGGCGAAAGCTGTTGTTTGTGGTATTCTTCGTAACTCTGCTTCTGAATGTGGCGTCTGGCCGCTGTAGCCGCGGGTGAATTATACCCGCCTTGCTGATACGACGAAGACGGGGTATATTGCGGCGGTTGCTGCTGTTGATACGAAGACATGTACCCGCTGTTGCAGTCCTGGTGCTGCTGGAAGGCGGCGGCGCTTTGGTCTTGGTACGGTGCGTTTTGTTGTTGCTGCTGGTGCTGGTGCTGCTGCTGCTGCTGCTGCTGGAAAGCGGCGCTTTGGTCTTGGTACGGTGCGTTTTGTTGTTGCTGCTGCTGCTGCTGGTGCTGGAAGGCGACGCTTTGGTCTTGATACGGTGCGTTTTGTTGTTGCTGTTGCTGTAGACCACTTTTGCCGTTTCTGTAATATGTCATCGCTGTATCTTGACCGGACGACGAATAACTGCCGTTGGATGTATAGATTTGACGAACATTGTTATCCATGCTGTTGTTACGAGATGACATCATGGTTGATGTTCTAAAAGAAAAAAATTATTATGTAAATCATCGTGAATAAAACGTACCTGCAAGGATTGTACACAACCAATCAATCACGATAAAATGTATATTACAATATTATCGTAAGCAGTTCATTGCATTTATAAATCGTATGCGTAGGTGCCACGTATTGTAACACAATAAACATAAATGTCGGGTTTTTACATTACCTCGTCACGGGTTGCGGCACCGCAGAAATTGGTTCGCTTGCTTCCATGTTTTTCGCTTTAGCCATCACGTTTTGAATCAGAGCACGCTCCTCTGCACTTAGGTGACTCAAATCTAGGCTCAACGGGTCTGGGTCTACCGTAATGGATTCTGACAGACCTAAAAAACCGCATAGAATAATCATTATACACATATAACGTGAAAAAATATTATTACACATATTATCAGTATCGAATCATATTACGTACAATATTAATTTTCTTCAGTAAATTTGTCGGCTCATAAATATTTTTTTTATATTTAATTTAAAGATATTATTATTAAAATTAAAAAAAAAATCGAATCGATTCGATTTTTATTTTTAATTAAAAACTTAGCTATATGTTCAATGTAATAAATAATTTTAACCTAACCAACCTAACTTACTTTTCTACTTTTACTTTCCGCGAGAAATGCGCATTTAATAAGTTAGTAAGAGTATATGCACGAGAATACGTTTAATACATGTATGTATAGTCTTTCTTCCATCAGTCACAATAACGATTTTTATCATTTTGGGGTTAATAATATTACTTTAACGCAACGGAATTAATAGTTGTCGATGACGCAGAAATAGTGAATTTTAAGTTTAATTATCATTGGGATAAAAGGTGAATTGAATGATTTTATATTTTCAAAACATCCAGAGTAGTATAGACTGTGGGATACGCAAATCGCTCATTACAATAATCATAATGTTTATCGTTAAACCTCAGGAGAAAATTCAAAATATATATGTTAAAGTGTGGTTCAAATTTTCTAGAGAGTACACACAGTACGGCGTAGAGAAAATCGATATTTTTAACCCAGTTTATCGTATACAAAAACAAAACACACAATCTAACCCCATGCGTGCGGTGTCATTAAAAGGTTGCCATACAATATTCATACCTAATATTATTGACATTATTTAAATACTACAATTGTAATATTGTGCATCTTTTTGATTCTAAACAAACCAAAAATAAAGAAATATTGAACGAAGAAAGAAAATTTTTTTTTTTAGTATTCGTCAAAATTTACCCCTGTAAATAACAAGTAAAAATAACTAAACCTGAATATTTACTTTATCTACTTTTTAAATATCCTCACTATTACAAACCTCCACTTTCCCCGTATGAACGTACTCTGATATACGTTCCTGATATTTGATATATGCATTATATAAGTTTTACAGTGATGTGTCATATGAATTTCGCAAAATAAAAATAAGACTTTAAGTTTTCACTGATTAAATACTTTATGAATAACATTTAAAATTAAAACAATCTATATATTTTTATATTTTAATACAATGTTCTAAGAATTTATACAGCCGACATATGTGTGTAATACAAGTTTTATTACAATATATTGTATTACTGTATTCATATTAAAAAAATTTTAAGACCCGTAACCTGAATTGTTTTTCTTTAATGTTATAATAATTTATTTTTAAGTAAATAGATTTTGTGTTTGTTATAATCTATAATTAACAATTTTTTTATATGAGATAACGTCAATATAATACACATGAATATTTAATACGCTTTATTTTTATAAAATCTAATATTCATTACTTATTAGTACTTATAATTTTATTAATTTTCCTTATACTTTAATACTATTGTTTAGTTCAATTTTTGACGTAACGGTACAATAATCTGTTTTAATTGATATTACATTATATTTAAAATCATTTCTTTTTCATGTATATTTTACGCTAAATATTCATCAATTTAAAAAAAATAATAATCCAATTATTTTTTTTCTTACTGATCCACTACAGACATTAAAATTTTGGATATTAGTGTTTAAATATTTTTTTATGTTCCGGTAAATCGTGGTATTCCAAATACCATCAAAAGTATTTTTTTTATAATATAAGAATATTTGTACGTTTAAGCATTTTTACGAAATGCAAATATCTACTGAAAAATATTTCAATATTCATTAAAAAAACAGTCGTAACAATGAAAACCAATAAAACACAATAATGTAAGTAAATATATATATATTCTATTTACTATTGTGTTTAAGTTATTTAAATTCATTTTACGAGACATATTTAATTTCATATAATAAATATAATGATATTTTTCATTGTGCACATGGTCATTTTCGTCTTCTTCGTGAAATAGATTTTTATTTTGTACACTTTCCGAACAATAAAAACAAACATTTATATTTAAAGATCAATTAAATGTAGTTTGTAACGTAATAATTTATATAAGAACATTAGTAATAGTATTATAAATGTTTCCTTAATGATTTAAAATAAATAACGTTTTTATCGCTCTTTAAAAAAAAAAAAAATTGTTTTATTTTGTTTCTGAATAGAAATATAAACGAATTTATTAATATATTGTCAATGATGGGAAAGAACGCATTTGTGTGAATTGGCAACGAACGTGCCCAATTGTCAAGAAATGAACTTAAATGTGAACTAAGTCCTTATTTTTTTATGAACCTTAACGTTCTTGGTTCATTTCTTATAGTCATACCTTATATAGCTTGAAAATTTAAAACTAATACTTTATACATACACACTGGAGTAATAAGTTTCGTCTGACAAGTGTACCATATTTTCATCGAAAAAACGAAACGTTCTCTATGAAAATGCGTTATTTACGTATTTTCAATAATTTTCAACTGAAGTATTCTACGTATTAGATATGAAATTTTAAAACATGGCATACTTTTAAAATCAACGCTCAAATTTTATAATATTTGCTAATATTATTATGGAATACAGATAGAAATAGCAGAATAAGCTATACGTTTATTTTATGCGTCAAAAATCCCAAGTATAAATTTTTATATTTCATATTTTTGCATACTTTTAACCGTTTATGATTTATATTGATATTTACTCAGTTTTGGTGCTTTTTTTTGCTTATATGCATTTAATGTAATTTTTTGTGTTTTTCTTAAATCTCGTGATTTCAAGAAAAAATTTTCACATTACATTTAATCTATTTTTCAGTAATAAATTATCGCGATATTTTGCCAGTGTGAGCCAGGGGCGTATACAAGGTGGGGGGGGGGCGATGGGGCGATCGCCCCCCCTAGATACTTGTGTATGTACCTATATCTACTGACAACTAAAATTAATCGAACTAAAACTAAAATGTCATAAAACATTTTTTTATTTAAAACTTATTATTTTTATATAATTTTTCGATAATTCTAAGTTGGCAACAGATTCGACGGGCCCTTTTTTCTATTCGCCCCCCCCCTAAGGGATGAAGTAAATACGCCCCTGGTGTGAGCAGTCTTAACTATATTAAGTTCACAAATAAAACTTTTTTTGCCATTTTTATTGTTTTTAGGACATATTTTTATGCATACTTTCAAAAAAATTTCGGTCATATTGTAGCGCACATTTCAGTATTTTATAGTAAGTAGTACTATAAAAATCTGAACCTTACTTACAAAATTATATATAGTATTATGTTTCACCAAAAACGATCTTATCTACACAATTACTTCGATTTTGGTGGTTAATAATATACATATGTATCGTTAATATCACTTATTTCCAAGCGCTATATATGTTGTTATATTATTGTATAAAATATTAAGATCATATCCAATGTACCGACTAACGTACTACGGAATGTTCAGAATTTCAGATGCTTTTTACATTAAACACATACGCACGTATTAAATATAGGTACTTATTATAACACAACGGTCGTATAATACGGACAAGAAAAAAAAGGAATATCTCTTATCGTATTTGATTAAAAAGTACAATTATTACGAATAAATTTTTTTGTTTTTCGTTTCAAGTTTTGCAGATAGTTGATATGCTAGACTGTTAATTGTTGGTTTACACCCGTAGTAGTGGAAAGAATTGGATAGAAAACGAGAGATGTACGTCATTTATTTCACGAATGCCGTTTGATAATTATTCTTATTGTATTACTTCATACTTGGTTTGATTGCGTGAAACCAATTTATTGGCGAATATGCGATTACTGATGAGCGAAGAGTTGAATTTCGAATCGGTAAAATTTCCATTCTTATCCCTCCCCTGACACACACACACACACACACCCATCAACCACCGCGCCAGACGTGGTGACGACGGACTTTATTATGACTCCGCCCCACCCATTGCATGAACTTTTATATGTATATACCTACTCGCTTGATAGCTGTTGCAGTCAAAACAACATATAATTGCAGTCATTATAATAATAATAATAATAAAATATTATTCTTACCGGTTGATAAAACCGACATGTCCATGTTACCACTGCCAGGACGTTGTTGTTGTTGTTGCCTTTGTCGCTGTAGTTGATGGAGTCGTAGTTGTTGTTGTTGTTGTTGTTGCTGCTGCTGCTGTTGTTGTTGTTGTTGTTGTTGTTTTAGTTGTTGTTGCTGTTTCGTATACCTTATATCGGACAGTTGTTGTTGCGACGATTGATTAGCGACAAATTGTCTACCGGTAATCGTTGTTGGTTGGTTATTCCCGTAGATTTGCTGTGGCTGGAACTCGGCTCCAGCGCCCATTTCATCACCCGCGGATATCAGGCTATTTATCATTTTCGAGGCGAAATTGAACATGCTTACGGACACCGCCGCCCCGTGAGACCACGAGATATAAATTGCGTTATCTTTAACGCTGTTTCTACAAAAATTATAAAAGGCTGAATTCGCGTTTGTATAATAAACTGAATTACAAATTATCCAGCCACCTAATAATAGGTATTATTATTATTATTATTATTGTATTATCTGCAAAGTGTCTTGAAACGCATTCGGAAACAGTAATAATAATAATAATAATTTATAAACTATATATTGCCGTACGAAAATTCCTATCGTTATTGTCCAACACACACGCACAATGACCGCACCACTCATACACACACACACACACCCCGAGCGAGACCGGGGCGCGCCGCGAATGACGTCGACGACACTCGGCACCGGTCGGGTTCGTTGTTCTAATTGCTAAGGCGACCGTCAAAATACGCGAATCTTTCGGCGTTGCAGTAGTGTTGTATTGTGCCGCATGCGTACTGGACTCGGCCGTCGTCAAAATCGATATTCAACTCGTCGTCCGCCCCCGATATCTCAAGCCGAAACTCTCTCTCTCTCTAAAAAAAAAAAAACAAAAAGACTCAACGCCTAAAAATAAAGAAATAAAACTCGACGAACGCTCGATATATATTATATATAATGCGTAAAAAATTTATTTTGTAAAAGTGCTTTTTCGTGTATGGCTTTTATGGCCACATATATGTAGAATTGCGTGTTAGTAATAGTTAAAAAAAATAAATAAAAAAATAAGTTTACACGGCCGAACGGTTTTGAGCAATAGAGAAATAAAGATCACTTTTCATTGTAATCGTATGTGTGTGTGTGTAGAAAAATAGTATCGTACGCTGTTTGTATAGTGTATACACATAATATATTGAAATAGATATCGAGTCGTGGGATGTTGCGAACGTCGCGTTACTTGAATAAAGATTTTAGAGTGTATGTTTAGTGTTTGTCACTATAAATTTGAAAGCAATCATTGCATTGGATAAAACGCGATTCTGAGCAAAACTTCGGCGCAACGTTATAAGTTAATAACAAGCGTGTACGTACGCATAATTTACGATTATTGCCTCGCGCGGTAGATCATTTCAAAATAATTTCTTGAAATAAAACCTAAGTAGTTAAATATGTTTAATTTCAATTGTCATTCTCTATCGAAATAATACGCGTTGTCAACTTGAATACCTTAAGTTACAAAATCAAAACTGACCACTTTTATGAATTGTTAAATACACCGAAAACTATAATTGCTATAAATAGGATTAAAAAGAGTCGAGTAACGCAAATGCATTCGATTACTTTGCTATTATAATCGATACTCATATGACCTATGATCTATTTCAGATGGTTTTTCGTAATAAAAATCAGAATGTTTTTTTTGTTTATTCAGTTCCGACACGAACTTGCGACACTCGTTTTAAAGCTTTTGCTTTTCCTCGGGCGTATTAAATACCATTAATTAGGTCCATCTTGACAACAACGACATTCTCTTGTCTTCTTCTTGTCCATTGATAATTTATACTTCTGCGTTTTCTACCCCAATCGTCCCGAGATCTTCTTTTATTCCATCTGACCATCGTTACCCGGGCGTTGGCGAATATCCAAAGGGAGGGGCTTAGCCCCTAATAGCCTGCAAAGCCCCCCAAAATCAATAGCAAATTATACAAATACCGTGTAGTTTAGTACTTTAATGCATGTTTAATACATGAAATTTTTTCATTAAGTTCTAACACGGCTTAGGTTTGTATGAAAATAGTAGTCCCTCCAACATTTCCAGTGGATAAACTCCGCTTATGTGTTCGGGGGACATTTTGAATCCGCGGTCCCCGTCATAGCAAATCGTTATGTTCTCCAGCATATCCCCTCAGATACTCCATACATGTACGGTCCGCCCATTTGTTTCTGCTGTTCTTCACGACTCCCGTAACACTGGCATCTCCGTATAATTCTTCGCATTTGTCATTTATTTCAAATTCACTTTCTTCGCGTTCTTTCTCGGCCCGAATACTTTTCTCAGTATTTTCCCTTCAAAACACACACACACAATTCGTTTTCGTCCGTTACGTACGTACAGATATCTCGTTTTAAGCCACCTAGTCGATAGGCAAAATATTGTTTTATATTTTTAAGAATCCATAAACATATATTTGTATAATGCCTTTTATTTCGAAAATCAACACAGATTTTTTTTTTAAAAATAATATCGGCGACGGATTGTTCTCGTATATCGACACTTGGCTCGCTGCAGTGTTCACGCAACTATAATTTATTATAACGAGTCGAGGTGGTGGTGACCTATATTATAATAATTTACTGAATATTATTATGGGCGTGAAGTTAACGAGCGATAATAATAATAAACGTATATTGATCTGCAGCCTGTATAAGCAGTGCCTAAATATTTCAAAAATACTATTTATAAAAAATATTTATATTTATAGTAAGTGCTCCAAATATTATTCGATTACATTTACCGTATATGACGAGAAATATTTATATAATAAATAAATAATACATATTTTGTACATGTGTGAAAAAAAAAAAATTATTTATATAATATATATATGCGTAAAAATGTACAACCGGTAATCTGCAATTGTCGTCGAGTTGTTTACAGAGGAAAAATGACCAAAAATGAAACTGTTGACGAAACGTTTTTTTCTCTCCCCTAAATAGAACGATCGTCTTAATTTTCATCTTCGTATTATACCATTATGATACGCAATGCAATCTACCGTTTTTTAAATACAACAATTCTTGTTATCAGTTAACACTCGAAGGCGCCATGGATCAGAAATAGGCCACTCAATATACGTTTTACTTCATGAAACCCCCCTCGCTAACTTCATACGCGTAACATTGGTTTTGTTTTTTTTTTTTTTTTATCATACGTTTATGCTGTTTTATTATTTTTAGGGATGAGATTTTCAACTCGGTGACACGAATCAGTTCACTTAAACGAGCCGGACTCATTGAGTGAACCACAACTACCAATTCGTTAAATTAATCATATCTCTTTTGATAACACTTCACGAAGAGGCGCGTTTAGACAGTGCGAGTCCCGCGACTCACAGAGACGGCTGTCGAAAGCAAATCACGCACGTTCGCGGCGAACCGTCGATATCAAAGCGTGCGTCTAAAGGAGATTCGCGTCGTGTAAACGTCATTAACGCGTTACGGGCTTATGGCTCACAATGAATTAATTTCACGGGACTTCTTCTGCACGAGAATGATGCGCGAGTTGGACTCGCGCCGTCTAAATTTGATATTCTTGATAACGAATTTATACACCAAAAAAAATGTAGTCAAATTCGCATAACACTTGTGTCGGTTATATCGACTGAATCGTCGTGGGTTATGAACAATTAATAAAATAAATAACGAGAAATGAACAAATGATAAACCCTGGTTAAGGAGTCATATTATTTTAATAATCACATGATTCAGGAATCGATAAGTTATGTTGATAACACAAATCTGTGATACTACAGTGAGCTACACTGAGTCACTGAATTATGGCACACTGATTTAACTCATTCAGTACACCTAAAACAGTCAACTCTTCGAGTCAACTCACTCGCGAACGTTCCGTCCCTAATTGTTTTTCTGTTTGTACACGTAACTGCGCGTACAACACGCCATAGAAAGCTAACGGCAAAGGACGTTGCTCGGACGACGACATTTTGATATATAATTGCACTTTCACGGTGAGTAACGAGAAATGTGTTTATTATGTCCACTCCGCAGTCGGCGATATGAATTATTGTAGACGTTTATTTTGTCTTCTTTACATGTCCGAAATTTACACCGGGCCAAAGAGCTCTGCACGTAGTACTTACGTTTCAAATCCGAACAGTAGCAACGCTGTTGCTTGTTAAAATCATAACAATATTATAATGCGTAGGACGTGTATTCTTATATTTACAGTTATAGCTATTGAGTATATGGGTTAATATTAACCTACTCAATAAGCAAATTAAAAAAAAAAAAAATCGTATAAAATATATATTTCGAAAACATAGATACATTTTTTATAAAACGTACATGTAGTGTTTTATGGAAAATAAAATGCATTTCTAAAAAATGTATACCTACTAGTGATTCGTATCACTAGTAGATATACATACGATTACTAGTCAGCGGCTGCTATCAGCGCTGTCATTGATACGTAAACGACACAGATGCAAATATCAATTCTCTCTATATAGGACACACTTTCTGTACCTCCTTTGTAAATTATAGCTCATTGTCATTTTTATTTCCAGCGGTAAACAAGATTTAGCTTTTTGTCGACCAAATGGGTGTGACCAAAAAACCATCCGATTCTGCTGATGAAGTAATCCCAGTCGAAGTAGTTGATTTGTAAGAACCTATTATTTTATAATTATTGACCGCTATATTTTGTAGTTAATCATTATTGTATTCAGTTTGTTACATATTTTATATATATATATAACCGAAACTTATTTCTTATTATAAAACCGTAAAAGTATTTGATAGTGTTATGTTCAAATTTATTTTTTACTTTTATTATTGCGTTTTCAGTGTTTTGTGATTGACGATCTATTTTTTTTATTTTTAACATCTAATCGTAATTTCTGTAAGAAAAAAAAAATGAATACTAAAATATTCTTCAGAAGCAGTAGAATCAAATTATACCCTTCTTAAATGTACATATATTAACTAATATCATGATTAAACTGACACAAAAAAAAAAAAAAATTATAAAAGCATTTTTTCCTTGAACATTTTTGATACATTTTCAAAACAACATAGAAATTAACTGTTAATTGTTAATGATTTACTTGTATGCGTAATTTATTTTTCACACTTTGATTTTTTTTTTAAATTAACATTAAATATATACATTAACTAATACAAATAAAAAAAAAGAAAGTAATTATTACCCTTTTTTGTCAATATGTATCAAATAATTAATCATACAGTGACCTATCTCAGTAATCAGACTGTATGATAAGCCGATACATTCAGTAATTCGGCAGTTTTGTTTTTGTAATGACGACCAAATAACTAATTAAAATGCATAGTTCATTTGATTAGATATTTTATTTGTATTAGTTGACCGAAAATTGTGTGTGTGTGTGTGTGTGTGACTTTATAACGAGTATTTTGTATGATAAATGGGTAATATGTAAATTTAATAATATGGTTTTTCTATTAGAATGATGACTTTTTTTTTTAATAAAACTCCTCTGATCTGTGGATATAATCTTTTTTGTCTGTTATTTGTCAGATTATTTTCAAACTATTTTACTACAAATTTTCTAATTAAATATATCTTATATGTAATAATTTCTTTCTGCTTTTGTAGTGAAGAAACTTCAATTTACACGACCAGTGATAGTGATAGTGACAATAATGAAAACAACGATTCCCACATATTTCCAGTTCGTATCATCAACTCTATGGATTACTATAGAAGTTTACTTCCCGAATTAATGTTAAATGTTCACCATGAAGGTAACTCTGGAGTTAATAATGATAGGCCAGTGATTTTTAAGAAAAACAATGCCTCCCACCTGGGACGAAGAAAAATGAATCGGGCCCAAAACGGTATATATATACATATATATAATATTATATTAACTGTCTGTATTGTTAAACATTAAGTATTTATTGTGTTGTGACAAACAAATTTGCTTGTCTACTGCAGTATTATAAATATGACCGTTCTGATTATTATATATTTATTTCAGAAAATTTTTTACTGTCTTTAAGTAGCGATCAATGTTCAGAAGACGAAATATTTTTAAATGATAACAAAAATGGATTCACTAAATTAATTAAAAAACTTTACACTCGCCCTGATGTATGTACTAATGTTTACATTTATTTTAATATAATAATTTTAAAATAATAATGTACGTATTATGATGTTTAATTTTTAATTGTTTTTCCTTAATATTTTTATAGGAATATTAATATGCATTATAGATTATCGTTTACTTATTTTATGTTAATGTAAATGTATTATAGTTACAAGAATTGATTATCGAAGGAAATGATGCTCTGCAGAATAAATATCAGTCCAATACTGGCAAAAAGTCTAAACGAAGTGTATGCCCTGATTTGGCATTTAAAAATTTGACCCCGTCGCAAAAATCGCTTTTTAAACAGAAAAGTTTACCTGTTGTAAGTTAATATAGTTTTCATTTATACAACAACTTCAAACAGTAATTATGTCATTTGGATTATGTGGATATTAAATGTGAATTAGGAATATTGTACTGTGATTTTGTGTGTTATAATCACATTATGTGGACATAATTTGTATTTGGAGTTGTTAAGATTACAAATTTTTCTGCTTTTCTTTACAAATAACGCCTACTAAATTGTTCTACTTGTTTAAAATATTAAGAGAGCAATTACCTAGTTATGTACAATACTTCAATAATAAATTTTTTTTTTAATTTTTATTTATAACAATACCATATATATTATGTAGGATAAGGAAGTAATGACTACAAAATAGAAAGGATATAACACTTTTTAGTTTATTAAATAACAATTTAATATCTTATGACCACAGATAATAAATTTTAAGTTCAATGTTCTCGCGTTAATGAATACACAAACGACAATCTCTCAAAATAAACTTGCTTTTTTTTTCTTTACACGTGTCTTTGTCGCATGTAATAATTTTTAAAATGATTTCCATATGTGAAAAAATGAGACTTCTAAGAATAATTCAGTTAGTTTCTTATACATTGTTAAAAATTATTCTAAAAGAATATTTTATATTATGCTTTTGAATCATATTAATTCTTCTTCAAAATCGATAAGTCTGAATTATAAAATCTAATGAAGCATTTAGATTTTTTTTGAATACTTTCTGATGTCTCATTTTAAATATTTAATATGAATTGAAATCTATCACATGACCCAGTATAAAAGATCATTTCTTTCTTTTAACTCAAAAATTAACGCATTAATTTTCACTCATAATGTTTCACTTTTTATTTTCCCATAAATAACGTTTCTTCTATATGTGTATATTTGTGTCATTACATGACACTGGTCTTCTCTTTCATCTAGAAGTTTCTCATAATAATTTTGTACAAACACTTCGTGATTCTGACCATTTTAGAAATATATCGAATAAATATCCAAGTGACCTGAATATAATCTTAATCTAATGAAATAATATTAAATAAATAACCAATGTGTTAAAGTTATAGTGACTTTCAAGGTGTTTCGAATCGTTTAAAAATTTGATATCACATGGAAAGTAAAAACGAAAATTCCAATATACTAATAATTATTTTTTTTAGCATTGATGTTTACAAGAAAATTTAAAACACCATGTCATTGGTAGTAAAAGCTCCATTTTCACCTGTGTTAATCTGGCGCCCATGGTATAATGTATTTATTTTGCCCTAAATAATGGAATCACCTTAAATATCCATTCTTTTAACAGGAAGTTATTAACTGTATTAATAATCATTATTTATTCATTGTTGTTCTTTAGGCTGTCATAGATAATCTGGAAACTGAAGTTGTTGGATTCTTTTCACAATTGCCAACCGGTGTTTACACATCAGCACCATTACATAGTTACAATCGTATTCTTTTGCACAGTATTGTCCGTTACTACTCATTGAATGCCACAAGTAATTTTCATGATATATTTACAAAATGTAATATTGTTGATTTTGAGATAATTTTCATTATATATATATATATATATATATGTACATAAATGAATGACAAAATGTTTTCATTAGTTAATGTATCATTAACTAATGATATCATATCATATATGAATATGATGATAAAAATAAATATACAGTGGTTCATAACTAAATTAGGTCATGATTATACCACTAAAATTTCTTAACCTTTCTGGAGGGTTTTCTGAGATGTTTTTGGTTGCAAGTACTTTATTAGAAAGAACTGTGTGATTACGAGTTGAATTAGTTTAAATTGCTTAACAATTTGATATAAATTAGTTTCAAACGATGTTGTCTATACATAGCACAGAAGATACGCAACGTTTGAAACTAATTAATAAATATATGTTTCTTTTTTTGTATAGGTGTGAACAATCGTGGTCATCG
Organism: Chaetogeoica ovagalla; assembly: GCA_032441825.1. Lineage (NCBI taxonomy): Eukaryota > Metazoa > Arthropoda > Insecta > Hemiptera > Aphididae > Chaetogeoica > Chaetogeoica ovagalla. The sequence continues at coordinate 4,294,762 of CM063742.1, read as the reverse complement.
TTCACAGAAAGTTATACAAGTCCGCAACGATCGATTTGATGATTTCCAACCACCTCGAATGAGTCTGTTGAAATTTGTATTGAGCTTAAACTGTTGTAAAACCCATTGAAATGTTCATTACAATTTAAAATATGGCTTCTCCAAGTGTAGATACATTTTACAATTATATTATTACAATATATTAGATTAGTATGAAACTTGCATACACTTTTTTAAATATATATTAACTTGATTAAAACAATTCTTTTTCTATTTGTTGTAATAATAGGTGCTTAAATTTCAAAAAACCTATAATATTATGCAAAGTGTGTGAGTATTATAATTTAAAAAAAATTTTAATATAACTATAATATTTATTTTTTAAGTTATCCAAAATCGGTTTCCAATACGGTATAGTGAAACATCTCACCTTTTATAATATGTTTGTTCCATTTATATTGTATGAATAAACCTGTGTACTATAAGAAAGCCGATGAGGTGTTTTGAAAAAAAATATAAATCCTTTTTTGTGAAGTGGCACATACATATTGCGTATAGTTAAAAATTATTTTTAATGCAAATGGTATATCGTACCACAAATACCTGTATTAAATTTACAACGTCGAAACTTCAGTTTTATGTTGTTTGAGATGATACAAATATTTAAAAATAATTTAAGAGAAAAACGTGGCCATTCACTACCGCATGTAATGTTTGTATATTTATATTACTCTATCTACTTTCATCTATATATGCAATGTATGTGGTGTATACTCTTAACTGTTCATTGTGATTTTGTGTGTCGACTTTACAATTGTAATATTTTATTTTGTATTTATGATTTAATAATAATAATAATTTCATCGTAATTCTTTTATTATAAATTAATTTATATGTAATAAGTCTTGGAGTCAGTGGCGTAACACCAAAATTTGTGCTCGGCAAGGAGTAAAATTTTCAAGGAAACAAATTTTTATTCTCGTATGTAGTATTTTAAGCACAGATGTAGATACATACGAATTATGTTCTAGCGAATAATTTTTTTTGAGGGTGTTGAGTCATTTTGACATAATATAATTCTGCGAGATTTTTTCAAATAGAATGCGATTTGATTTCGGCCTAATATCATCAGTCCCCAAAATCGTGTGTAATACGAAATTTATGAGTACGTTATTCAAATCCACCAATTTATCCTTTTGACAGCTATAACTGTAATTAATTGATATTTCGGGAAGAAGTGTGTTGTACGAAAATTTGGATACTTTAAGGGACTGCTCAATATGGCGCCTACACTCGCCTCAATGTATTATATTGGTGTATTTTCGTACAAATTGGAGGCGTAGGGTACAAGGCCACTCAATAAACGTGACACATCAAACGCCGCCAACTTCATGTCCGTCACAATCTGTGATAACAAGTAACTGACGATTATACGAACGTACTACTATAAACATTTAACGATTATGTTGTTGTAGTCTATTATGTAGTACGGTCGCCTGTTCAGAGTAATTTTTGTTTTAATTTTAATTTAATTACTGTAAATGACCGCCTAATTAATACTATACTCACTCGTCTGCGGTTGGGACGTTTGAACACAATATTTATTTATTTCTTTTAATTACTAAACAATAAACACCGCTCGTCTGTGGACGGTATACACGCGCAGACCTATAAAACTATTCTCGTTCAAACGGTTATAGTTATTGGAGACAACGAAGACTAGGAGAAGCGCGTGTTGTGTCGCCAGATTTTTCAAAACGTATTTCAAATTAAATTGATGTTTTTTTTTGTAACGATAATTCGATCGAAGAATGGCCATGACGTACGAACAATTTGCGTGTTACGCGACTGATCTCGCAAATCGTTCGTTTACTGCGGACGACGATTGGCATTTACGAGAATATCGAAATCCCATGGCGAGTAAACACAGAAATAGAAAAATCTGTATTTCATTCGCTTCGATTAATGAAAAATAAATACGGCGACAGAAAAAAAAAAAATGACAACGCCAGAAATTTATTTATTTTACTTTTTTTAAATAATTATTGAATCGATAATATCTAGTGTTTAATTATCTCGTTTACAGAACGCGAGTGTTGTAAAATATTTGATCAAACAAAAGATCCAGAAATTGATTATATTCCCCCCTGTGGATCCTGAGTGTCCGGGTTAGTATTTGTTCGATCTTTCACACGATTTGAACAACATTTTTGAGAGTGCTCGATTCGAAAAAAAAAAACGTGAGATTAATTTTTGGGGCTTTTATTATTCGTATATTTTTCATTTTCTTCGTTATGCCAACATTGAATTTAATAGCTCTCATGATATTTGTAATTCATCTTGTCCGTCTACTGAACTATTATTTATGTATTCACTTCTTCTTGGTTTTAAATTGTATTTTAAAAAATTTAATTCTTAAGCTACAAGGTTAGGTATTTAGTTATAAAAATTATATATTTTTGTATTTAGTTTTATATAAAAAAAAAAAGTATTCAAAGTTAAATACTATTGAATTGTCAACTGTGCGAAATTCTGGACAGAGAAGCCAATTCTAGCTAGAAATAATGTCATACTTTTTACATAATAATACCTTAATAATATATTGTTAAACAAAGAATAAAATCTACAGCTCTCATTGACTTCCGCTCGTGGATATTATTATTATACCAAACTGAATAAATTTAAATAATATATAAATACTTTTTGTAGACGATGTTTGCCCAGTTGTGTGTGAATATCATGTCTTATACAATCCAAGTTATTCATGTCCAGATATGTACTTCAATATGTGGCATAGTGGTAAAAAAGGAATTTTATAATATATGTTTTAAAATCAAATGAAACAATAATCCATTGATTTGGACATTTAGATGGAAAAATGTTGTCCTTAGAACAAATATGGTCTATGGTTCACATTTCATTCAAACAAAATTTGGTCCATGACAGATGGAATGCCATAACTCAAATGGTATTTTTTTTCTTTACCCATTTTAAGCGTGTGTAATATTTTTCAAATTATTGTTTTAGGAACATCCGTATTGCGGAAAACCGTTTTTCAGAATACATCCTTGCAAGAACACACATATTATTAAAACGTTTACAAATTCAACAGACAAATATCTTTCGTAAGTATATAGTTGCATTATTTTTGTTTTCTACCATTAATAAATTATAATTCATTGACAAGATATGTTTGTTTAGGTATAATCCTATTATAATGTGGTTGAGTACTGTGGCTCCACTCATCTCATTGGAATTGCACTTATCATATGGACTTACAAATAATTAAAACCACCTATTATCATTTATATTTTAACATCTATATTATATTGGAATATTAAGTTTTAAAAAAAATGTGTTTATATATGACATAATTGTATATTTCTAATAAAATTACTGCCAATGGTTTTCTAATTTGATTTAAGTTTTTTTTTTATTACGATATTTTAAAAATGGTTCAGTCAAACATTTCTGGAGTTAAAAACAATATGTTACTATTCTTATATTTGAATGTAACATGACAAAATGTTATAAATAAATACAGCAGACTATAAATTACATTACCTATAATACAAATAAAAAGTAACTATTACTAGAAATTAATTAATTAATAAAAAATGTAAAAATTACAAATAATACAAAATAAAAATGATTAATTTATATAGGCACTAAAACAGTTTGTTTTATGCTTTGCACAAAACAAAAATATACAATTTTTAATATAGAATTTAAAAAAAAAACCGAGAAAATATTCCAAGATTAATAATGATGGCAATATACTATAATAAAATGTCATAAGAGGATTTTTCATGTTTAAAACAAATTCAATTATGTTCGGTGAAATTCACGTAAATATATAATTTTACAATGTAATTGATTTAGGAAATTTCACACATTATTGACATAACAATTATATAATATTTGCTTTGATACATAAAAAAAAATTCAATTACCTATTTTAATAATTAAAAACAATTATATATACTATGCAAATGGCTCATATATACAATTTGATAAATCATAAATTGTAAAGGTATTTAATTTTTGTTCAGAAATTGGTTTTTAATACATTTTTTTTCAATTACATATTCATATTTACTTATACATAACCTATATCTAAATGAATACAACATTTGAAATCAAATTTAAAATATAATATCAATAACAAAAATGTATTATATACAATTAATTCAGTTAAAAATATTAAGATTAAATGAAATATTTGTTATTAAACAATCATTTTTCCTGAAACATACAATTGATTTTATGAAATTGAAGTGAATAATTAAGAAATATTTTTTTTTAAATTGAGATAACTAAAAAACAAAATTTTAATTAAAATATTGGAATTACGTAAAAATTAATCATTATTTTGATAATATTAATAGGATTAAAAAATTTATATACAGTGATGAAAAACGATTACAATACATCAATGTATTTACACAATTATTTAATTAATTTAATAAACTGGTTTATAAATGACAAGTGTACTAAATAAAATAAAAACGTAAATTTATGAGCTAAATATTAAAATTATTTAAATATAAACCACATTAAATATAGAACAGACATATATTTAGTAACTCAACATTACTCAAAACACATAATTAATATATATGTTTATTATTTCTTATTTGAACTGTCACCTAAGAAACTAAGTTTTTTAATAAGGATATTTTTCTTTTCAGTATTAATCGAATGATTTAAACACAAGTACATAAAATGTTTTTCAATTATTTTCCTATCTAAACCAATGACTGGTCTTTGAATCGGAGTTTCTGAACCTACTAGTATAACTTTACTAATAAAAATGCTCCATCTTTCCAAAACGTTTGGCTCTGTAAGTGGTCGAATTTCCTCAGCCCTTTCAATCATGTTTGCAATTAGCGATACCCCAAACTATAAATTACAGACAATAAATATATATTTTTGATATAAACATTTCCATACAGCAAAGTGAATAAATAAATAAGTATACTTACAACACTCTTCAAGATAAACGAAAGATTTTTCATTAGATATTCTGCAATTTGATTCAATTCAGCAAGAATCAAACAAAATATCCATTGTCTGATGTACGGTAAAAATAGCAAGAGCAATTGGTCATCATTATCTTTTAAAATTATTGTACAAATTGATGGGCCAAAAAATGCACTCCACAAAAATGACGGATTTTTTAAGTGAGGTAACATTCTGTGTACAAGTTGCTAAAAAAAAAAAATTAATTAATTCAGAAAATATTGAAAACATGGAAGTCTTCGAAATTAAGTTTTTAAAATGTGTATTATTTATTGATAATAATTACTTTTCCTTTGCGTATAGTTACGTAGTATACCAAATGATGTAAATGATTACACAAAGTGTCTGTGAGCTCATCGATAAATTGTTGTACACTTGGTAAGGCATGCGATTTATTTCTAAGCGTATAATATGTTTGTTCAATTTTTAACAAGGGGATGTACATCTAAAAAAAAATTTGATAGTATTAACTTATTATGTTTAACATTTTCATTACTGTATTTTTTTTTTTACGTCACTAGACAATAACTCTTTAAAAATTTTTATATGGATTATTATGAAATATAATTTATGCCAACCAACAATTTAATGGTTTTAAAGATTTTTTTAACTTACATGTTCAATTTCCAAAAGGATTTGTCTTGAATTTTTTTGAGAAATTACAGATCGATTAGATGAAGTAAAGTCATTGGATTCTATATCAATTGTTTTTTTTGGAGCAATGACACTGCCGATCTAAAGAAAAAACCAATTAATATGTATTAATTGTCATATATTATGGTTCCCATTATCATTTATATTATTGAGGTAGATGATATTGTTTTTATACCTATATGAGTTAAAGGCATTTAGTTAAATCATAAATTAGACAGTTAATTAGAAAGCAGAGAAAAATGAGTTTTAAATAATAATCCCCGTGGAAAGGGATCAGAATACTTTCGTGACCTTCTCAACCAGTCGTTAGAGGTAACTAATGAGGTTGCGTTAGTCGACAGCCAGTGTAAAATGGTACGGTGTAGGTCCTAAGCAAAACTTAGGCGGTTTGTCCCATCTCAGATGTATGCGGAGAAAACAAGAGTAAGAAAATAACTTAGCTGGAGACAGGGAGGCCTAAAGAACATAGTGTGTGATACCAGCCAGACAGCTTGTGTGGTAGCTGTTTCATTAGTCAATGTGTATAGGTCTAACCAACGCATGTAGTGTGTATTAAATGTTTATAATTTACCTGGACTGTTCCTAAAGAATTTTCAAAGTGTAATTGTGTATATGAATTATTCTGTTTAAACGATGTGTCTAACTGATACTTATTAGACTTTGGTCCACTTGAACCATGATGTCGCTTCTGATACATCTAAAATTTGATAAAATACATATAATGTATATTATTATTAATCATAAGACATTTTATGATTTAGTACTAATACAATATTACAATTTACATAATCACATATTAGACAATAAAATTATATAAACAAATCCAATATATAAATATATAATTTACCGTAAAATAATAATCTTCTTCTAATGGATTACTATTATTGAATTGTATAGTCTGTATTCCAGCGAGCCAATGTTTTTCTCTTAATGTCATAAAACCAGCCCCATGATCAGTTTGTTCATCCAACATGTAATTCTTCTGTGATAAAAAAAAAAATTATAACTAAAAAGTTTCTTGTGTGATCATCCTCAATTTTTGAATATTGGCAAATGTATTAATTAGTGAATTATTTGTTATAAAAATTAATTATTTTCAGCTAAGTTTTTTAACACATTTATTATGTAATTAAGATATTATTATAATTTTAGGATTGTTTTCAATTCACATACAAAAAACTACTAGGATAACCTAAAGATGTATTAATAAAGTACCAACTAGACATCACAATAATCTCCTGAAATGTAATGTGTGTCACGATCATCCGTACATATTTTATACAAAAAATTGTATACAAAAGAAAAAAATGTATTGTAAATTAAAAATTAACAAAAATTTTATGATACTCGGTAAAACTCACCAATACCATTTTAGTATCTGGAGCGGGATTATACATATTATTGTGTCTTTTAAAATGAACGTGATTCCTTGGTATATTATTATTATAATTTATATTATTTCTTGAAAAGTCTGAAAAAGTGTAACGTGTATTAGTTGTACAATATATTTAAACAATTAAAATGATAAATACTTGTTTGTGGCATATTTTGTACTTCTGGTAAATTTTTGTATTGAAAAATATCCTTTTTATAATATATTGCATTTGATAAATAATCTTGGTTCAATTCTGGCATGGGCCGATTGTAAGATGGACTTACTTTTACAGCGTCAATCTAGGAATAATATTTAACAATAAAATATGACACATTTAAATATCCTATTAAAAATTAAATATTTGTATTATTGTATATTTTGTAAATGATAATTATTGGTATATAAATAGATATAAACAAAAATTTTACATATAAATCACAAAAACACATATTACATTAAGTTATTAATAGATAGAATTTTATCTACTACATTTAAAGGGATTTGTAACAGATTTTACAATTATGTAGTAAAGTATATCCCATATACTTTTTTTTATTTTAAATCATAGGAATGAAAAAAATTAAATACCAGCTGTTTTTCCAAATCTGCTACATTTATGGCTGAAACCTTTGGCTGAGGTTTAATTAAATGATCATCTAAATATGCACCATTTACTTCTCTGAACCCAGGTGGAACAGTGAAAACATTCTATGAAACAATTAGTTAATATTAACATAACATTAAGACATTTAAAATGTAAATGTCTATCATTAATTAAATCAAACAAACACAATTCACAAGCGTATTAATTCTAAAAATTGAAACTACTTTATAAGCAATTATTTAGTTTTACATTGCAAAGCACATAAAGGTTGCTCAATGCATATTTCTCGTTTTATGTTTTCATTTAATTTCATGAATAGTGTGTATAGTTTTTCATGAAAAACATTTTCGTGAAAACTGTTTCGCAAACAAGGCGGCAAGGTAAATTGATGAAATCAAAGGTCATGAAAAAATATATACGTATTGTTTTTCGCATTGCATATGTTTTCGTAAACAGGAAGTTCATATTACTGAATTATAAATTATATTTTTGAAGCCAATACAATATAAATTACACTGGCAATTGATATTTGAAAAAAAGGAACGAACAACCTGTATGTTGACATGGACTAAACAACAGTACTGTAAACTGAAAGAAACACTACAAAACATGCAGTATGGAGCGACCTTAACAATTGAAATAATACTACGCTATTAAATAGTAATTAGACACAAGTTAAAAACAAGTGATATACATATATAAAAAAATAATAAAAACTATAAAACGACCAAAACCATATAACGTAAAAATGACACACACACATATATATTATATATATATATATATAGCTAGTAAGCACATTTAATATGATGCATTTTCAAAATATGCAAATATTTACTCTCGATGTTGAATGTAATTCATGAACTGGAGGAGGTATTCCAATAGGACCCACGAGAATGTTGAAATTTTGATTAAGAAAATTAAAATTATTTTGATATTCTAACTTAGACTGCAAAAAATAAAAATAAATTAATACTTAAATAAGAAATGTAATATTAGTTGAATAGTATTACGTAATTTACAAAAATAGTATCTAATATATTTTAACTCACTTGATAATCATGATTTATTGTATTAAAATGTATCAAGTCCTTTTCAGAATCTGGCAATGATTTTACAGATTTACTGAACAAATTTGTTTCAGACATAATCAAGTTATTTAAATCATCATTGATTTCCTGTTAAAAAATAAAAATATTATTTAAATATTATTGATAATATGACATTTTGGATCATTATAATAATAATATTTGTTGTAGTAAGCGTTTTTATAGAATGCAATAAGTGAAATGTTAGCATTTAAAACTAAGTTAAGAAAACAATTATAATAAAATAATGTAATAAATCGGTGTTCACCACATATTATATAGGTAGCCATAGAAAAAACTTGGTAATTTTCTAATTTATAAATAATGACATAAGGATGAAAAAATGTTATTGGCTGCTTTCTATTATTCTGTCTTAAGTATTTTACAGATGCTAAATTGTAAACTTTATAATAGCGCGCAATTTATATTATAAGAACTCACAGTATTGGACCATCTCCTCTTGGCGTTTTCATCAAACATTGCATACTTTTCATGATCAGATTCCCAGTCACCAACTATAAAACAATAAACCCAAAAACCATAATTTAATAAACGTTATTAATTTACTTAACAATAAAAACAAGAATTCGAAACACTCATTATATAATGAGTTTTCTAATATCATACATTTCATTAGACAGTAACAATTTCTTTAAGAAAAAAATAAAATAATGAAATATAGTAATGAGTATTAAATAATATTGTACTACAGTGAACTCTTGGTAACTCAAAGTTTACAGGGGGACAAAAAATTCGACTTATCGAAAATAATGTTTTTTAAAAAATTTACATTAAAGAAATAAAAAAAATATACATACCTACTTAGATATTAGATAGATTACATATTATTTTTAAAGAATTGGTCTAAGGTTAATTATTTGTTTATTTAAAACATGTAATGGTTGGGTTTTACGAATAAAGTCATAATAAGGGAAAAAAAATAATCGCGGTAATAAACTACATGTATTTAGTACTAAATTTGGATAAGAAAATTCAATATATCGAAATCTTGTCCAATTAATTTTCGATTTGACAAGATTATTTTAACATTATGTATTATTGTTATTTGAAGGGGAATTTTATTTATTCTAGATATCGAAAATTTCGAGTTACCAAGAGTTGATTGTACTCGTTTTGAACATTAGAAAAATTGGTATAAATCACCTGATATATCGTTGCCAAATGTCTCGTCGTTAAGAGCATCATACATATCTTCATCGCATATTTCTTCTTCAAAGTCGTCGTCAAACCTTGTCTAAATATTACAATAAATAGAATCGATTAAATTACCATCAAATTTTGAATACTGATAAAATACACGGAATTTATCGACAAAGTTTTCGAAATTCAAACAATTTTATGCGAGTAAATACAACGTTATGAACTGAAATGCCACAATGAATTGAACCGTATATGGAAGTATAAGACTATGGTTGCATGACCAGGTGTAGTTAGAGGTGTAAGGCGAAAAGGAGTGAAAATCAACAGATATCGACGGGCTTTTATTGCAGCACAACGAATACGCTTATACTGAAAACAATACAATCGGTTTGAACGGTTTATACATTGGCGAAATATTATGTCTATCGGTGCGATGACGGATTTGTACGTGTAACGAAATCGAACGGACAATATAATAATAATCACTGGGGTCAAGCATTTTTCTAAAACTGAGAGGAGAGGGGGGAAATAAATATTTTTCTGTCGCAAACAAATGATGAAATCTCAACATAAAAAACGATCGATACGTTCGACTGTTCGAAACGGTTGTACTACAAATAAATCTAAATACGATGAACGTTATTGTAATCCGCAAAAGAACAGTCGAACTCAATTTTCGTGCTGTAGGTCGGTGGGCGACCACACGTTACGTTTTTTTTTTATTAAATCGTACGTATAATCAACTGTACCTGTTGATCCGAGAAAAAATCGTAGTCGCCATCCATGTTGACTGGTGAGTATCGTCGCCAGTCAGTTTTCACCACAAGGTTCCGCGTGCGAAATACCCGAAATCCGCGTGTTCCTCCGTACTTCTACGCGTAACGCGCACGCCGAAGAAAATAAATTTTGTTTTTCTTTTCTATTCCGTAACACAAATATTGTTATTAAAAAATTGATAATGAGAATTACACAAGTATTGGTTTCGAGGTTATAATATAATATTATCTGTGATAAACATAATAATACCTGCACGAAGTAAGAATTGGGTTTTCTTCGTTCCGTACGCGAAACACGGTAAAATCGCGGAGATTTCGTTAAAACAAACAATTTTTATTAGTGTTCCACGAACTATTGGGAAAAGACAAAAAAAAAAAATAATAATAATAAAAAAAAAAACGCAATACTTATTACGACTATACAGTACGTAACGTGATAAAACCACTGGTGTGGGTGCGGAGCGTCGTCGTACGAGACGGTTACATGCGAAACATCTCTCCCCGTTAACCAGTAACCACGGAACGGGTATAATAATGTTACCAGTTTAAATGTTACTGTAACCGCGGTAGTGGTGCGTCTATAATCTGTACTCTGTAGTGATAATCGTAGTACGGATTAAAACGGCGCGAAATTTGAATTTAGATTTCCCCTCAAACATGTAGTCTCAATATTTTCCTGTATTAAAATTTCTATTCGTTTAACCGCTATCATATTTATTACGACTACGTTTAAGTTCGTAAATTCCAGAACGATTAAATTTGTCAAAATTATTATTATTATTTAACGTGATATAATATTAAGTTCACGACGATTATGTAATTACATTTATTTAAAAAGGAATACTTCCGAGTATATAAAAAATAGAGTTAAAAAAAAAAGAAATGTTTTTGTACGTATATGGGTGTGATTTGCGAAAGAATAATTGAGTCTGTTTGTATAGGTTTCATAAGTGTTAATTTCAAATGTATTGTATTTACTAAATTTACTATGATACCTAAGAATTGTATTCTATTATTTAATTACATTTCTAAATTGAATATGTTCATTAATACTTTATATCATTTATACCTTATATAACAGTCGTCATTTCTGTTTGTCCATATCATATACTTATTTGAATAAAACGAATGGTATCGTCTATTGCATGTCGGAAATAAGTTTTAATAAATTGACTGTACAATTTGTTGGAAAGCGTATATATTTTAAGACATAAATTATTTATAAATATGTATGTAGAATTGTATATATATATATATATATATATGTATAAAATTTTAACAATTTTAAAGTAAACAAAAATAATCGAATGATAAATGTTTAGGTAGGTATATTGACTTTTAAAACTAGGCGGTACATCTTTTCGGAGCTTTGGTCCGATGAAAGTGCGTTTTAAAACGATTATGCCAAGTGTTGTGCGATAAATTATTTCCCCCGACTTTTAAAAAGCACGGAGTGGTAGAGCGTTGTTTATGTCGGTGAATGCAACGTAAGTGACGGTAATACATTTTGTTTTTGGTTAAATCACGATTATTTGATTTCAATTTGCGGTCACTAGTAGTCTGCAATTCGGCTGGTCCGTGATCGATTACATCTAAAAATGTCAACAAAAAAAAAAAAATCATACTTCACAATTATTATAAGATATTATAATATCAGGCTCGTATTAAGAGGGATTGCGCGGAAGGATAGTTGTTATATAGCAATTATATTAAAAACCTATTGCCATTTAAAAAAAAAAAATAGAACGTAACATATCATCTATCTCTGTATCATAGAGCTAATATGGCCTGTATAGGTATGCTAAAAACTATTTCTCAGTAAATAGTCTAAAAAAAAAAAAACCAGTATCCCGTAAACAATATATGAATCTTTCGAAATAAAATTTGCACATATATTTAAAAAATATTTTTCCAGATGAGTATTTGAGTCCACATATTTTTATAAGTCTGACGTTGATTCGTTTTTTTCCTAGTTTGTTGCGAATGAGCAAAACTATAGGAAAAATGCAACTAGAATCTCCTTACGCGATTAAATCATATACAATAATCGGAAATGATTTTTTAATAGACTGTACATTTAATTGTTGTTCTGTTTAAACAGTGATTCGTCCGCCTTGCTAACGAAACGGTTTTCAGCAGTCGTCGTTAAAACCCTTCAGAAATCAGCGCACAGACCTTCGACTATCTACGACATGATTAGATGTAAGACGCAACACAGTTTATATATATATATATATTATATTCATAATCATTTTTGTATATTTTGTTACTGTTATTCGTATGTTTATTATTCTATTTTGTTTATTCTATAATATATTATTATTATATTCTCAAGAGAAATCAAATCAAATATGTATTTTGTGCCCGTGTGTAGTATTACCGTATTTAAATCCATGTCCGTTGTGTGCAGCCGTTTTCAAAATATTGTTAGAATCGTCGTTGTTTAACTGACGATCGTATAATTTGTTCCTATAAACGTTTCAACGTATATAATAATATGAGCAATGACAATATAACGGAGTTTGTGACAATTTCGACAATTGCGAATTCAATATTTACGTATTTTGCGATAAAATGTTCGGCTCCGTGTGAACAAAGACGTTTCTAATATCAATCAAACACGTGAAATATATGAAAAAACCAACAAACCATTTGGACGTAACGAAACGCATTTTCGTCTTCTTTTTGCGCATTACACAACCTATTTATTGTTCAAGGCGGATAAATAACGCTATGGGACGTTTATTATATTAATGCTTGGATACCACCGTATAAATATTAATAAATATTTTAATATGTTAAATTCACAGTTCTAAAATGGTTTCACTCTCACACGAATGACGTATCTGCTGCTTTAAATCGTTCGAGAAATTCGATTTCACGTTAGGCGATTATAAATACGCGTTAAACGTTAAATTTGTTCGTACAAATATTAAATATTTTCATGTTCGTATTAGATAAAATATAAAATTAGTAATTTTACCTTCGTATAAAGTATATATATATGCTACATATTATGTTATATAATGTAAGAATTGACAAAAATGAAAAAGAATTCATTAGATAAATTTACAATACGCATTGGACGTTTTCATTCATTTAAACGAACTGAAGGAGACTAATTTTAAATGTACATTTTAATAATTATTCGAACATAATATCCCGAGGAATTTTCAAATACATTTGTATGTCATTAACGTCATTTTCAATGTATTAGTAAAATAGTAAACATAATGACATTATTAAAATATATTTTCCAATTACATTTGTAAATGTAATTTGATGTTGACAATTTTCTTCTTTTTTTTTTAATAATACCTACTCACAGATTTTTAACGCGTTATAAATAATAGATATTGAAAACTTGCAATGGCCAATTAAATATATATTTTTTTCGAATTTCAAATTTATATATGATTTTTTTTTTTTATAAATCTCTCATTATAATATTATGTTGATTGCCGAAAAATGTGTTACAATGAGTGAGTGGGTCTTCACAATCCCCTAAACCATTCATTCAATCCGTGCTGATCGTCGAGCAAATTTTTGAAAGTTATTACCACGCGTGTAAATTTTATAAAACAATGTATGTATAGGTGGTTTTATTATGTGTTTCGTGTGCGCGAGAAAAGAAGCGAAAATATCCGTTGCTTAATATTCGTATAAGATGCACGGCGGAAAAGGACGGATGAATAATATTTCAGTTTCCGGGAGCAATTCCCTCGGCCAATAGAATGAGATAAAAATCAAAAAAATCTACAAAAATAATGAAGTTGCGTATATATATATATATATTTTCACATTAATTTTTTAGTCCACACACAAATTGTAATAATATATAATAATGAATATACATAAAAGTAAATTGTACAATTAAATATTTATACATGTATATGTGGATAATATTATATATAGATCCATGAAACAAAAATTTATTAATATTATTTTAACTGTGTATGTAACCTGTTGCATAATATACACGAACGTGTAAAGAACTTAAATTAATAGGTATACATCACTTATTACTCGTTATAAGTAGCGTTCAATGAAAACAAAAACTTAACAAAACTCAATAATATAAGTGAACGAAGAGAAGAAAAACGATAATGTATTAATTGAAGTCTTGAAGTAGGTATAGTGTATATTAATAATAAACGAACGTCGCATATAGTCGATCAAAACAATTTTCCGCGCGCTTATACAATAGCGTAGATTTAACAGACTAATTTAAACAAATAATTATACGGTTTAAATATTTTCGAGATCACAATATTTAAGTAATAAAGAATCGTATAATAAAGTAATATTAATAATAATAAATGTCAATTTGCGTGTATCGAACTAATATCTAATTGAGTTTTATATTAAATAACCTTTTTTAATTTATTTGTGATATAATCTGTACACATATTATTATTCTACATGAGATAATTAAATTTTTTTTTTTTTGGTAAATGTACAAGTGCGTATAATAGTATAATATGTATATATACATTTGTTTTCAAACTATATACTATGCAAATATAATAAACACACACACGAGCATTTTTCTAGCATATAAACTAAACATTAAACGTATATGTTCGTGACTAGACAATATACTTATATAAATATATATGCAAACATAATATAGTATATTATATCATATAGTAGGTATATAAACGGATGAGTTTTCTTAGTAAACAGGGAGTAGTATTGGAAAATATTTATGCGATATTATCAGTGATGTTTCGAACTTGTAATTGGAAATATTCGAATGACCGAACTGAACAGAAAGTAATTCGATTCGGAATATCGAACCTTGCGAAAAACGAAATTCAAACTGAAAAAAAATGAAATCAATAAAGGATTAAATAAATGAAACAGAGTTTGTTCTATTTTTTAGCATGGAAAGTAATTTACGCCCAAACCACAGCGACACGAGTATACAATATAAGATTTAATAATAATTAAACATTATTATCGATTAGCTCGACTGTTCTCGATGACGGAAGTTTTCGCTACTCGGAATATTCAAAATATACGTACCTACATTATTCGTATATTAATATTATCCGTAGCAAAGTGTAATCATATAATGAACTCCATTTTCTCGTACCGATGAATTCAATATTTGTAATAAATTTAAAATTTTAAATTATAAAAACAAATACATCATTTGAGGTCATTCGCTAGTAATTTACTGATATACAACTAATTCGATGTATAATACGAATTAATATATTAATAATAATAATAATAATAATAATAAAATGGTCAGTGTCAAGTGTGTCAATTAATACAGGTTGACGAAATCGGTGTGCCGTGATTGTAATGAGGTTAGGAGATACGCTAGTGTAACGTTACGTAAAATATCAATAATATTATATTAATATATATTTAATACTTGGTCGTATTAAGCATTTTATAGTTAAAATCGTTTAATGTTTTCCTTTTTTTTTTTAAATTCGGTTCGGTTTCGAATAGAAAATTGAATATTCCGGTTGAGGTTCGATTTCGAAAAATCTTGGTTCGTAACATCGCTAAACATGTTATTTTATAATAAAAGGGAGAATTAAACATTAAAATATTAAATTGATTCCGTAAAACTCGTATTGTTCTTATTATTATTATTATTATTATTATTATTATTATTATTATTATTATTATTATTATTATTATTATTATTATTATTACTATTATAGACTCGACAAGGGGAATGTTGCAGCAGTCGATTTAATCAGTGGCGTATTTTCAAATTTTTTTTGTGGGGGGGGGGGGTCTAAAAAATAGGTGAGTCCGTAATATTATAAAAAATACATACGAGATGAATTATTAATTATAATTATTCCGTTATTATTAAATTAAGATTTTTTTTTTTTATAATTTAAAAGGTAAACGTCTTTTTCTTCTGACAGTTCATCAATAACTATTATCGTAATAATTGACTGACATCGTTATCGTCGTCGTTGTCGGACGGCGACGGCGCGACGAAAAATAACCAAAAATTAAACCAAAGTCATTTATACAGACATTAATAGCATATAAATTAATGTTCTCTTTCTCTGTACCTATACAGAGCGAGTCGTTTATGACTTTTGAACATTTTTTTTTTTGCTTTTTTTTTGGGGGGGGGGAGGGAGTCGAGGCCCGAAAATACGCCACTGGAAATAATAATAATAATAATAATGATAATCGCCGAGCACGTTTCAGGTAACGGTCGTTAGTGTTTCGTTGGCCGACTGAGATCCGTTTCAGACTAAATGTCCCTCCGTCTCGTCGGCTTTGTGCGCGAAAGTGGTGAGCAGGTTTTGCGACGAGAACACCGTGACGTCTGGCGGCGGCGGCGAGTAATAATTGTATTTGACCGTTAGAGGTATTGCCGGCGGCGGCCGGTTGTGCAGAACGGGCGGTACGATCACGGCCCGCGGCGTTTTGGTCGGCAAACCCGCGGACGGTTGTTGGCGAAACGCTCGATTCTCTGCAAACAGAAATTCCGGCGGGTTTGACGTTTCGTCGTCTCACAAAAGGAACGGCGAAAACGCGAGGAGGAGCTATGAATGGTCGAGTAAAACTTTTACGGACAACGATTTTACGGCGTGTATTGTCATCGCCCACGGATTCGAAAGCATAATGACAAAACCATTGCATTCCGCACAACGGAATTCTGAGCCGAGCTTCGGCGTAGTATTTTTGTTCCACAACAAAAACCAATCCTTTTTACCGATTCAATTGATCTCAAAACCTATAGTTATCGTTATAAATGGTCCGAAATCAAAAGAAATTCAATTTTTTCCCCTCTCAGTTATAACGTGTCTGTGTACTCTTGTTTCAATTTAGATTACTCGTGACCGAACCTGCACGTTTCCGGATCGTCGGACGCGCTAATCGTTAGCCATCCATCCACCCATCGCGCGCGAACGTCGCTAGTCGTATAACTCGCGGAACAGAGTATATAATATGTGTACACATTTGTTTATTTATCGAAATATGTAATTATTATTAAATAACGAAAAAAAAAATAATTAAATTAAATTAAACGGGTGGGGGTTTAAAAATAAAATCAATAAAATTGACGAAAATTTCATCGTCGCGCAATATTTGTAATAAAAATTCGTTTTCCCACTCTACACAATATGCGTCGCACACGACGCCCCCGGGAACGCTCGACGCTGCTGCACAGTTTCAATACCTCCCCCGGTCCGATGTATAAAAAGAACGAACTGAAACGTGTACGATTTATTCGACACATGGACTGATTATTTATTTATTTATGAAATTAGTAATGATATCGCCCCGTGATTTACCAATTATTCCGTTGTCGTTTATGTTCTCGTGCACGTAATGTTGCTGCGATGGACGATCGGAGGAGCCGGTGATACTCGTCCGGTTCATTTGGCCGCCACCGCCGTACTGTACGTGTTGCTGCAATTGCACATGATCGGTTTCGGTAACAAAAGGATAATCGATCTGCTCTATTAAATACGAGTGTTCGGCCGTCGATTTCTGTTGCCGTTCGTTCTAAACGTAATCGTATAACGTACTATTTAATATCAGTTACAATTACGTTTTGCCGGTTAAGAAATTCTCATTAAAAATTCGAATATTTCGGTCTGGGGGTTAAATAATAGTTGACGAAATTTGACGCAATTAAATTTGGTTTTATTTTTTATTATTATTATTTCTTTATCAATGTTTCGTATGGAATTCGTAAAGTCGTTTTGTCACCGCGCGAATTCGACACGAAATGAGATCGGTTATATTTACAACGTTTTTTTTTTCCGCGATGAGATTTCAAAATTAAACGAAACGTTCCTAAATAGAACAACGTAATAGGTACGCGTTAAATTGAAATGTTGACTTTTTCACTTGACTCATATTTGACTCGTTAACGTTCGGATCGGACGACGTGCTACTTACGCTATAATCCGGAGATACATTCGAGTAAGTTTCTGATTTTTCCGAGATAGAACTCAAGTTTTCTTCGTACGCCCCTCCGTTATAGGTGTTTGGCGCGTACATTTCAATCGTAGGCGTCTTACTGCTCGAGTCGTTGTTGTCTGAAAAGTGAAAAACGAATTTTCATAAATTTTTTTTTATTATATCGTATGTAATATATGCGCATTGTATTAACGGTGTGCCCGGCAGAATTTTTTTTACATTTCTGACGATAACAATAAATATGACCAGTGCTTGAATTGTAAGAAGGGAGGGGGCGGGAACGGCTCTTTTTTTTTTTTAAATATTTTATCATGTCTCTTCTAATTTTTCATAATGGCAC
This sequence comes from Chaetogeoica ovagalla, assembly GCA_032441825.1. Lineage (NCBI taxonomy): Eukaryota > Metazoa > Arthropoda > Insecta > Hemiptera > Aphididae > Chaetogeoica > Chaetogeoica ovagalla. Next base: position 4,275,843 of record CM063742.1, on the reverse strand, counting down.
GCTGAGAACGGAATCGGACGGTCCAGGACTCCTTTTAAAATTTTATTGAATTTATGAAAATAATAAAAATGTCTTTAAATGTTCTGTTATCAACGCTAAAATAATAAATATTACAAAATCAATAGATTTATTTAATTAAAAATATAGCAATGGGTGATGGGGAAGATAGCGAAGCCTCCCTCCTACGGATTTTCAGGACATTAAAATGTTCAGGTACGCACATTTTTTTTTTTTTTTGCGCTTTTGCAATTCTAATTTTTTTCCAATTTGAGCACTCTATAATATAACCGTAGTAATAAAATCATACCGCTGTTCATATGTTTGTTGACGTTCCGTCGTCTGTATATACAATAAGACACTACGATTATGCCCACGAGTATCAACAGTCCGACGACGACTCCCAAGAAAACGAATACGACGGCCATTCCTCGATCCACTTCTGTGGACTTTTCCGCATTCAAACCTGACTTCAGTTGCACGTTTTCACCTAACGAAATAATACATAACACAGTATTTAACTTGAACGACACGGATTACATGTATATCTTATATAACTGATTCCGCAATTGAACGATCCGTTTGTTAAAAATATGTGTGTATTTAAGGCAATACTTTAAGAGTGGCAACTTAAAATTGTCTAGCTAACTTCGTGGCCATCAAATCCTACTACTAAGTGCAGTTCACCGTTAGTTCTTCTGTCGAATACATACACAAGAATATAAATTGAAATTTACCCGGAAATCGCGAAAACACATGCAGCGTTTATTAAGACAACCCAATATTCGAGATTATTTTGAAAAGTTTACCAAGTCAATTTGTATTTACATCATTATTTCTAATATTCAATCATTTGTGTTTATACATATGCATACAAAAAATAAACGTTTTTATATTTTGAGCGAGGAAGCTATTGGTTTTACGATGACGTTCCGGTAGAAAATTGTATCTATAGTCGGTACACTCTATTTGAAACGTTCTCCGATTTTCTTATACGTAATTCAAAACAACTGAAAAATTGCAAGAAAAACACTATTTTCTCAATCTTAATCGGATACGGTAGAAAAAAATAACACCGAAATAATGGTTCTAAAATTTTAAAAGGTACACCCAATATATGATCTTTGCACTCTATATTATAAGGAAACAAATTAAGAAAAAAAAATATCTTCCATTTTTTTTTAGCTATTTATAGAAATTATTATACGTTGAACTATTTAAATTATATAAAAGGGGTGATTTTCGGTTACAAGAGCTGAACATTTTATTATACAACATAAGTCCGACGTTACTTCAACTCTATTTAAAACATCTTGACGATCCTAAGTTATAACTTTTATTTTATTCTTTATTATTTATCACTTTTAATTTTCCTGCAATAATTTATCGTTACTCTCAATTCATATAGTAATAGCAAAAACTCTAGAACCTGTCTAAGTATTATTCACTTGAGCGTCATCTAAAACAGCCGCGGCTCACTACCCTTTCTTTATTGGATGTTATATAATGTATTTACTCGTACAAAGCTATTTTGTATTTTTTTTTTTTTTTACAATAAAATTTCAACTGCGTATTATATCTCAAAAGAATAATAAAGAAAGAATATATTTAAAAACATAAACCCGAGTGAAACCAATTTTCTCTAAACGACGAAACTATTGACAAAAAAAAAAAAAAAAATATATGTCCCACAAAGCATTTTGTAAAAGAATAGTATTTTCATTTCGTTCAATTATTTTATGAAAAATCCACTAGGTTTTCGTACATTTATAGAATGACTGATTACGGCGGTGAATGCGTTTTGATCTTATAGATCTGTAGCTTCGAAGTCGGGACAATTTATAGTCGCAGTTTTCAAAGCGTTTACTTGTGAGTATTTTCAAAACCATTAAAAAATAATAATAATTATAAAAATTATTGATATTGTTTGTAATTATGACAGTATAGTTCAGCCCGACCGTTACGTACTTTGAGTGACGAGTTTAAGGCTCTCGGCCATGTAAGAGCTGTCGCCGTACATGTTACGAGCCAATATGTTAAACAAATAGGTCGTATTCGGGTCCAGTCCGCCCATTCTGTACTGTGTCTCGTTCCCGATGTCTTCGTATCGGTACGGATGTTTGTTCGACGCCGAAGTACTGATCATTTTGTATCGAATGCGATACGTGACTGGATCACCTGACAAAAAAGAATTAATATATTATATTATTATAAATAACTACAAAGACCTTAGGTTAGATTTGGTTCACAAAAAATATTCCAAACAATTTTAGAACAATTCTTTTTTCTACTGGTTTTCAGTAATACGAATGTTAAATACAGCAATTATTGCTTAATCGGATATAAACCAGTCATCAATATATATTTGGGACATTTAATATATATATATTTATTTTTTTTAAATTATCACAATAATTATTGGGTAAATTTCAATAATACCAATTGGTTATAAAATATAACACAGTGCAATCAAATATACTTGATTATTTGAATGAGGCCTGGTTCAAACACCAAATATAGCAGCAAAATTATTAATAAAATAATTGTTGTTGTTTTAAATAAATACCTACTGCTGCTAGTTATTATTCGTACGTTTTTCTGAAATTACTTTTTACATTTAAGTAATAAATTATTACATTTATGTAGGTATTATTTCAAATACGATTGAGCTTGAAAAAAGTACCTATTTCGAATACTACCCAAGTCTGTTTATACTAACAGTGTTGTAAAAAAAAAAAAAAACTATTCAAAAGTATTTAGGAATATTGTCCACATACTTTTTAAAAAAAAGTATTTTACTAATAATATTCAAAGTTTTTTAAAAAGTGTATTTGAAATCTTTCAAATGTATTTAAATAAATTTTGTCGTTAATTATATAATAGTAATAATAAATGTTTCGTCAAACTATAATATACGCCCTGATCATAATATATACGTATATATATATACCAGAGGTTTCCAAACTTTTTTTAGGTGTTCACTCCTAACAATTTTGAAATTTAGGTTAATATTAGCAAGTATTTTTATTTTTAAAAAAATAATTTATACGTAGTAATAGTGTTGTATAAATTATGACTTATTTGGTAAACAGATGTTAAGAATGACCGAAAATTCAATTTCACGAGATTACATGAAGAATTGGATGGAATAAGCGTCACGTTTATAACTTTAGCGGAAAGTGTTAGGCATTTGGAATAGAAAACCAAAACTCCATTAAAAATTTACAGTCGAAATTCATTTTTATTCTAATGTCTTCAAAGTCTCAACTAGATTAATAATAATTTTTTTTTTAGCTCACGTTATTCGCGTGAACACGACCCATCAAACATTTTGTTGCGACTTACAGTTCGGGATCCTTTGATATACACTATAATCGTAGGAAAATGTTTCTAGACCCCGTTGGAATTTATACCAAAATCCTTACAAAAATCAGGATAGTTTTTTATGATAGGACGATGTGCATTATTTTGTTTTTTTCTTTTTACATCTATCATGGAAAATTGGATATGCGGCTAAGTGAGACTTTAAATTTTTAAATACTTTGGGGTCAGGGCTAAAGCCCTCCTCTAACTACTTAATCCTAGTTACGTCGATGCCATATTTATATTATATGTAGAAGACAAATTATTACGATTATATAATTGGTTTTTGAAGTCATACCTCCGTCGAAGCCGGGAGACCACGTCAGTAACACGCTGTTGTGTGTCGAATTTACCAATCGGAAATTCAATGGCGGGTCAGGGTGCGAAAAGACGGTTAAACGATTGATGGAATTCGTCGAGCCGAGAGTGTTGGACGCGGTGCATGAGTAATCACCATAATCGAATTGATCCACTTGCAGTACGGTCAGCGTTGATTCGTAAAGTGTCTCGTTTATCTACGTATAATTCAAAACAGATTCGAAATCAGTTAGGTAAGGTTTGGTGATCTAGCCGAACCAATAAACGAGTTTATCAAACGTGCCCGTCGATTTCGACGTTTTTTACGTTTTGTCATGGCGCGAACGTATTGCAGTGAAATATTTTAAAAGTTATTATTATTTCGCATAATACGTGTATTATTATTATTATTTACTTTTTCACGTCGCAAACACGCGCACACCTCGCGAAGTTTGATTTCTTTTTAATCTCTATAAAATAAATAGTCTTCTACACGGACGGACGGGGGAAATTTGAAGGTTCGCATGTAATATCTTTTTAAAACAAAAAGCTGGTAATTTAATTCGCGGACAGTTTCGTATTTAAATTCGAGACGCGTCTTTTCATTTTAATGAGTCCAATTATATGTGTTAATTAGAATTTTTATATAATAAATATAGAAACGGTAGTTCGTCGTAAGTAAATAAACAGTTATTATATATTTAAATGAATATAAATTGAGTTTACAAATTACGACGAATGACTCGCGTCAAACAATATGCACTTTGATCAGAAACATTTTTTTTAACGAATAATTTTATTAAATTAAAGGGTTGTAGATTATTATATAAGTACCGATATAATTATATACACAGATGTAATTCGCGACTATTAATAACGTATGTAAAATTATACACTTACTCGTTTTTCTTCCACGATATATTTTTCGGACACGTTTGCTATGTTCGACTCGTCACGCTTCCAAGAGAAATGGATTTTCGGAGCACCTACTGCTCGGCAACGAAGTTTAGCCGACATACCAGCGCTACTAGCAGTTTTAGAATCGTTTTTCATCGTAAATATCTCGGGTTTATCTACGGTACAAGTGTGATAACAATTAATTCGTCCAAACGCAATCATAACTAAAGACTAAGGGATATTATGTATTCTTAGTCTCACATTTGAATTCCATAACAATAATACGATCGGGTTAGATTAAACCTTTAATAAAGTCCTACGATTCATTAAGCGTATACTACAAATTTCTCTTTAAGCTTCTGTATTCGCTTCCTTTACATTTCCTTTGCGTGTGTTCTGTTTTAGAATACGGGATGGTGATTTGGCTGCATCACCCAGTCCAAGATATTCTACGAATGAAACGAGTCCAAAATAGATTTTTGTCCTGTACTGCCTTCTTCTTAAAAATCAATCATTCCGTTATTCGCTCCATCCTACCCGTCGGATTCAAGCCGACCCTTTATTTATCACACGAAATCAAAGTTATCATTCGTTCATCAATGGTACACCTGAAGGGCTCTCTTCTATTTTCCCCTCCATATCATAAGAAATCCATTCCCTTCATAAGCTTTCTCGCCATCAATGCGTGCTCTTATGGGCATAATCGTTTCTGGACACAAGATGTTACGTCGTCTATTAGTCTTGACCTCACTAACATATCATCAGTTTGAGTTTAGGTTATTAAGTTGATTGTATAATTTAATCGAATTAATGTCTGTTTAGGCGTAAAAAAAAAATAAACGATGTGCGTATTATATTAACAGCGTTTTCGATATAATATATATACAAGTAGAATACGAGTATATAAACGTGCAAAATAAATGTATGTACGTTTAAATGTTATAAAACGCTATTGATAAAAAGAAATACGTCTTCGGCCGGGTACTTACGTTCGACAATTAACAGTACAGACTGTGACGATTCGTTTCCAATACCGTTGTTAACGACGCAAAAGAACGATCCGCTGTCGAATTTCGTTGTATTCAATATGGTCAAATACGAAGTGTTGTTCTTGAGTAATATTGACGTGCGTTTGTCGAAAAAGAAATTCGGACGCGTCCAGCTAATGTGTTCTGGGCCCAATGGAAATCCTTCTATTCGGCACCAAAGACGAGCGTCTTCTCCGTTGGCTACTACAACGCCAATTGACGTGTTTGTAATTGTGGCTTTATCTGAAAGAAAAAAAAATAAGTGAAAAACTTGCAGGGTATGTAAAACGTAGAAAAAAGGCAAATAGCAAGCGGCAACTGGTGTAATCGGGAAGGAGAACGTTCCGCGTAATATTGCGGTTAGGTTGTTGTCATCGATGTTGTTCGATAAGAATTTAGTCATCGTGATGATCGTAAAATCGAGAAGGCGGCGAATGTTTGCGTATCATGAAATTGATTTATTCGTATATTTGGTATAAAAAGTAATATTAAATGTCGCGATAGTTTTAAAAAAAAACCTTTTTCATCGATGGAATGAATGTCGAAATAAGTTGCTTATTGTATTTTAATGTTTTTTTTTTAGATATTTAATCGTCACGAATGCTTACGTTTTACAGACAAGACAAACCAAAAGGTCGAAAAACCTTCTGTGTTAGACGCCTCGCAAGTGTAATTGCCAGCATCATCGCGAAATACGCCGGTAATGTTCAAATTTGAATCTCGTATGCGTCCGCCATGTGTGGAATACAACGGTTCGTTGTTTTTGAACCACTTGTACGTGATCTGAGAAGGTCGTCCTTTTGCCTGCAGCGTGACGAATACGTTTTCCCCTTCCGTAGCTGTGATCGAATTGGAATACGCATCAAAAATCGGTTTATCTGTTAAAACATTAACGTTCGACCCGTAAAATAATAATAATAATGAAATATAGAATATTTAATTGTATACTTACGATACACGTTGAGTGTGACTTCTTTGTGGGTGCTTTTGAGCAATGGTACACTGGTTCCTTGGCAAATGTAAACGGTCCCGTCCATTTCGGAAGTGACATTAACGGTCAATTGTATAACGGATAACTTGCCGCCGTGGAGTCCGGGCTTGGTGTAACTGTTTATTCCCTCGGTGATGGGAACGCCCTGGTTCCACCAACTCATTTTCACCGCCGGATTACTGGAAGTCGCCTCGCACGTGAGCGTGGCTTGCGCTCCTGGTTTCACGTGTACGGGATCGTATTTGATGTTCAGATGATCGGGCAGGACTGCGCGTACGAAAGAAAGAGAAAAAAAAATTAATTGCGGATATATTGGCGCAACTTAATATTTATTTTTAAATATCCCGTTATCGTCAACGCTCGACAGTGGGCGTAACCATATCTTTCTCTCCTCCTTCGCCTTTTTCCGACTATATGTACGTACATCTGTACCTCAGAACCAGACAAACGTAAGTCCAGAAATAACGATTTTTGGATTATCACATTTTTGGCGTGCATAATTTGTTTTTCGTCGAACTCTATAGTTGACGGAAGTCCGTTAAAAATTCTCACTTTATCATTTTACTAAGGTTAAAGTGCCCTTTCTACCTTACTCCTTCTCTCCGTTTCCATTGTACAATCTCACTGTCTCTGTCTCTTTTCTCCATAAAACGCTCCGATTATTTCAATACATTCCCTCGCATTTTATCAACTACCGGGAGCTACTCCTGAGCTGTCTCATATTTATACACTAATTTCTCATATTGCGTCATTTCTAGTTAGGTTCTATTCAACCGCCTTAACGTTCTCATCTCCGTCACACTCGTATCCCGTGTTATTTTTTATTGTCTACTGTCCAACATGCTTCATTTGTACTACAGCGTATTGTAGCGCACGCCGCACTGTCGTCACATGAAATCTACCTTTTAATCTAATTGGAACCCTTTTATCGCATAAAACGTTTAATGAGATTAGACGTTAAAATTAAGTTACCGAACGCGTTAAATTTTTTGGAAAATCAACTTTTAGCTTTATAAGTTACTGTTTTTTTTTTTTTTTTTTTTAACTAAACGTGTTAATTTTTAGTCGTAATTGTTTTCACAAAAGTACCTGCATCGAATTAAATTAATTATGATATAGGTCGTGTCAAATACTAATGTGTTATAATATTGTTTAAATAGTAAACGGTGAAAATTAATTTCTCAGTAAAAAAAAAAAAAAAAAATCACTAATATTAATAACGCCAACTATAAAACTAGTAGTAATAATTATTGCTATTCAGTAATTTCATTAGTATTCTTACATAAGACTTTTAGTTTCTGCGTTTTCATCAAAGGAACTTGCAATGCTGGATGAGTGACTTCACATTTATATACAGCATCGTTATCCGTATAATTTACCACGAACGATAATTCGGCTGAAACTGAATTCTCACTTGTTGTTACGATTGAATGTACCTGAAAGAAAATTGTATAGTGAACGTGTTTAAATATTTTGTGAGGTACACTCTCGAATTTATTTATTCAAAAGTTAAGTACCGTTTAGAAAATGGTCGCATGTCATCCAATACTAACATACTAACCCAAAATTGTATTCGGTGATCTTACGGATTACAAGTGAAAAAAATATCTTTGCATAAATATCGTAAGCGTAGGGTGCAAACTAATAAAGGAGTTGAAAAAAAATTGTATTTTAAGTGTTCTTTAAAGTAACAAACTACGTTTGAAATACTTAAATGAATTCTAAGAATTCTGTGTTCGGGACGAGTGACAAAATGGTGTCGATCTCTTATTTATGCGCCAAGATGATAAAAAAAATAATTTTAGACCCAGCGCTGTTATTTTTTTATTCGAATATTTCGCGACATTGCAAATTATTCGCGATTTATAAACGATTATTAACGGGTTTTAAATCGATTATTTATACCACGCTATACCTTTTTGTCGTTTTTGAACCACGTGATCTGAGCTAAAGGATTTCCACCAGTGGACACACAAGATATTCTGTGTATGTTTCCCGAAGTAATCGGATTGCCGGCAGAGTAGTCGATTATGATCGGTGCTCCGGGCGGGTCTAAAACATCAAAACAAAAATATATATATTTATAAGTTTTCATAATTCATTATGATTTTAAAATGTCCGTTAAAATTCTGTGAGTATACACTTTCGTTCGTATAAATTTCAAGAACCATTTATTTGATGCGAATATATATATATATATTATTATTATTATTATTATTATTATTGAACGCTACGTAGACGATGTGATTCAAGTACAGTCAAAATGATTGGTACACACGAAGTTTATTTGTTTTTCTGAATAGAGAGTAGTTTCCCTCCCCCTCAATCTGTAGTAAAACCGAGTTTACAATAAGATTTAATGTACAATATATCGATTTGTCCGACTGTTTTCGGTGTCGGGAATTTCGGGCTATTTGGAAAATTCAAAATGTACATTTTTCGTAGCATAATGAACAGTTTGTTTTGTCATTTTGTTATTCTAATGTCCAGTGGTAAATTATTTGGAGAATTTGTAAAACTATAACGTATGCGCAATATGTGAACCAATAAGGCGCACGAGATAATATTATTCCGTTGTATAGTATAATAGTTATTTTATCGAATAATTCAATTTAATTTTTTAAAATCTATCGAGAATTTAGCGATTAAATTTTTTTTTAATCAATTAAAAAGTTGCAATTTTTTTACCCCAATGTTCGGTTCGGATTCGTTCCGAACAATCTGCTTTCGTAACACCACTGCTGAAAAATCAATTTAAATTCGCCAATATTTATAATACACCGCGAAAGCTATAGCTAAAATACACGCTCCAGTGAAACTATAGCACGCGTTTGATGAAATAAATTAATAGTCGCGATTCATCACCACCGTCAGTCACGTATTACACAGCGTATTATGTCCGTCCAAGTTCAATTTTCGTATATTAATTCTTTTTTTTTTTTTTTTGAAATTAATAGTTTTTAATAGACATTTAATACGTCCTCGTCCCCGAGCCCAAAGAGTACCGATATTATTACTTAAGAGACGATTCGGGAATGTAATTCAATATACGTGCGACTTCACTGTACACTACGCGGTATTTTATTATTATGACATGACGTACGTATTAAGTGTGCGCGAGTATAATGTAAAAATGTTTGTTTTAATAACTCAACATCTGGCGGCGGCCATGATGCTGTATTACGACGTTTTTACCGAACGCCTTTTTTTTCTTTAAATGTATTTACCCATTTCGTAACTATATATTGCAGAATTCGTTTACAATGACTTCCGAGAGACCAGCAAAATTAGGTCATAATAACCGATAGTATCATAATAACGAAAATTAAAAAAAATAATAATAATATATATTTATAATTAAAATTTTTATTAATATTATACGTATAATTCATGACATATTATTATTATTATTATTATTATCATTATTATTATTATTATTATTATTATTATTATTATTATTATTATTATTATTATTATTATTATTATTATTACATGGGCAATTATTTTGTAAAAAGTCAGTTATTTTAGTTTGTGACGTGAATTTTTAATAATTTGTATTGAAATTAATAAACGCATTATCAATATAATGTGGAATCAGTACTCTAATTGGAGGGGGGAAGAGAACTGAGTATCTCAGTTGGTTTTTCATAAAGGTCTCTCTAATAATTTTTTTAAAAGTGGAATGCACTTGTGGGACGTTTCATCATTTTGCGTTTTTTTATTTTTTTGCACAACGCACGAAATATCAGATTTGCGAATAATTTGCGCAATTGTTATTTTTATTGTGTCATTAAAACTATGTTCACATTATTGATAAACGACATATTATCAAACATGGAAAATATGTATCATAAATATAATGTAATTTACCTATTGGAAATTCGTTTAATACAAACAAATTGTCGACAAATTCATATTATTATGTAAAAATATACAAGACATTCGGGCCGCCAACACATAAAACGATTCAGGCCATCTGAAAAATTCCCGTTTCCAAACCGTTCACCCCGTGCTCGCATCCAAAACATAATATAGGAGATGGCCTACTTGGACAATTTCCCGATGGACCTATCCGCCCGTGGGATTTAGAAGTTTTGCCGGGGATCGTTCGATGTAAAGTCGCGTATTCCACACAGCAACTCCTTAGAAATTTCCAAAGACTTCCGGATGATCACGAACGGAATCAAATAGGAATTCCTATTTCATTCCCACTGATTTCCAAATGTCCTACCCTAGTCATAGAGAGGACCAAAGAAGAATTCCTGTTTTATAATATTATAAAGGAACAGGCGTAAACGATTTATATTATGGTATGTCCTCGAGGAACTCCGTTAAAACACTCAAAGGGATTTTCTACGGGTACTTTGGATCGTGGAACTGAACTGGATAACCTGTAATTAAATTAAGGAACTCCGTTAAAATACTCAGAGGGATTTTCTACGGGTACCGTCCAAGATGTGGGAAATTAAAAACGGGACAATCTTAAAGATTTCCCGTGCTATTTTATATGGTTTAATTCGCTTTCTCGACTCGGATGATTTACTACATGACCGAGGAAATGTTGTTATAAACGGCTTTTACTGCAATAAACCATAGTAGTAGGAGCCCGCCGTGTTTCCCGACGGTGTAAAGACACTCACGTAACACGCTGACTTTGTGCGTGGCGTAAACTTTGTCGAATACGCTGTTGCTGATGGCCTGGCACGTGGCCACGACGAAATGCTGACCGTTCGGGACGACAAAGGACACGTTAGATTTGGTTATCCAACTGGACTGCGGCGCTGGCACGACCACGGACGTACTGTTTTTCTCCGACTCGCCGGCCACCGTCCATTTGATCGTGGACGGCGGATTGCTACGGCCGGTTTCGCAGTTCAGGTTCACCGACTCTCCTTGTTTTGCCTCGTTTGGACCTTTGATGCGCACGTGACTCGGACCGTCTGCGTAAAAGACAAGTGAAAATTATTCTCTATTATTATTATTATTATTATTTTACGTTTATAACGTAACGTGTACTCGTACTTTGTGCTGAACCGATTTTTAAGGACCGGCAAAGCAGTTGCTTAGGGAACCGCGCGAAAACGGTCTTACGCTTAACGGGAATTGTGTTAGTTTGTTAATTGTTCAATGGTCGAATTCGGGAAATGAAGAAGCTCCGTCAATAATAATAATTCAAAAAAAAAAAAAAAAAGAGAACGTACTACAAAGGAATTTACTTCAATATAATTTGGGGACTAAGCCCTCCTTCCATCCACTATCACATAGTAAAAGTCCCTTAAGTCCTCCTGTACCGTCTGTCCGTTCCAGATAAAAAAATATTCTGGGTAAGCAAATTAAAAAAAAAAAAAAAAAATTCTAGAGAACTCCGTTTTCCCGCGCACACCTGTTTCTAATGCGTCGGAGGGGTTTGGTGCTTCAAAAGAGTTGAACGATATTTTACAAAATATCGTAAAACACTAATTTTGTTTTTTTTTCTTGTTATATTTACCGTTCAATGTTCGTTTTTAGTTTAATATCAAACGATTTTAGTCTTAACGCGCTTTTTACAAAAAAAAAAAAAAAAAAAAAAAAAAAAATGAACGAATAATACGTTTTTCCAATATTTAATTATAAAAATGTGTTCCATTAGTGTTTGAGCTCGATGAGTGGACATATTCTATAATTACGTCGAAATAGAAGAAAAAGGAGAACACAAGAAGAAAAATAATAACTTATAACACTTACACGACACTGAGAGTATTACGTCGGCATATTGAGAAACCGGGCTAATTGAATTTTTCGCTTCGCACTGGTACCTCGCCGTGTTGTCCGAAGTGTTAGCTATGAACGAGTACGTGCTTTCCGACACCTTTTCCGTTGTTCTGAAACCCGTTTAACATAAAATTATTATTCGAGAAAATCGCGAAATAATTTACATATATTTATATATATATATATTATATCGGTATAATGAGATTATTTTATCCGCGAGACGCGTCTCGTTTTTATGTAAGACAAAAAAAAAAAAAAAAAAAACGATATGTATTTTAAACACGGTACATGTGTTTTGTTTTAATTATCAATCGTGATTATCGTTGAAAAAAAAATTCTATATTTTTTTATTTATAAATAATACATTATCATTGTGAAAAGTAGTGTACACGATGTAATAATTTAAAAAAAAAAAAATGTAGTACAATTCAAATAACGAATGATTTTGTGTTACGAACGAAAGTAAAACTCTATAGGGTCGAGTAAATAAATGCCAAATCGTTCTATAAAATTGAATTTTGAATAAGCACGTATTATCAAAATTTTTCTTGGTGGTGAGGGGGAGGGAGGGAGAGTTAAATTTTACTAAAATACTGAACGCGAAATTCAAAATTTAACACGTATAAAGTGAAAAATGATTTCCAAAATAATATTCAAAGTAATTTCAATACATAAAATTGTATTCGAATTATGTAAATATTGTCGATGTCGAGAAATACTATGCTTCGAATACTTTTCACATTTCAAATATTAAATGTATATAAAATATTTCTTTTTTTTTTTTCGGTTTTAGGGGTCCTAGAGACTAACCTAACCTAACATCCCTCCTCCGGAGGGCTTTATTATAGGGATTTACAATTGAAATTGACAGATACGCACTTGTATTCGCTGTGAACCAACTGACCGTTTTTGAACCACGTCAGTTGCGTCGGAGGATTTCCAATTTTCGACACGCAGCGTAGAGTCACGTGTTGGCCTTTTTCTAAATTATCGCCTTCCGTGTACCCTTCGATGTGAGGAACTCCCGGCGGATCTGTGCACGGAGAATTAGCCATAATATTTTACTTATGAACAATAAAATCGCATTTGGAAAACGAAAACGGAGTGAAATATCTCTCGGCCGATTCCCCGTACGTTTTCTAAATGACAGTATATAGGAAACGGACCGGGATGATAAAATAAATAGTGTTTCGTTTGTAATATTGTTCGGAAAATTACGTCAGAATGACGTACGGGGGTTTTATTGTTTTAACGTTTAGGAAATTAACAGGTGGTTTTATATTTTTCAAATTGTTGCGTGCAACGAGTTAGTATAATTGTACGTTTGGTAAAAACTGATAATTTAAAGTAAATTTTTTTTTTAGGTCTTCGAAACACATATTTAATACGCTATTAGAATGGTGTCGTTAAGGTAAACTTGTATAGCTCTAACGTACAATAATATATATTAAAATAATATTGCGGTACTTATAAATTTCTCTTTTGGTTTTTAAACATTGATTTTTTTTTTTTTTTAATAAAATATAGGCGTATGTTTCGAAGTCTGTATGGATTTGTTTAGATTTCTGTTGAATAAACTCGTACAATATTATAGATATTGACCGTTGTCTCGTGTTTATGATATTCATAAAACCCAAAGTTGTTTTCGACACACCGTACGTATATTTTGAACGTTGTCAAAATAATTATTCAGATATATTATTTGCATTTTTGATATACAGAAAAAAACAGAGAACCTATATGATAATTTTAAGCCTCTGGAGTGTAAAATATTATTTTTTTTTTTTTTTTGGATTAAGTGGGACCGAATTGATTTTATCATACACGGGCAAGCCCGTAAACGTCACTGGTTTTAAATTTACACCTCCGTGGTGCGTATACGCGTAGTGTATATGAAGTCTCATTTTTATTTTTTCCGTTTCCCCTCTTATAATAATTTATTTTATTACACACAATGTCTGTAATAATTGTTTTAGGGTTGAGGTGTATTGGGGTGTAAAATGAAAGTTAAACGATAATTACAATAATAATAATAATAATAATAATAATAATAATAATAATAATAATAATAATAATAATAATAATAATAATAATAATGTGTAATATTAATAAATTATATTTATAAAACCTATACGGAAATTTGATTATTAGATATTTAAACGAGTACGACGAAATGTTTAATGGTTATTTTTTTGAAATCGCACGCACTACCGGTCTGACGTCTACGGTGTACACTAGGAGACGTTCGATATACAATAACAGGCTTTTGTCATACTTTACAGCAAAAATACGAGAAACGTATTTCATCAGTTTTATAACAAAAAAAAAAAAAATAGGCCAAACACATATATATATATATATGCGTATGCCATATGCGGCTATATATTAATAATAGTAATATTGATTTGAAATGATTGCGTACAAAAATATATAATATTTTTGATTGTAATTCGAAAAACGGAAATTCAAAATTGTTACGAGGATGGGAACATCTAAATTTTGTTTCAAAACCTAGGGGTTAAAAATATATTATGTTTGAACGCGTACGCGCGTGCTGGAAAAAGTCGTGAAAATGTTGAACTTTTTTTTTTTTTAAATTGCGTATTTTAATAAACAAACAACCGCGTTAAACGCTGTGTAAACACACTGCATTCAATTTTATGTGTTCCCGGCGGATAAGCTCCTCATTATTCATTTATTTCTTCGAGATAAGATACACACCTATACTGTTTGTTAGTCCTCACAGAACATGAATATGCACGCCCAGCTGGCCATTTTTGCACTCGTGGTGTATAATGATAATAATAATATATTATAAATATTATTATTATTATTAATGGTCTAAATAGTATAATTCAAAGTACAAAAAATGTTCAAAAATTTAATTCGGATTTAAAACGAAACGCGAACAATAATTATATATATAAATATAATTATTACATTTTTATTTGGATTTTCTACGGTGGATTTTACATTTTAGACATCTAATAGTTAGGACCGATATTACAATAATTACGTCTTATCCTATTCACTTTACGCTATATGGTTTAAAAATATATAAAATAACATACTGAGTTTTATGTATAACTATTTTGTAAACGAGTTAAACGAACTATACCAT
Organism: Chaetogeoica ovagalla; assembly: GCA_032441825.1. Lineage (NCBI taxonomy): Eukaryota > Metazoa > Arthropoda > Insecta > Hemiptera > Aphididae > Chaetogeoica > Chaetogeoica ovagalla. The sequence goes on along the minus strand of CM063742.1, from coordinate 4,260,398 downwards.
ATACGAACTGTTGTTAAACTATATTCAATTATTTGTTTGTCTTTTGTTTATTTTTTCTTACTTCCGCCGCGGTGAATTAGTTATTGTTTTTTTTTAAAAACTTTATTTCCTCAAAAAGTGTTACGTTATTAAAAATATTTTTTATTTTTCTATATTAAACGAATTAAAAACAATTTCTGTTCTGTGTGTGTGTGTGTATATATATATATATATAATTATTTTTAGTTTTATTTTATTAAGATACCATAAAAATATTGAATAAACTACATTTTCAGTTCACGAATGTACGTATAGATAATCGACAAAATTTAATGTACTCATAATTTTATTTTCCTGACTTCTATTACAGCGAATTAATTTATCGTTGTCGTAGCAAAATCAATTATTTTTTTTTATTTTTCAACTGATAATATTAATAGTCAATTTCGTTTGTTTAGCTGTGGATCGGTAAATAAGTTCTTATTAGTTTCAGTTTACTTACTATAGCAATACGCGAATATTTGGGCAAATATCGAATATTCGCAGAGATACTCAAATAGTTTAAAAAATTTTATACTATAGGCGGGTATTAATGAATACCTTATTAATAATATTCTTAAACATTTATTTGTCTAAGAGCCTTTTTTTTAACCTACGGTGAAAAAACGATTTTCACGAATTCAATACGCTCTAATAACTCAAAAAAAAAATTCTACTATTCTACTATTTTACGCCACGCGGCACCCAATACACGCACTTTTATTTCTATGAAACGGATTTGTACACCTCAATATTATCAGACGTTTTCCTATATATATAGTAAAAAAAAAAAACACGAACACTGGTTGTCCGTTGATTTCTTTTTTATATAATTAAATTCCAATTATTAAACGTTTTTTTTTTACCGAATAAAAATATTTTTATAAAATTTCTAATAATATATCTGTATATGTAGTTGCGTCGTTTTACATAATATTAACCTTCATATGTTTCATTTTTTATTTTTTATATACATAAAATTAATTAAACAAAATTTACTTTTTGCTCTTTATATATCAACTCGTAATTCTTATACAAATAATTAGTGTTCTCGAATAAGTGTTTAAATATTTGTAAACTAAATAAAATGGAATTTATATCAATTTTGTATAATATGGTTTATTATAACCGCGTATTCTATAGCGAATTTAGAGACAGAAATACAAACCGTCACAAAATGTCTTCACGTCTAATTTCCGGAGTCCGACAAATATTATAAATAAATACAGACAACGAAATCGGCTTTTTAAAGTACGGCGTCGGAATATATCTCCTCGTTCTCAATTCTTTAAATCGACTACGGGGATATTATTGAAAGTAATAATAATAATAATAATAATAATAATGTGACTTACATAAAACTCTTATCTGAATAGCTGTTGTAAGCGGATCCGATAGAGCGTCGTGATGCGCTTGGCACGTATACATTACGCGGTCGTCTTCCGACGATGCTGTTAATTTGATTCGGCTTCGGACGGTGTACAGTTTTAATTTCGACGACTCCGCCATTTCTTCGCTCACGTTATCCGATCGTTGTTCTACAGAAATATCGTAACGCCATAATAATATACGAGGACTGTATTATAATATTATATTAGTGTGGATTGTGTGAGAACGTATATGGAAAAAAAAAAACGCGACGAAATAAGTATATATTTTTTTTATTATTATTATCATGAAACGCGTTATATCATCGTATCTCCCACGTAAGGCTCGGATTTCGTAATGTCAAAAACATTTTCGAAATAAGCGAAATATACCCACGAATACAAAAACACAAAATTTTAAGATATTCACAGAAAACGGCGTAAAAAAAATTCGTTTTTAATTTACGAATTTGTTATTGTAAAAGTCTACTGATCTCGAGCACGCTACCACGATAATTTTAATTTTAATAAATATGAAATATTTGTGGAAAAATCAAACGTCTGGAAAATAAACATTTGGATCTCAACGAATAAGGAGGTTATGATACTGATGACTGTAGATGGAGGGGGAATCAACGACGATATAATATATAATATATAAAACAACGTTTTATTTTTATTCTGTACAGGCAAGAGCATAGTAATACAGGATCCGTTGTTATTCGACAATATCAAATCAACTGATAATTTAATATATTTAAAAAAAAAAAAAAAACGTGTACACTATTTCAAAATGCGGCGGTTTACGCCTTTATGTGTTAAAACGGACAGCAGAATATGTATATTATGTTCTCTAAAATTGTATTATTATTGTTATTGAATTGTTTCAAATGTGCTCGTGTATTATAATACTCACCGGGATTGATTTCGGTATTGCTCCGAAACCATACTATTCTCGACGCGGGCTTAGAATTACGAGCCAGACATTCAATGACCAACTCGTGCTTTTCTTGTATTTCCAATTTTGCACCCGGGGATTGATTTATGATTTCTACAGACGACGGCGGAACTGTGTAAACAATTTACAAGATTTACGGCGATTAACAGACGTTTATTGAATTAATAATAATAATAATAATAATAATAATAATAATAATAATAATAATAATAATAATTGACGGGTTCATTTAATGAAATATATAGAAACAACGGCGTGCGCACGGGTGTGCTTTATAGAACTATATAGTCATATCTATGACTTTTTTTTTTAGATAGGTACAAGGTACTTAGGTAAAAAAAGCATTTTTTTTTAGCAAATCAGAATTTTTTTTATTATAAAATTTGTTGCGATTGGCGTGCTGTTTGCCGTGTTATAACATTTCGGACGGCAAGCTATCAATCAGTTGTGGCTCTGTGATGTTTATTCTATTATCTGATTAATATCATCACTGTTGAATTTTTGACAGTTTGACACCGCATAAACGTCATGTATACAACTATATTTATATATACATATACCAACTTATTTGTTTAAAGTTTTATTTTTATTTTTTTTCGGTAGCCCAGTGACTGTATATTATAAAACCCTAAGACTCTCACTGTTATTTACGTATAATTTATGTAAAATGTCTTCTCTGAATAAAAAAATTGTGCCTTTGTGACAAAGCTAGAGTCGATTCGGACTGTGTTAACTAGTAACGGTTAGTAACTGCTCCGTTACAAATAAATTTAAACAAAAAAATACGCCAATTAGATTTTTTTGTGTGAGTGATGACGGCTGCTTGTGTATAGAAATTAATTTTTTTTATATATATAAATTAATAATAAATAACATACAAAAATGAGTGAACGCTACGACTGAATGTAACGTTGAGAGGAAATAAGCAATTTTTAATACTTTTTTTTTATCGAATAACAAACTACTAGTCATTTATGATTAATTTAATAGTGCCGCCTCGTGTTCGGATCAAACGTCTCTTTGGGTGATCCACATACGAACTTTTGCGATTTTACACATAAATACAATGACGTAATTAGGATAAAAAAAAAAAAAATGAAAAGTTAAACTAATTTTTTCCCTCTACGCGGTTAAAAAAAAAATATCGTACTATTTACGGCGAATGAAATTTTAATAAAAACAAAACGAACTATTTTTAGGCGACCACAACGCCGTACTCATATGACACGCAATAAATATTTAAGTGAAATCGTAAACATATACAACGTAAATTAATACTGCAGGCAATTTTTTTTTTTTTTTACGTTTTGTTAAAGGGTTTCGTTGTTTTGATTAAAACTTATAAGGTTTTTGTAGCTCGGGTGTCTGCGTATACGAATACGCGCAAAGCCTTAATAATAATACAAATATTTTATTATTTATTGTCGAGTAGTTAATAAAATCAACTGAAAACATAATATGCGAATAACGTCGAATGCGTTATAATAATACGCGTGCGCGTAAAAACAAAAATTCACGTATATTAATTTTTTTAACGAAATGCGTTGTACGCATAATTTGAGTAAATCATCAGCCAATACCTGCCGAAAGATCAAATCGATTCAGATCCGTTCGGCAATTACAACATATATATATTAAATTTAGATAATGTTCGTTTTAACTGGACCCGCCGCCGGTAATATATTAATTTTATAATAATATGGTTAATTTCGTTGGTAGTTGTATATTTTGTTCTTGGACAATATTTCAATTCGGTTTATTTAATTTCGTAGTTTTTAAAATGATCATTTCTAAAACCCGTTATTTAAAAACATCCATCCATCGTATAATTATCGTTATTATTTATAATAATAAATTGGCGATTACGCGCGCGACATCGCAAAACGAAACGATGCGAATAATAAGAGTGCCTACGATTGCGCCTCGTCTTATTCCGTCTAATTATGATTTCGAAACAAAATCACGCGAAAAATAAGAGAAAACGGTTTTACGAGTTAATTAAAAATAAAAATCATAATAATAACGTAACGTTTTCAACGAGGTAGATAATAACGATAATAGTGTAATTTACAATTGGTTTTTTTTTTTGCTTTTTCGCTTTTTTCTCGCTCGCGTGGAATAATAATTCTGTATAACAGACTCGTATTGTTTTCAGAATAATTTTTTTAAATACTTTTTGTCGAAAACATTCAATACTTTTCAAATATCGGTTTTACACGAGTACTTGTGTAAAAACAATAACTAACTATCGAAATGTATAAAAATTAATTATTTAAAAAAAGAAATATGAGTAGCGGCTAGCAACAGAGTGGGTGTATTGTATAATATAAAAGACCAAAACTTAGTTTAGCAATGATCTTGACGTAATAGTCGGTGTTTGTTTATATAAACAATTATTAAACCCTTCCCCCTCCTCCAAATACGTAATATCGATGACTGTGTTCATATTCGATTAAATAATAATTATATTACACAGGTATTTGATGTTCAACAGTAATTGAATAAAATGTTAAAAACAGAAAAAAAAAATTATAATAATAAAGTATTTGAAATAATTGTTTCTTCTCTATTTATGTATAAATAACTAAAATCTATACAGTGATTGTGTATGAGTATGAAAAGAACAGAAAAAGAAATAACACGAATGTTTAGGAAAGAGACGTTAACCCTGCAGTGGTAACACCCAGCACTTATATTAATCGATTATACGAATTGAAGAAGATTGGTCCGTTAAAATTACTATGTACTGTCACGGATCGCTCATATTCTGAATGTTTCTTTTCCCCCAAAGTATTCGCGGAATAAAGTATTCTAAATGTAATTTAAACAATTTTTTTTTTTAACCAAGTCTTTTGCTATATATATATATAGTGTTGTTATTAATCGATTTCATTAATACGCGACGTTTTCGATTCGTTTTTTTTCTTTTCGTTTTATTCGTGCGCGTCGTACTCAATAATAATTGTACAACAAAACGAGGGGAAAAAAAAAGAAACGATAAAGATCCGAGTCTTGTACGGGAATCGGGTAAAGCACCTACGTGGAAATGTGTCATATAAATGAGTATAATAACGTTATTATTATTATTATTATTATTATTATTACGCGTTGTAGCGACAGATTGTAGCTCGTCTTCGGGCCTCCTCCGAGATTATTTTGTGGGTGTACGCACACGAGTACCTCGCGCAGCACATCGCACCACACACCTCCACCCGCCGGTATAATATGTAAAAACGCGCGTTATTTACCTCGTGTTCAAATAACTAGAAAAATACCTATTCGTTACGCCAGCGTGAGTGACTTGATGAAAATCAGGCTATTAGTAATGGCATGGTAAGTGTATGTGTGTATGAATCAAAAAAAAAAAAAAAAAAGGAAAAGGAAAGAAGGCGTGTGTGTTCATTATGCGTTAAAAAAAAATAACGACAAATCGAACCGTTAAACCCACACGACGGACAATCGCGCGCGCGTTACACGCGTGTGCGTGTGTGTGCGCGCGCACGACGAGCGTTTACAGCGCGCGTGTAATGTTTTTAACAATTTTTTTTTGTTTTTTGAAAATATCTTACGGCCGTTTGCATCTGTCTTATACGGGGATGTATTCACTTGTATCTAGAATCAGGCAGGGGTTGTTGGCGAGTAATTTCTATTGGTGTCCGAAATAATAATAAGTATAAAACCGAGGTCCGGAGAGAAAAAAAAACTTTATAAATCTTTATTATTCTATAATAATCTTTATAGCAAATGAAAAAAAAAAAATTATCCAGTTATTAAAATTAATTATTATGGTAAAATAATTACAATAGTAGGTATCTAAATAATAATTAATAATAATAATAATAATTGAATTATTCGTTACATAGTGATTTAATGGGAAAATTTGCATTTATCTTTTACAGTTGTCGATCTGGATAATTAACTCGGAGTTTCCCCCCCCCCCATAATTATACCTCGACAAATTATAAACTGTAAAACATTATAATCGAAATATTAGAAATATAATATTTATATATATATATATACAACTTAACACATATCGCACTGAGTGTAAACACTATAATATGGACAGCGATACGAATTTAAGGGCTTTAAAAAGGACGGAGGAAGGGTTTTATGAGTGAGTGCGCGTGACACGAAAATAAATTAATGTCGTCGAGTTATCTGAATACAATGTAATTATTGTATTGGAAGACAATTTCACTAGTTTATATAATTTTTTTTTTTTAATTATTATTGCCTATTAATGAGATTGAAATTATTTTTTTTTTTATTTTGTACGGACAATCGCATTTATTTAATACACTACTAATTCATTAGCGCGTTCCGTTAATACGATCCCATATGTCGGAACGGAGTTTTAGTAAATATTTTTTTTTCAATAATTTTCGCGCACACATTGTGTTTAATATTATAGGTACGATTAAGGTTTTGAGCGACAACAAAAAAAAAAAACAATTGTATCTTTGTCTAGATGATTTTCGGCTGCGTTGTCTAATCCCAAGAACACTACCGGTATTAATAATAATAATAATAATCAATCAATCAATAAAATTTGAAAACGTAATTATCGGATGACGTGATATTATTTTTGCGCGAAGGTGGTATCTATTTATTTAGGTCGAAATAAATTAATTCTATTTTTTTCTTTCGTAAAACAAAAAAATACAACAACAAATTGCGCTAATAATAATAATAATAATTATTATTATTATTCACTTTTCAGTAGTTTTTGACACACTTTATGACTTCGATCTCGAACGCGAGCCTGCACCTGCGGTGTACGTATTATCCGTGTCGTCTCGTCGACATATTTATATATATGTATAAATAGAAAGTAATAACGACATATTTTTAATTATAATTTATACGATGACGGCTAGTTACGTAATATAAAAAACGTTTTGGTAGATCAAAAAAAAAAATAATAACCTGTCGTTATGACGAGTAGAAAAAGAGATTATTGTCTACAGGGTTATACTTTTACGTGGTAGACACTGTAAAACACCATTGAAAACATTTGATTTTCAGCATATTGCATAAAAAAGAAAAAAACAAAAATCGTATTCAAACGCAGACGCAGCAGCACAGATCGAAATCTGAGATTGTTGTTATTCGGAACAGCCGCGCGCGGACTCGATTAATTTTATTCCGTCGCTACTGTTACCGTCGCGACAATATTTTATTTAAATTTTATCGATTTCCGTTCCACGACGTCCGAACGACAAAAACGCTATAATAAATAATAAAAATTTCTATTATATAATAATTATAATATAATATTATACACCGCAGTTCGTGTGTACGCTGGCACCAAAAATACCAATGTATCACGTCGATGCGTCCGTTTTACATGTGTCTGTTACGCGGCTAATGAAAACCGTCGAAACCGCGTTGAATCACACTTGAGAACGCATTTACCAAATCTTCCAAAATGAAATTTGAAGGATCGTTATCAATGCCCATTGGCGTTTTACACATACGCCATAATTTCAAAATTGAAATCGTCCAAAACAAAATAATAATAATAATAATAATAATAAAAAAACCACATCAGTCGACTTCCACAAATCGATCGTTAAATCATCAGGAGGTCGTCATCTCCATTACCAAGTCCGACTTTCATCATTATTACACAACGGCGTCTGAAACGACGACGTCCGTACGATTTCATTAACCGATTTGCGTTTACTATAATATTATCATTACGTGTCGATGGCAATCGATGTGAGTCGAAATTCGATTATTAAGTTTATATCTGCAGACGTATCCTCCGAATAGGAACATAATTATCGCATAATTTATAAAATAATATTAACGATGACAAATAAATGTGGAACCAGTTTTGAACGCATTGGCGGCCATTCCCATTCCAAAGTGAATTCCTTCGCTACGGTCTACAATATTTCTTTTCCGTAATTTTAACAATATTCACGAACGGTACTCACTCAGGACTGTCAACCTAGCAGACGATCTAATCGGTTTGCTACCGGCCGCCGGCCCGGGGCTCACTTGACACTGGTACAGCGCATCGTCCGATATCGTCACGTTTCTGACGAGTAAATTGTACACACCGTTTCCGGAATCGATCACCATGCTGTGTCTCGGATGTCCCGGTATTTCGGCTGCGTAACCTGTAATCACGAGATGATTTAACGTTGTAATTACATAAATTTCTTATTGGCATTGTCAAAAGTGCTAAGGTGATATTGCGAACCGGCCGTCGCACTGTCCAGAACGATATGCGTTTTTCAAAATAATACTACTTTTTTTTTGAAATAACCGTCTCGTAAGATGTACATCCTTTTTTTTTATTCTTACGCAGAATGAATTTTTTGTAAAACGTATATAAAGGATCAGCGTGTGTTGACGATCATCCCTTAAGTGATTTTACTCAGAAAACGGTTTTAGAATTTTGTTTTTACTACAAATTTGATTGTAACGATAAATCAATAAAACGATACCGAGCGGAGTTTCGGCGGCGCAATATTTATATTTTATTATTACATTATAATATAGCGCGTGTAATTTACGATTTGCCTTACATTATATTTCCGTGTGTTAATGACTCTAAAATTACCACTTTTATTCTATAAAAATATCAAAATCTACATCTTCCGTAACTAGCCCGAAATTGGAAAAAAAATATTTAACAATTTTTAGGATCGCGTTTAAAAATTATTGAAAAAAATCGAAAAATTATCGCCTTAAAGTACTATTTCAGCAAAATTTACAACCGGAACACTAGTACTCGTGTAATGATCGGAATAATTTTCACCAGTCGTAAAATCGTGCATGATAAAAAATAAATAAATAATAATGTAAAACTAACAGCCCCGTTGCTTCACTCAGAATCTAAAATTCAAGAAATTTGTAAAGTAATTCGCTCGGTTTTAATTAATATAAATTAGGAACTGGTCGAAGTCATTCTCCTTAACATTCCCGAGTAGCATTTTTGGTACAGATGCTGTTTTAAATCACCAATAAATGATGGTCCAAGGTACGGTGCAAATCTGGTGCATAGCACCGTGTTTTTGACAAAAATGAATACTGAATTTTTACGCGGTTTAACCATGCCATGAAAATGTTAATTTCGATTCAAACACCGTAGTACTGTTCGAAATAAGCGCACGAATCAGTGTGCGTTTACAGTACAATTTTCAGTTATATATCGATTTGTAAGTTGGTCCAACTATATTATAGTTATGTATAATATAGTTTAACTCAACATTTTACCATTTTAAAAAAGTCAAATAAAAAAATATTTAAATAAATATTATATATTATTTATATAAAAAAAATCCAAAATATTGAAATATTTTTTTTAAATTATTTTCTACAAGACTGATAAATAATAATACGGTAATTTATAGGTGCAAGGCATATTCGTAACATTTTTATTATTATTATCTGTTCCCGTGTATAAATGCAAAGCTTAAAAACCCAAAATAGATAATTATTGAAATACACCAGAAATAAAACGAGAAGTTGTTTTTAAAAAAATTTTATTAAAAATTAATAACAGTTTAAACACACTCATTTAAAAGTCTTATATACACCTATAAATATATAGATTTTTTTTTGTTTGGTGGATAAACAAATTGTAATTAAATATTTAAACATTTGTAAACTAACCAATCCGCTATTTTACTACAAATCTTAAGACTGTTTGTTTACACGTAGGTGAATTTAATTGGATGGGTTTAAGTATTAATAACAACATTTGCCGCCATACATAAAAAATAATTATATTTGACATTTTCTTTATTAACTTAGTCTATATTGTACATACACTCGTAATACAATAAAAAAAATGTATATATGTATACAATAGTTTTCATAAAAATTACATTTTAAAGTTATTACTAAAGCCTGGATTTATATGCTCAAAAAAAAAAACCTTAGAAATATGCACTATGAAGTATTCATTTATTCTCCTATTCTTCCTAATATAACTTTTAAAATAAAAAAGTATGTTAAAAAAAATTCGATTTTTATAAAAAAAATGTCTTTTATTTTTATTATTTAAAAATATTTACATGAAAGTAGATATGATTAATTTTTTATGTGGTATTTTCGACATGTTTTCAATCCGAAAAGCAATATCAAAAATATTTTATGTGATTAAACGAAAAGAAACGAGCGAGCGTCTTTATAATGATTAAATATACTATAAATAATAATAATAGTAATAATAATATATTTGATCAAAATGTTAAAAATATGGTCTTAAAAACCAATAAAAATTCGTAAAATACAATAATACGCAGTACATGTCAGAAAATGTCGAAATATGGAAAAATTTGCGAATAAAACTATATATTTTAGATATATATATTTAAACGTGTAGCTAATTATATATATATATATTAGGACTATTTAAAAAAAGCATGCAAATGTATATAAATCCGGGTCCTAGTTATTATAAGCCAAAAAAATGTAATAAAAAAATTAAATCCTAATCAATTATAGTCTTGCAGACATTTATTGATTTATATATAATTTGGCATTTAAATGTCCAATTTTACTCGGCAAAAATAGCACGAAATTATAATAAATTGATAAATTAATTTAACGAAATTAAAAATTTCGGCGTTGAAGAAGACACTTGCCCGTCAGTGCCTCATTTTCTCTCCTATCACTCTCTCTCTCTCCATATATAACATATATAGAACCGATAAATGTTGTAAATTACTGTAATATATTTTTTGTGTCCCAGTTTCTGGTTTTTCTCTTTCGTCTCTTAATCGCCACTTGTTGCTAGTGTAGGCGATTAAATACATAAATATTAATTATAAAAAAACAAAAAAAAATTTCAACGCAGACCATCGAAAATATAATAATAACAATAACACTAATAATAATAATTTTCTGTGTATTTTTAACTCACCCAGAGCCAAACCGTCTTTAGTCCATTGGACGTCACCGGTCACGTTGTTGATCTCGCAGTTCAGCGTTACATTCGAACCCTCACGAGCGTTAACGTCTTTCGGCGACACTCTAAACTCTTGTTGCTTGAACGCCGCTGTCACTAAAAATACAAAAATAAAAAATTATATATAAGTATATATTCGAAAATTTCAATTAATATTATTTTGGTCCCATAAATCCGTTTATAACCGCCACCGGCGTAACAGTGTAACAGAATTGTTTCAAAACGCATCGATGACTCGGAAACGGATTACAATCTCGTGTAGAATACAACGATCGTCCTTTATGCAATACAGTTTTCGTGTACAATAATTTTTTTTTCATCTGAATCTCAAAGTGGAAAAATGATACAAACTATATTATATTTATTTATTGTCGACGTCGCCGAATTAAATATGTGTGTGTGGTAAGTTTACATTATCGTTACACAAACGATTTGATTTGTATAATTTAATATTATGTACGAACGGATAAAACGTACGCGGTTTCTTTATTTTTCTCGTATATTAAACGATCGTCATTGTTCAACGTATCGACAATGGTGTGTGTGTGTGTGTGTGTGGTTTATGGACATTATACGAACGCTATATTATTATTTCACTATAATAAATTACTCGTTTTCTTGTTAATTCGAACTATGTTAATTAAAAACCGTCGATTGTTACGAGTATTGAGGGAAAATTGTATTATTATTCGAATTTATTAAACAAATTATTACTGTCTCGCATTAATGTGGCGCAGCTATTTTAAAATAAATCTAAAAATGTATTCTTTACATTGTCGTTCCTACTCGGGAGTTCTAACACGCGCACACGCGATTAATATTAAACGTGCGTGAATTTAGTACAGAATTTTTCTATTGGAAATCGCTTAAAAAAAAAAAAATGTCCTGATTTTAGATTTCTATACATAATTTTAGTCGTACAGGATATATCGTCAAAGCTATTTTTTAAATACGTACAATTATTATTACTTTTGTTTGATGTTACAACCGATTGACAACACATAATCGATTATTATTATTATTATTATTATCATCGTCGATTAATATATCATATTTTAGATAAATTATTACTAGAGAAGAAAAAAATAAATATGTTTTGGAAACCGGAAATTTGGTGTACACTCGCATTTCCTAAGTCGTCTAACATTGTTAATACAAAACAAAAAACACGCTTTTTAATGCGGCTGTTAAATGATTTTTTTTGTTTTTACGAAAACCGTTAATTCGATTTCGTTTATTGTAATAACGTATTTGTACACGTCGTCGCCGATACAATACACTCTGATTACATATATTCTTAATAGGTGCGCGTTTCGGTGACTTATTAACGAATCCCAGAGATTATTATTACTTAAAACCGATAAAGTCAAACAGTTTTTGTTACATTGACGTTATAATACTTGTGTCTGAAAAAAAAGATACCATATTAAACGATATTTCGTATTTAAAAAAACGCGTATTCATGTAAAAAAAAAAAAAAATCGTACGACGTAGAATAAATTATTACGTTTCCATCTACAACCTACATACAAACACATGTATGTATTATATAAAACGTTCGGATTAAGTAAGATTGATGTATACGGTGTAGAAATCTTTAGATCTGCGATTGATATATAATATATATGTATCAATATATACGTAGGCACCTAAATAACCTAAATAAATATAAAATATATTTTTTATGTTAAGAAACATACGATAATGATTTTTTATTTTTTTTTTTTTTTTGTTAGATATCATTAATATTCGAGCGTACGAAAAGCATATAAATAATTTACATTATACGCTCGGATTATGTGTTTTATTTTTTTTAATTATTTTTTTTTTTTAAGGCGTATTGTGCTTTAACACCAGCGACTACAATATTACTACCCGGTCGGTCAGTCGAAACTCCGCAACATAAAATAGAAAACGAAAAATTATACACCGGAAAAAAAAATATACGTTATTCGGTAAATTTTCACACGCCTAAAACGTTATTATATCGTATAGGAAACCTCGACGATTGCGTAGGTAATTTTATATATTACACACGTTATGTTATAAAATTATATAGGTGAATGACATTAAATAAGTTATTGCACTTCGAAAGAATTAATGTACATAATAATATGATGGTTTAAGCGTTAAAAATAACACCGTTTGGTATCGCAGATGTGTTGATGACAACGATTTTCCAAACGCGAATATATTCGCATTTACGCGTATATCGTTTCGAGACGCGTTTCGAAACACGATATTGAGAAAAGTTTTCGCGTTTGAATCGTGCCGAGTCGACACTGTCATTATTATTATTATTATTATTATTATTATTATTATTATTATTATTGTTATTATTGTTATTATTAAACACTTCGCCCGCATAAAAAAAAAAATGTGTAAAATAATTTATGTGTTCTAACGCGACGATTAGTAGTGTAATACGGCGAATCTGTTTTGTTTCGGATTTTACGCTCATCGATAATATATTGTACCGTCCGCGGGTCATTAACATTGTTATAATATTATTATTTGTGTTAAAAACTACGCGGACTGCGTAATCCACGCGTATATAGGAATGAAAAAAAACGAAAACAGTAGTTCTTTCTATATTATTATTACAAAACGTATTATAATTGAAATGTAAAACTTAAATAATTAAAATCCGCGTAATTTATGCGTTTTCCGGTCGCGCGTATAATATACACTACATAATATATACATATTGATATTATATGACTCGTTTTAAGAACGCCACTACTAGTACACTGCAGTAGAATTAAAAGTAAAAATTATATTATATTCCAACAAAATCGTGAGAAACTTGTTAATCGTGCGTATATTATTATTATTATTATTATTATTATTATTATTACCTACTACAGAGGAAGGCGAAAATAATAATTGTATCCGGTTTTAATGGAAATTTAGATTTAAAAAAATAAAACCAAGAGTTTATATTATTATTATTATTGTTATTATTATTATTATTATTATTATTATTATTATTATTATTATTATTATTATTATTATTATTATTATTATTATTATTATTATTATTATTATTATTATTATTATTATTATTATTGAAAAAATTGATTCAGAAAATTATTGAGAAAAAAAAACTTTTATACTCATACGATAGATTTATACGCTTATCGTATAAATTATATTTAAGTAGTCGTTATTTTTATATACAATATAATATAGTTTAGCGTGTTATGGACGAGTTGTATGATGACGATTGTGAACACACCATGTTCGCTATAATAATAATAATAATAATAATAATAATAATAATAATAATAATAATAATTTCAAATACAAGTGTCGATCAATATCGCATAAATTGGCACTTTATAATTAGGTTACACTTTAAATTAACGATTTTTGTTGCATCGTATCTTTCAATTAAAAAATGTTATTTAATTATTTAATAAAATAATGTTGTCTATTTACATATGTCTAGCTTAGGTTATATTATCGTTAACACGATAAAGTGAAACGAATGAAATGTCTATTGCCGCGCGCGAAAATAATTAAACAATATTTTATATTTAATATTTATGAATATTATATAAAGGGGAAACGTGACTGACCCAGGGGGCCTATCGTCGCACAGCTCGGATATAACTGGACGGATCGGGTTGATATTTGGCATGCATATAGCTATTACGGCGTACAGGCATTCGTTAAGAAAGGATTTTTGATAATTCCATCCTTAAAGGGATCAAATAGAGGCTTTGGAATCCGTAAGAAACCTGGTCGTATGGGGAAAAAAAAATTACCGTGAAATTAGATAATTTTTGTGACAGTTTGGATAGTTAGAGTAATAGTAATACGGACAAGTTTTTAATAATAAAAAAAAATATATTCGTAACAGAACAATTTAACCCGCGCAACGCCTGGTGATTCAGCTAATAGTACCCAATGAAATTATTAACGTTTTATGTTGTAACAGTAACAAGAGTAGTCGAATATAAAGGCGTCATCGAGTTGCAAATGTACGCACACGTGTGTACGCGTCATGACGTGTAAAAGAGAAAAAAAATTCGTTTTTTTTGTTTCTTTCGCTTTTTGTTCAACGAATCGGTTTATTATGTGTTTAAAACGTTTCGTTATGAAAACAATGAAATAAAACAAACAACTTTTGTTTGTTTCGGGAATGAATAAACGTATTAATTAAGACAATTGGAAGATTAACATATTAAACGTTACAACGCGCAGTGTAATTTGTATATACGAGTGTGTGTGTGTGTGTATATACACGAGTATATACTTAAAACACCGAGACAAAAAACAAAAAAAAACAATTAGTTTTAAAACATTTTATTCGAATTAATTTCAGTCTATATTGAAATTTAATATCGTATAATATAATAAGATCAGCTAAAAACAAAAAACAAATTAAACAAACGACTCTTATTTGTTTTTGGAATAAAGGAAAGCGTATATTACGTATATTAATTAAAATGATCGGAAGATTATCGCAACAACAATAACGTAATCGTTACGTGTTAACGATATTTTTCGGGCAAATATTGTTTCGTTGTGTTGATATTAAATTATTGTGAAATCTTATTGTCTAAATATTTATATATATGTGTGTGTGTATACACGACTTCTTAAGTTACATAATACGCGCACCTCATTTCACAGCGACTTGTCAACACGCAAATATACTCATGTATAGAAATGTATTCCCCCTCAAAAAAAAATATTGATCTTCCAATAGTTACTACCACCACTACTATACACATTGTCCTCGAAATCGTTTTCTCACTTCGATTTCGGTCCATTTCAATCGCGGCGGTACATCTGAAACGTTATTTTGTTCTCGAAACAAAATCTATAAAGTTATTTTTCCCGAACGGACAAATGCCGATGCTCGGCGTCGTATACTTGTTTAAGCGTTGAATTGTATTTAATACCTTATAACGCGATGATACCCATGATTGGTATTACCTACCAATATAACATTATACCGACTTAATAGGAATATTTAAAATTAGAAATTTCCTCGTCTAAAATGCTCGCGGCTTAAACGCGTTGTACGTGCGTAATGCACGGGCAATAACGGAAAACCGATACCGCTCATTCGTCGCCAATCTGCACTTACTCATATTTATTTTTTAAATAATGTAAAATATTTGTAAGAGAAAAAAATTGGCGCTTTACATTAAGAAAAAAAGAAAACATCGAATTATCGCATATAGATCTGTCGATTTTGAATCACTTTTTCCTCCGTTTATCTTACTCCTAACGAATTCGTCTAGTTTCGCTTGTGTGCACGACATTTTTATTGCGCGTCAACCTATAGCGCGTCCGTACGTATCGCGCGCAAAAGAGAAGAGTGAATAATCGTTTTGCGTTTTACCGAGTTGTCGCGCGCGCGCGCGCACACATGTACGAGTGTGTATGTTTTTTTAACAGAAAAAAAGAAAAAAGGATTTTAATTTTTTTTAAAGACCGATCTATTAATTACTATAACGGCTCGAAAGAAACGCACATGTGGCCGGCAGCTGAACACGCCGTCTCTAACCGAGAGCACTGGCGTCGAAATACACTGGAAACCCGTAGTAGACTGCACGCGATAGGATATCCACGTGGGAGAGGGGTGTTCTAAAAAAGAACGTAACGTTTGGCTTGTTTGTTTTCTGTCCGTCGTTGATATTTAACGAAGTTATTACGCGAAAATCGTACGGCCCAGAATTACTATTTTTACACGCGGCTAATAATATAACGCAACAATAATGCTGCACGGCGGGGTGGACCAATTCGGAGCTGCGCGTTTTATTTATTTTTTAACGTAGGGGGTCGTTTAATTCCGAACGTCAAGAGCGTACAGAGTACACAAACCGCGCACACGGTACACGCGCGCATTATAAGAAAATAACGTATGCGCGCGTTGGCGCGGGTGTGTGTGTGTGTGTGTGTGAAACCACACGCATCGATGTGGTGTGAAAGGAAACGCGCAGATGTACAGATATTCGCAATGCAAATTATTTGATCTAGAAGCCGGTCGGTTATGTGATGACGTTATACGATAAATTAGTTTTTTTCCCCCACTCGATTCCGGATCATTTTGAAAAAAAAAAAAAAATCTTAGGACTCTTTAACGTTCGTATAAAAAATAAACAGATATCGTTTAACTACGACAATAACACTACTTCTGGTTCGCAAATCAATTGAATTCCGCCGAATGTCCTCCGCGACATTTCTTTACTACGTAACACGTTAACACGGCTGGGGACCATTCAATTCGAGTATTTATGAAACGCCGGATTATTAGAAACGTGCCATAATTGTAAATGTATAAACTTTTAGCGATTCGCCGTAGAAAATCTGTAGGTATCTATCAGACGCAGTAGTATTCCCTAAATGCGTATGCATTTAATAAATATTGGTCTGAGACATGGGCTCTCGGAAAGATTTGAAGGAACTTGACACCTTGCGGCGTTTTCAACGGAAAATGCTGAGAACGTTTTACGGTTTTACGTAATACACGCATAACTGGAGAAAACACGCTACAAAATGATTCACGCTTGTTTCAACGACCGGAGTGTAATAAAAACGAAAAAATTGTTGAAAATGTTGTCTCGTTGATTACAACGAACGGTTATTTAAGGAAGACCCCGGATTGGAAAAAGACCGCGTTTAAGATAGAAAGATGTTATTAAAAAAAAAAAAAGTCAAAGTAGTGAAACCGAATATATTATAAAGGAGAGGAATGGTAGCTAAGATAATGAAAGATAGCGGCGGATTTGTTTGGAATACTGGTCTTGAATGCCGAAACCTGCTAGAAGACGAAATATTTTGATTATTTATTCTTTTCGGTGTTTTTTTTTTTTTTTTTACATTCGTTTCGGCAATGTAGAGTTTTACGTTGGAAACCATTTATATACCTTTAGATTTTATAATTTTAATTCATTAATAATGATTTGATACATTTGGAGAATAACAATTCTGTGAATTCATAATCTTCATTCTCCGTAAGAGGGTAAACGTTAATAATACTGCAAACATCCGAATCCTGTACAAATAAAAAGTACGAGTCGAATTATTTAACAATAAAATGTATAAGGATTTCGGAATTCAATAAAGTATTACGCACACGCACGCGACGATGCGTGATACACGCAGCAATTATATGGTATTGCGAGATGACGGATTTTTACAATGTTGCAGATTCGATTCAAACTCTTCCGGTAAAATAATAATAAATTGCAAAAAAAAAAAAAAAAAAATGCCGAAATTTCAAAAGAAACGACCAAGTGGCCAAGAAGGGAGGGGAGGGCAAATATCTTAAAGCCACTGGTATGGGTTTTAAAAATATTAACCGTGTCGTCTGATTAGTTTTTAACGAGAGAGGGCTTGGACCGAATCGCCGTCGTCGACACTGTATATCGGCTGCAGATCATGGCACCTGACAAAGCGACTGTTCCAGGTGGTAGCACCGAGTCTCGTTTATTGATGATCCAACTATTATTATGCGTACACGTATAATGAGCTGCAAGGTGTTTCTCGAATCTTGACCACCTGTTCTTCGACGAAAACGTACATAAATGTAGGCATTCGCGCAGGCACCAAAAACCGTATACATATAAATAATAATCCTTCCGATGAGCCAAACTTTAAATTTATTTATTAAACGCGCGTACAATAATAATTAATTATATAATATTATGCGATAACGTTTAGATGTTACGCATAATAATGTCTTAGGCGTTTCTCTATTAAAAAAAAAAAAAATAATAAAAACATCCTTTGAAGATATTATTAATTATAATAATTATGTCGTTACTAATTTGCATTTAGTGTATAAATTGAAATAAAACACATTTAAATGACGTCTATATAATACTGTATATATATATATATATATATATATATATATATATATATATATATATATATATATATATATATATATATATATATATGGTATACGCACACGGGAAAATTGTTTTTTTATTTATTTATTTAATACGCGTTCAACACATTATTATTATTATTATTATTATTATTATTATTATTATGTTATCTTCCCCGGGTCGTCTCCATAAAGTATAAATATAGTTGAAAAAATCGAAACGTTAAAAAAAAAAACGTGAATGTCTTGGATATACGAATAGATTCGTTGCCGTGTTGATTCCGAAATCCCCCATTATTGTTTCATATTGTTTCGCATAAAACAACACCGCGTATTATATAGTGCCTACTATTATCAGAAACCGAAAAATACACGTGGTTTTTTCATAATACGTTTTAAACATTTAAATACTCGTCGGCTTGTTTGAAGTTTTGTATTTATATTGTAAATAAACGCTTTTACTACACGCTCGTGTAATGTGAACGGGTTGTGTATGAGAGACGTACACGTTGTTTACGAGAAAATGAAAAAATAAATAAAAAAAATTACAAGTATCCAACGGTTTATACGATTGAACCGATATTTTATTTTTATAAATTCACTCGAAACAAGTGTACTATTCGAACGCGGGTATATAGTGGAATACAAATAAATTATATGCGTAAATTCGTCATAGGACATTATCGTTTTGAAACGTTCGTTCGAACAGTTGCGTTCGCACTGAATCGTATTGAAATACACAATAATATTATATTGATAATTTCGATACATTTGTGGCAGTTTACACGCGGTGATGTATTTATACGCGAGTAACAATATTATTTAGATAACCAATAACGATAGTTTCAGATGTACGCCCTCCTGGACAATATCATCTGTTATGACGTTCGTAAAAAGAAATTAAAAAAAAAAAAAATTATAGAAAAAAAAATGACAAAGTTTTGTTACATTTCAAACACGTACGAACTGTAATATAATATGAGCGTTGCAGCGTATTTTTTAAGGACTTTTTTTCAGTGCAGGACGACAAACCAAATAAAACATTTTTCTTGAAATAGTCCATATTATAGTAGTGTTTTTATGTTTATCTATCATCATCATTATTATTATTATTATTATTATTATTTATTAAACGTAAATCTATTAACGCTTGTATATTTAAAGGGTATAGTAACTAAAAAGTTAAATTATATTCATATATATATATATATATATATTGTATTTAAAAGGAAAAGGAATTCCAAATAAGATATGATATCAGAATGAAATCGTTGGTCATTACGACCTCTAAACAACGGCGACTCTTAATATTGACAGTATATTATATAGGCTTATAACTGCTGCTAATTAGTAACTAATTATCTCTTATATTGCCTGCAATATGAAAAACTTGACAGGCCGGTTTATACCAGATTATTTAATTATATCAGCTGTGTCTACGAGAGTTTAATCTAAACGGAATAACGTTTTCCGACTTTCGTGTACGCGTATTTCTCGTCCGTGACTCGATTAAAAAACAAAAAACGGGTTTTCTCGACCGAAATTTTAATTTCTCTCTATCTGTATAATATATTATACCGATCAAATCGATCATCGGTGTGTGTTTTTAAACAGCTTATGTGCTAATGTATTTTGTTTCGTCGCTGAACATTTTCTCTTTTTCAATATCACGCGCATTTTTTTTTCGATTTCCGAACAAAGAATTAGTAAACACAAGAAATACAAAAAGTATAGGAAATACAAAACGTATTTTTTTTTTATATATATACGAGTATATAAAAACGTTTCGGATCGCATGTGCAAAAGAATTGCACGCATTAGGCTCGCACTCTTTCGAAAAAATCTGCTATTTTTTCTTTTCGTTGCACAGTGCAAATATTTGGCCGGAAAAGTGGTTCCAGTACTTGGTCGTTTCCCGTATTCACCAGATCTGATCCCCCTAGACAATTTCCCGTTATCCATTTGGAAAACGGAGGTCAAAAGACACATGGTCTTGACGCCACTGAGCCGTTAATTCTCAACGATTTGTGATCCGAACGGCTCTAGGACGTTCCTGAAACCTATTTCTCGCGAGACGTTTTGAAGAGCCGAAGAATGGTTATAATTAATTAATTAATCGTTACGCCGCCGATTGTTTCGAGTATAGAAAATTTGTTGAAAACATTAAATTTTTTTTTTTTTTTTTTTGTAACTTCTGTGGTTGCAGTAATCGTATTAACTCACCGCACCGCGTACTCAACGAATTTTAGGTTTTTTAAAAAACGAAAAGAAATCACGAAAATCACCGTTTTTCGTACACACAATATCGCGGTATAGATACGCGTCTAATAATTTCACGATGGTTGTCAATGGAGAAACGAAAAAACCATTTTATATATCCGTACGGCGATGCCGTGCGCGGATCTCGGGCTGCCATTCGTCCGATTTAGGCACGAAACTACCGGTTTCAAATAAGCTGTTAATAATATGTGTATATTCATTAATTCGCGGACGGGACGGGAAATAATACCGGTTTCATGAGATATAATACAAACTTCGGCGTTATGAAAATTTTGTCAGAAATTCGTATATTTTATTTTATATTTATTTAAAAATGATATTTTCGAAATGAACATATCTGCGATGCCGATGAATGGAACGAGCATATTATATCGATTTTTACGAATTATGATAATCATTTGTTTACACTCCAATCGGACGGTGTGGTCTTAACGTGGCCGTCGATAAATTATTATTCGTGGAAAAGTCGAACGTCTGAATAGCACCTTTTGCGGAATGTCGACAAATATCGAAATAAGACGACGGAATTGAACACTTGCAAGTCGATTCGGTTTATCTGCAGCTTGTGTGTGTGTGTGTGTGAGAAAATAACATTTTTTTTATGATATAAATATATATTTATTATTATTATTATTATTCGTATAATACTATAAGCGTATTTATAATAGTTGTTTGACCTCTATTTAGGCGTGGGTAACTTCTGCGCGCGCCACCTCCTCGTCAGTCTCTCTCACACACACACACACACACTCTCTCTGCGTCTCATTCACTTCGCTCCGCGGCAGTTTCGTTACGCGCGTTTTACTGCGTCGTTATACTGGAAAAAAGTCTCCGTGTTTTGAGAATATATTATTATTATTATTATTATTATTACAGTAGTGGCGTATATTATAATAGACGAACGAACGAGACTCGTTGGTCGTGCAGCAGCAAGCAGCAGGCGGAAGACGCCAGGTTGATGATGAGATCCAATAATATTATAATGGTCCGAATTACTGTATCAATCGGTTCGAATAACAACGGCGATTTCGACGGAACCGACGAGAAAATCATCATCGGAGGACGGATGTGAGAGTGGGGATGGGGGGGGAGGGGAAATGTGTGGTGGTAAACGAAACGAGTGTGTATGAGAGAGTGAGAAAAAAACCGGAAGTTGAGGCCGCAGGTTGCTGGCGGGTACAGGTGCCGTGGCGGCGACAGGTGTGTGTGTGTGTGTGTGTGTCCCACCGCCGTCCGTTGTCAGACAATTATTCTCTCCTCCAGACAACACACGCTACACCGCCGCCGTTTATAACGTAAACTGTTAATACGTAACCGCGCGATGGCGTGCAACAGTCCGGTTTTATTTTTTATTCGAAAAAAAAAAAAAAAAAAAAACTCTTCTTTTCCTTCTTCTTCTTCTTCTTCTTATTGTTTAACATGTCCACGTCCCTTTCGTACGATATAACTACTATTACGTTTGTTCCTATACAACGCGTTTTATTCTGGGCTCGAAAACGAAAATTTATTATGTTCCGGTAAAAAAAGTGTATCGACTATCGATTCGGAGCGGTTTCGTGTTATTGTGACGCGTTAACGAACAACACGGCCGTTCCCGACTGCAAACGTTCTCGAGAAAATATTGCATGAACACGAAAGAGCGCAACTGACTAGATGTTGTCGCGAGAGACCATTCGTCGTGGTACGCCGTGCGTGTGACGAAGCGAAAAAACTTTGAGCGGAAAATACGCGCGAAAAAAAATTGGTAATAATATCAAACGAGTCGAAAAAGGGATTTACAAAAAGGGGAAACTCGGTGGACAATTCGTTAGGCGCACGAGGCTGAAAAAGGGGCCGGGGGGACACGCTACTACTCTGTTTGGCCGATAAATGAGAACCGCAGGGACGAACAGGAATTGTGGTAGGAACAACGAGACCTGCAGGATGAGGAGATGGATAGGAGATCACGCGATCCCGAGAGGTAAACTGCACGTTAAGAGAGACGGCCATATTTTTACTTTTACGGACGACGCGAAAAAAAAAAAAAAATTCAACTCACATTAACATTAACCGTTGACGATCTCGAGTCCTTTTGCCACCGCGTGACGTTATAAATATGTTTTAAAAAAAAAAAACAAAAAAAAATTTCGAAATTTGTATTTTTTCACATTACACATAATCACTTGATACAAATTGCGTAATACGGATTACGGATTTTTTTTCTATTATTATTATTATTAAAAATTACTCTATTCAATTATCGCGTTGAGAAGTAGTTGTTTGAAAAAGTACTTCGGTAATACACTGAAAACGTTGAAATATCAATTTTCAAATTACGTTTGTGTGTAATGAAAATAATAATAATAATAATAATATGTATTTTTATAAACGTAAGAAGTTTGATAATAAATTGATTATTGCGGCGTACTATTGTCTATTTGTACTACTATCATTACCCAATATAACGAGTGGTAATAATCGAGTTCTCTCGATTTCTCATCAATGTTTTCTGGTATTCGTTGTCATCAATTTGTACTTAAAAAAAAAAAAAATGAAAGCCACTATTATTGCATTGTTAATAAACATATATCTACTTTTTTGTATAATACGTTATGAAAAAAAAATACATAATATATACTGTAATTTGTAAAGAAAATATAAATAAATATGGTTAATAACCATTGTGGCTGAAACACAAATTCAAATAAAAAAAATAAAAACAAAATATCACGTCGAAAGTGTTGTAATATTTCGCTAATATTTTTTTTTACTATTCGTACCGCCGAATACTCGATTAAACTAAAGAATGATTTTTTATTATATTTTATTAGATAAAAAAATATTATAAAAACAAATGGAGAAACGATTAGTAAGAGTAATTCGTCTTAGCTCATCACTGAAGCTTCGGTTTTCTCTATACATATTGTATTGTAACGGCATAAATTTGACATACGCCAATTATTGAAAGTATTTAATAATCGCGTTATTTATATTAAATGTAACAAATATTTTCTTTTTAATGTACGTTGAGTGAAAATTTGAAAACACTTATCGCGTTAGATTTATTATTATTATTATTATTTTACGACGACGATAAGCGTTTAAACGCAATATTCGATTGAATGAACCAAATTTTTAATTTTTTAATATTTCATTTCTTCTGATCGCTTATGTTTTATATTATATTATACAAATAATAATGACGCGAGGAATACGATATTATCGTGAACGTTGAGAATGCAATTTCGCAAGAATAAACGGGAACCATTGAGCTTCAAACGTATAGAATATACTGCGTATACAAGTGACTTATTAAGAATTTACGAAGTAGAAAATATTGTACAGACTGTACAATGGTACTTTCTTTTCTTATTATTTTCTTATTTTATTTATTTTTTTTTTTTGCGGGAAATTTTTTATAAATTTTTAAAAACGAAATAGAGAACAAATACAATACTCGTTATATTTGTTTTTATCGTTATTTTCGTATGATATTTATTTTACTGTACGGTGTATTTCCGTGTATCGTTATAATTATAATTTTTGGTCAATCGTGAAATAGTTAATGGAAAAAAAAAAAAATGATTACGGGGGGCGAGTTAGAAAAAAAAAAAAACAATCGATGTCATGCTCCGTTGGAGATGACCGTGTTTATATGCCAACTGTAACAAAATGAAATAAAAACAAAAAACAAATGTCTTTCCGACTTTCTTTGGCTACTACATTAATGTTATAATAATGCGTTTAACGTTTTAGAGAGAACAAAATAATCAGTAGGTGAAACGGAATATTGTATTTCTTCACGTTTTGAAACGAATCGCGTGATCGTCCGTGTGAAGACCGCCGAGTGATCTCTGCAGTTTCGAATAATTTACATATATTAACGTTTATATAGGTGACGATAAATTCGAATTAACAAATTTACCCCCCCCCCCCACATCAATGAACGGTGTTATCGTTTTGCTCGATTTATCTACGTTAATGTTACAGTAGAATCAAAAAAAAAAAATATTTCAGTCCCATAAAAAACGAATTGATTTTAGATATTATTGTATTTGTCACTTTTCGAATCGTTTATTGGCAAATTTTTTTTTTCTAGTACACGTACCACCACTCTGTTCTTTTGACGAAAAAATTTTTCGTTTTGATATATTACGTCTCTCGCTTGGTGATTTATAACTCAATTCCACGCGGGTCATAGAGTGGATTTCGATAGAAACCATACGTACAATTTAATTGATTTATTTTATTTGTATTTTGTACCGGTATATATTTTCGGCGGATAGACCGAAAACATTATAGTCGTCCGAATCTATAATATGTTTCTATAAACGTGCTATATAAAATATACGTGGTTTTTTTTTTTTTTTTTATGAACGGTTTAATAAGATTATAATATATTTTATTAGTACTGGTCGAAAAGAAAAAAAAAAAAATCACGTTCCCACGGACGCTGGTTCATATTAATACAGTGGACCGTACAAACAAGATCATTAACAGATTGGCAGTATTTTATTCATTCTCTCTTTTTTTTTTTTTTCTATCAACGAATTTTAACTACCGCTGGCAGAAATCAATTAACAAACATTTATTCACCAACTCTGTATGTACGATATTTAATTATATTCCGTGACAAAAAATGTTCAACCCGTTGTCTATTGGCAGCGTATCAACTACACAAAGTTTTTGTTTTGGTTATTTCATTGCCAAAATGAAATGTATGAAAAATACGACGAAGCCAACAAGAATAATATATATTAGTGTATATAAGTATTGCACTGCTACTGGTGTTGCTGTTGCGGCGTCGTAACGAATTGACTGAACGAAAATGGTTTTCGCGAAATATAAAAATGAACGCGAAGACGAAACATAATGAAACTTTTTTGCGTTTTACTTTTTCTTTCATACTCTGTAGCTCTCGGAGATTCCGGCAACGCGCGCATCAATTATTATATATTAAATTTGAAAGTCGGACAAAATCGAATCGCGTGTAACGTGCAGAATTACTTGATTCCAAAGACAAAAAAAAAAAAAAAATAATATTTAATATAAATGAGTAAAAAAAAAAACACCTCGCGTGAACGGGCGGTGAAATAATTATTATTGAACGCTGTGGGGACGGACGAGACCGTTATACGACGCGCGCGATTGACTTTCCTATTCATCGAGAATATTCGTCAAACAAAACGATCATCGTACGTACATTTGTATAATCTCAATCGGGATTTTCGTTTTTAATTTTGTACCAGTCATGCTCGAGGCTACAACACCGTACATCCTCGTCCGCAGACATAATTGTCCGTCTCGTGTCTGTGATTGGAAGAAATAAATAAATGTGTAACACGGAAAGACGACGGTATTATTCTTTCGCGTATTATTATTATTATTATTATTATTATATCCGCTATTTTTGCGTATAATTCCCGTTCAAACGCGCGAAATTCCCCTTTTGCTTTTGAAAACGCTCCGGCGTGATATTTTCAAATAATCCAATATATTTCGTAAACGACGGTAATTGCGCGATATTCGTATGGTAATAATACGAATATCGCGTATTACACCTGTAGATAATATTTATTTTGAATACGAACGGGGCCGTCAATGCGTACTCGGTGCGTTTAGTGAGGTTTCTAGTTTTTAGTTTTTCTAGTTTCTAGTTTTTCACGTGCAGGTGAGCACGTGAACGCATTCGTTGTTTTTTTTTTTTTCATTTTTTCGTCCGCGCTTGATAACCGTATCGTCGTAACGTTCATCGTACGACGACTGCGAATAATTTTTTTTTAAACGGAACCGAAAGACTCGAACGTCCGGTCAATAAAAATTCAATTCGCATTAGAAAAAGCGGGGGGAAAAAATAAAATAGTATTTTCGAACGCCCGCGCGTTTCCACCGACGGACGTTCCGGCCAGTAATTAAAATACATATTAATACGCGTAAAATATAATATATAGTTATGTCGTTAGAATTCGTTTTGAGACGTGTCGTGTTCGTGAATAATTGATTATTGTCCAAGTGATTACCATGACGGCGGGCATTGACGAACGCGCGCATCAGCGCGAAAACACAACGCTACAATATTATTATGTAATATCGTTAATGCGTGTGTGTGTTTTTGGAACGTTTTCGAGTTTAATAAAGAAATTCGTTAATCTGTATCATCGCCTCGCGGTTATCGTCCATATTCTTATTGGGTTTTCGATTGAATGTGTTTTTACGTGATGTTTCGTCCGAAGTGGAACGCCGAGTAAATTTTCACTTTTGATTATTTCCCCGCGCAATTTACGAACATTCTGCCGATAATACGTCATGTTCATTGTGTGCCACGTATTATTTTCACCTCCTGTTTTGGATTTTATACGGATAAGTTTCACGCGTTCCCTGTTGATCGTTGGGATTTCGGTGCTGCTGGCGACGATACCGTATTTTTTCCCGCACATACAGAGGTGTTAGTAGTGTAATTTTAGTTGTTTAATTACGTCTCTGAAATCGGCAAACAGCAATAGTCGAACGAGAATTTCTCCAAAAGGAATTATCATTTTGACGCGATGGGAAAACGTACGTATTGTATTATACGTGTGCTGTCGACCGTGTGAAAGACCAGTGTCGAAACCAGTGTCGAGACTGACCAACGCGTTCGAATCATTTATACGAATAAACTTGTATGTACATAAATATATAAAACGATACAGAGAAAAAGAAAATTTAAATTTCGACAAAATGTTCCGTGTACTTCGCGTCGTATGGTCACTATTATTATTATTATTTATAGTCGATATTTAACACCGATTTGCGTTTTTTTTTTATGGAAATAACATTCCGGATTTATGGAGAATTTAAAATATATTAATTGTATAGAAAAATTCAACGAATAATAATTTATTATCGAAGGCGGTCTTGTTTCGGATCGGAATGGATGAGACCGTAGACGTTTATTGTCGGAAATAACGGATATCGCCGTTATTTCTAACGGCTTATATCATATCTTAATAATGGATTTCGTTTGACGATTCCAATTGCTAACACATCGTCCGAAAGATCGTTTTCAGAACTGTCAAGAGTCATTTTTTTCGGATAAACGATAAAAGCAATGCCTCAACGTCTCTGAAACGCCTCGACCGTTTTTTACCTTTGGAATGCGATGAAGTCATAAATGATTTTGCCGCCGAAAAATAGTGATCCAAGGAAGGAAGCTTTTTAAAACGCGTATAATATTTTACAATACACGTCACGTTTTAATTTAGTACTACTGCTGCAGTTATACAATATCACAGGGTCGTTCGTTTTACTTCTTTCCCGTATTCATTTTATTAAGAACGTTTTCGTCGTCCCCGAAAGTGTTTTTTTTTATTATTATTATTAAAAAATTTTTAAAAAAATACGCCGTCGCGTGAAATAAAAATTTCTAATTCGTCAAGGGCGCGAGGGCGAAACCAAATGCGCTCGGGGCACGAACGCGTCTTCATACACGTCACATCACGTCTTCCAATCGCGTTTTCTAAAACGATATCATTTTTCGCAGTTCGACGGACCACTGTTCTATCAAGGTCCATAAGGGCCTTATTGTCACGGCGATTTCTCTCCGTTCATCTCGCGTGTACACGCGTCCGTCACGGGTTGATATTGTTACGGGGGTGGAGGCTGAGAATGGAAATAAATAAAATGTTTTTGCAACACACCGTCGTGTTACGCGTTTCTTTTTCTATTTTTTTTTTGACGCGCATATGTAACATACGTGTAATACGTGTAATGAGCCCGATTTCGTCGAAAAAGAAAAAAACAACAACAAATAAACCGCATAAATTATTATCGAATAATACGTGTTTTTTTTCAACACATTCGCGTTCTGTTATCCGCACTATAATACATTTACACGTACTCGGGCGTACCGATTGTCTTCGGTAACACTTTATTTCGGTTCTCTCGTGATTTCGTAACCGATTCCCGTACAACGCAGTACGACGATTACCAAGTTCGGTTGTTGGGGTTCGCGGTGGGATGGGGAGGACGGAGTGGTGGTGGTGAGTCGTCTTATTGCGGCCACCGCGAGTTCTGTTGATGTATTAGCCAACGACGTCTTCTATATATTTATATATACGTGTTTGGTATTATTATTGCCGGGGATGGGGTGGGGATGGGGGGCTCAGACAGGATACGACAGAATGGTGCGAAACAGGAAAAGCCGCGTCTTTCGAGAGAATAAAAGACTGTTTAGGCGTGTGGGAAACTCAATGCACCGTAACACAGAAGGCCAGGTCTCATCTATACGCGCGCCGTGTACAATTATTATTATTATTATTATTATTATTATTATTATTATTATTATTATTATTATTCTCTTATTCGCCGCGCGTAGTCCAATTAACGTTCGGTATAATTATTTCGAAAAAGAATAAAAAAAAAAACTAAAATAATAATTCACGTATTAGACTGTGTTAGCGCGCGCAGAACCTGCACGATTAACATTTCTTCTTGTACCGTTTTTGCTAATTTCGCGTCATCGGTTATATTTGAATTAATTTTTTTTTTTTTTTTTGTAGCACAACAAGAGCGTATAGTCGGAGTCTGGAAATAAATCGATGATGCACGGAGGAAACCGGACAACTTTTATTGTATTTACGAATATCGGCTTGAGGCTAACGACTGGATAACCACGTCGTATTAACACCACTGCGTTTCGGAATCGACGCGTTTTCTCTGAATTTTAATCGCGAAAAAATAATTTTTTTTTTTTAGTTTTTTAAAAAAAAAACTATTATTCGGACGCATCGGATTGATTTTAAAAACGAACGCGAATAATAATCGAATTGAAATTCCGAAAAGTAATTAGCGGTTGGTGTTTGTCGTAAATTATTTTTTCGTAACTCGTAAAAAATCTTTTCGATTATTAAAATGGAATTTCGCCAAAACCGTCACGCCGTATTCAATTATATTTTTCTATAATTTATAAAATATAACAGTGTACAATAAAATAACGATCGACGAACGAATATAATAATAATAAAATAATAATAATAATAATAATAATGCGTGACATATAAATTAAACTGTTTTTATTATTATTATTATTATTATTATTATTATTATTATTATTATTATTATTATTGTTATTGTTATTATTTCGTTATTCGCGTTTACGGGCGAATATGAAATTAATAAATGAAAAAAATAGAAGTTAATAATACCTGAAAAAAAAAAAACGAGTCGACTTCAAACAAACGCTTTCGTATTACTACTATTATTATTATTATTTTTTTTTTTTTTTTATATAAAATGGCGCGCCTACGTCTAAATCATAGTCTGCTTAACGGAAGAACGACGAAAGTGTTAGAATGTTCTCCCCTTCTTCTCCATTAAAAATCAGATGTTTTACAAATTTTCTTTTCTGGATTTTACTTTACGTACGCTTTGAATGAGGTTTTGTTAAAAACGGTCTGTGTTCAGAAACGAAACCTATAAAAATGCGTGTTTGTATATTTATACGCGTATCCCCGAAATGCTAAGCACGCCACTGAACATCGAAAATATCGTAGGTAAACGTTAAAGAACGAAATATAAAACTTTAGAATAATATTAGTAAGCACGAACAATAATAGGTTTAGATATCGATGTTCTGTGCGGTGTTCGAATTGCGGTAAATAGAAAGGAGTAGTCCAAGACTTTAGAAAAAATTAACGTCCTTTCAACGAATAAACTCGACTCGACTCGTAAGAGGCTTAAACACCATTCATCTCCATCAAATTATTACAATATATATATATATATATATACCAAAAATTACGGTGAATATATTTTTTATAAAACTTGTCTTAAGATAACAATAAAAATAAGTAATTACATTAAAACGTACTCCAGCTAATTTGGTACCTAATAAAATTCATTTTAAATGATATTCCCGCACGACTCTTGGTAACTGCGATTTACTTTCTGGAAACCACTATTCAACTTATATTATAGGCTACTGGCAAAATTCGATTTCGAAAGCGTTTTCACATTCAATACAATAGTTTATCAATTAAACATTTTTTTTTCGTTATTTTTTCGTTTTTTTTTTTTTTTTTTACTTGTTTTGCTCTCAAATTAGTTTATTAATTTATTAAATTCCAATTTATATTCTCTGCGCATAAACAAGGAAACGCATAAAAACAACTTTATTCTAAACGTTTTTTTTTTTTTTTAGTAAAATAATTGTTTTCGAATATTTAATAATAGTACGCAATTTTAAATCCACATACTTTCAAACAACAGTCATCCTAATTTACACCAGTTCACACATAATGGGCGGTTTTATTAAAAAGTTTAATCATACGATATATTTTTTTATTGTTGTACTTTTTTTTTCGTAAAATATATTATTACATATAAATCGCATTCTCGGTTATTATTTTTACTTTTAGTTTATTATGACGCGTACGGAAATTAAAGTAAAAATATCACTTTAAAATACTTAACGGTTTTGTCCTTTGACTTTAAAAGAAGAGTGTCGGTATTGTTATTATTTTTTTTTTAAATTTGGTGGAAAAAATGTTGTTTTAATAAATTAAGCGACCTAATTTTGTTTTCATTATTAAAATAATAACTCTTTTCTTTTAATATGTATCAAATCGAATTGTAAATAAAATCGTAATACACGTAGGTGTATTAAAAAGTGATTTAAACACCGAATGTATCCTAACATTCCAATAATTCGTATAAGGCGTATTCGTGAAATTATTATCAACGATTAGTTCAAAGATCTCGCGCGCTACCGAATATTTGGTATAAAACCGGATTTACAATATGTATTAGATTTGTACACACGGTCTTTCAAATTATTATTATTATTATTATTATTATTATTATTATTATTATTGAATAGAATATTATCTCGTGTGAGTAACGATACAGAAACATGTGGTATCAATATTGTTGCGTTTACGTCGGGGAGAAAAAAATAATAATAATATCGAAACAATGTAGACAGAGAGAACCATTGCTCGATATTTTGTTCTCGTGTTTTACGACGATATAAATAATATTCGAGCATACGTGTATTAATATTTATATAATATTTCTATATACCTACATACACACTTTACTTTTAATTTTAAGGACATTTCAATATTTGTGTACGCGTCGCCATGCGTACAAACTCGTTTATAATAATAATAATAATTTAATCGTTTCGTTACACGCGCCGTGTATTTCTAATTAGATATAATTAATATTAAAATTTTTCCTCGTCGTCTGCGCCCGAATAATATCAATTTAACAACATAAATTACGTAAATAATATTGTTTGACCGTACATAGGGGGGGATTAAAAAACAAAAAACCACGAGAGGAACCGCTCTCTCGCAGTAAGTTTTCTCAACACTATCGTTTTTCTGTTATATCGCGACGGTAATAATTGGAATCTTATATTAATATTTTTTTATTTCGTTAAATGTATCGATACGATTTTGCTTACGATTCCGTTTTCGTATAATTGCAATTAGTGCGTCTCCTATGAGAATATTTATATATAATTCCCCCGACCCGATTTCTCCGCGATCGTCGACGAATATATTTTTATTTTTTCCTTCCTCCTCTCCCCGTGCGAACGTCGTTCGAAAAACACTAATCCGAATAAATTACGTCTGTTATAATTATTAATATATATATATATATAATGTAAAATAATAATAATAATAAAAACCGGTTACGGCGGAGACTCGTTATATTATAACAGCAGCGGTAGCCCGCCGCCGCCGAGTGATCTGATTTTCGTTGGAAATCCATTCCCCACCATTACCGACTACTAAACGAAAACGGCCGAGGATCGCGTTTTCACCGTATCAGTGACCCTACAAAACTCGATTCCTGTGTGCGTTGTACACGACGAAACTATGAATTTCCGAACGAGAATTGCGTCCGAACGATTTTATATACCGACGCGTTACATTATTATTATTATTATTATTATTATTAAGCTAACAACAACAACAAAACAAAAAAAAAATAAAAAAATGACTAGAGGGAATTTAATTTAACTTCTCCGGCGCGCGACTGAAGAAGCGGCGTTGAACAAAATCAACGATACGCTCAAAGTGTCCGAAACGCGGCCGAACGAAAATATTACGAGCGAAGAATAACAGGAGGAAACGCCACGCGGACTCCGGTGACTTCGTGATTCTCGCGCATATTTCTTTTTTTTATTATTTCATATAAAACACATTTCAGGAATTCTCGCGTATCACAATTATTTATTGTTCTGGAATAATACGCAATACGTACCTAAACCAACATTTGTTTTAATAATAATAATAATAATAATAATAATAATAATAATATTGAACACATTTTTTTGAAATTGAATTATTTCAAACACTCGTATACAATTTGCTGCGAAACGATTAATATTCGGAATTATTTAAATAACGATAACTAATTTCGATGGTTGGGGGGGGGGCGGGGTTGGATGGCAGCATATAACAATTCGTATTTCGAGTTTAGTGAATTCTCGCGTTTATATACGTATATCGAAGTGTTTAAAAACTATTTTCGCTCGAGCTTTTATATATATATTTATATAATAATTTACAATTCTCTTTTTTCTTTTAATTTTTTCCCCGTTTTAACAATTATTATACAATAAAACCCGTCTTTTAGTCCATAAAAAACGTATAATAATAGTTTTGTAAACAAAGTATCGCATTTTCTACACATATATACACTATGCATTTCTTAAAAAACATATTATATTGAATTCCGCGCTCATAAATAATTCGGAATGAACAAAAGATGTATAAAATATATATATATATTTTTTTTTTCAATATACATAATATTATAATGTTATATATACATAACTTTTTGGATTCGATATCCAGACCAAAAAATAAATCTTCTCAGACTCGACCCAACCTGCATGTATTCTCCATACGTTTAATATTATATTTAATTGGTAAATAATATCTTATAAATCCAAAAAAAAAACAAAAAAATGGATATAATTTTTATGAATTATAATAATAATAATTTAAGATTAAGCATTTTACCGCACAAATACCGCTCTAAAGTCAACTGAACAAAGTTTATTATAATTTATTTTATATGAATACATTATATGTTATAAGTGTTTGCGTGCTACACTATTCTTTATTTTTTTTTTTTGTAAATTTAATATATATATATATATAAGAAGAAACGAAATAATATAAAAAAAACATAATTTCTTTAAAAAACTTATTCAAACTTTTTAAACATCATTGATTCGTCGTTGCAATAAAAAACGTGGTTTTCTCTCTCCCTCTCTCTCTCTCTCTCTCTCTCTCTTAACGAACCTTATATACTTGAATTCCATGACGAAGTTCGAATATAATATTTAAAAAGATAAATAATTGATAATTTCCTCCTGAACGCTCTTTTTTGACCGACTCATTTTTCGTTTACAAACAACATACTCTGCACGGTCTTATTTTATCATTATCATTATTATTATTATTATTATTATTATTATTATTATTATTGTCATATAAGTAAAGAAAAAAAGCGAGTCGCTGGCGGTTGTTGTGCATGTTGCTCAAGTAAATTACTATTAGGTAGAGTTTTAGAGTTTTGTTATTATTACAAAAATTTTAAAGCAACGCGTAAATCATTGCATTTTGATAGAACGATTCTGAGTGGAGCGTATATAAAATTTGTCGGAAAATCTAAAATGGTAATAATAATAATAATAATGGTTACTTTGGATTGTCAAGAATGTTTGAATAGAATCGAAGTAAAACATATAAGAATTATGTCGTGTATAATTTTCAAGGCGTAGAAAACAACAAAAATTATCACTTTATGACTTAAATAGCTCTAATAATAATTGTTATAAATAGCCAAGAATTGAAAAAAATTGTTTGGAAATTTTTTTTTTTTACGTATGTATTGACAAAGTTGCATATTCGGCGTGTAAATTTCATGATTCCATGGCCTTTATTTCGAGTAGTTTTTTTTGTGCCGCGTTCGAAAACCATTGTAAGAAAATAGCGCTTTTGCCAATTTTCGGGTTGTTTCGAATTGCGCATAATATTATATAGAGTAAACTATTGAGAAAATCGAAAAACGTTGTTTCGAACAAAGTACCCGTCCGATTTAGATACGATTTGGTACTGGGAATTTCTTTCCGAAATTCCTTTCTCATCACAAATTTGTGCACGGAAGAGTCAAAAAAAAAAAAAAATAAGCGTATGTCATCGTAAAACCAATAGTTTCGTCGTTCCGCTGAGAAACGAGAAACCTATTTTGTTTTAACGAAATCCTACGACTACGTATGTAAAATATCGCGCCGGATGATCGCTATAATTATCGATTATTCATTTATATTTGTATTGAACAGATGATAATCCTGTATCGCAGAACCTAACCGCTACGGCTGTTCGTAATGACCGATTGGTACAGTAAACACATTACCACCGAGCCCTTTGTTCGAAAAATGTTTTAAGAACGCGCGCGAGCGTTATGGATAACACACACACACACAAAAAAAAAGAAAAGCCGTACAAAATGATCCACACACGGCGAATGCCCTCCACCATATCGAAATGTTTTTAACGATTTCCACGTATTATCGGTAGCGCTATTAGAAAATAATTCGCGACTGCGATTCCAGCATAGCTATATCATTACTATAATTGCAGAAATACCGTCTACTAAACTAGCCAACAGTTATAGAAACACGCGCCGTTCGCCCATTGCATTGCAGCGAGATAATGATTTTTTTTTTTTTTTTTTTCATCATTTCGATTGTATTAAACACGAGTTTTGAACAAACACATTTTTTTTCATTTTTTTTTTTATTCGTTATTATACGTCTATGCGCGAATAAAGAGTCGATTTCGACTCCTACACGCGAAGACGCGAATGGATATTAAAATTAATTTACAAATCGTTCGATTCGTAGACGATTTGGACCGATTAAGACCGAAGAAAAAAAAGGAAAATACGATTCGAATAGTAAACGAAACTGTAACGTTCCGTACCCATTGATGTGACGTAGTCGTACGGGGGAAAAAAAATGGAAAGAAGAAGGTGGTGCTATATTATAATAACGTAGATCGATGTCGACCGATTGATAAAAACGCCAAGTATTCATCAGAATTATGACTGGACCATCCGGAAAATTGATCGTAATACGGCCATTTATATTTTCTACTCCGAATGAAGTGTGATGATTGTGATTTCAATCGTAGAATAATTTTGGATGATACACGATAAACGTAACGTAAAACCGGTCCTCAAATGATCGAGTACACTCGCCCCCCCCCCCCACGCGACAAATAAACGGACGAATGACGACGACGTTAATTATTATCATTTTCGTTTTCTTTTCGAGAAAAATCCGACCGTGTGTAATAGTCGTGAAAGGATTTGTGACAAGACGATAAAAGGAAAAAGAGGACGGGGACGTCTGAAGGGACAACCGGTTGTAGGATAGGAACGTAAAGAATTTCGTACCAATGTATTTATATATATATATAACGCAATAACAGTCGCGGAAGCCAGTCCAGGGCCCGCCGATTATGGAGTTTTCCGCCAGTTGGAGGCCTAAGGGTCGATCGAGCGCCCTTTACGGCAGTGATGGGACGTGTGTGTGTGTGTGTGGGGGGGGAGGGGGTTCCTAGGGAGGACGACGAGGCTCGTAAAAAACGTATAAACGTCAAAGTTTTATTGTTCAAAATAAAATGTATTTTATATTCGGTAGAGCGCATTAATGCCGAAAGAAATTAAAATTTTCAAATTTACGATTGAACCGATCGCGTTCGTTAAATATATATATATATATATACGTATAAAAAATCACCTTTGTTTTACACGAATGAAATTTTTTCGGTTAGTTTTTCGCGTCAAACGTTACAAGATATTTCCCCTCGCGTGTTCCGCGCGCGATCATAATTAATATTACGCGCCGACACTTTGGGAAACAATTTTTTAAGAAATAAAAAAATTACCGATTACTAGAAAAAAAAAAAAAAAAAACGTTTTCGAACAAAATACAAATTCACGGCGGTTGTGAGGGGAAATTCGCGTCTCCCTTAACCGACCGGACCAATAGGCGGCGGCCCTTGGAAACCAATCCCTGTGTCGCCGGAACGGGATACGCGCCGCCGGCCGGACTTTTACGAAAAGAGTGGGGGGGGGGGAAGCGGATGGGACGATAACAGCTTACCGTTATGAGCATATGCAAGTGCGACACGGTTAGTAAGTAATTGAACGCGTTTTCGGCGCTTACCTCCGATCAGACACGAGAACAGCGTGTACACTGAAAAGAACAGCAGCGACATGTCGGCGGCGATCCGCCGGGGCGAACGACGGCGTAACGGAATAAGAATGTCCCGCGGCGGTCTGGCCGTCGTGGACATCATGATTACGATGCCGGTCGGCGATGATCGTCGTCCTGCACGTGGAGGATGATACGGGCCCCCGTCTCCCGCGGTGACATGTAATAATAAGTCGCGTTGCGCGCGCTCGCGACGAAAATCCCGAATTCGCGCGGAGGACGACGTGCGCGCGTGGGCGACGACAGTCGTCGTAACGCTTTTTATTTATTTTCGTAGACGATATTCGTGTTTATAATTCGTATTTGTTATTGTAAGAATCGCGTTCGTAATACGAGTGGAACGCGCGGCGCGTCGCGGCGCTACGAAGGAACCGTGACCGACCGTGACCGAACGACTGACGACACTGGCGGAGCAGAACGCGGCGCAAGACGACGGGCCGCGTGTGTTACGTTTACGCCGCGCGCGACGTGCGCGTGTACCACCACCTGTGCAGGGTACCGTTTGCGCGCGCCGCACGCCGACGGCTCCTGGTCTGCGGAGGCTGTCTCCGTCGTCATCATCGTTATCGGTGCTGCTGCTGCTGCTGCTGTTGAAAACGACGAAAAACGCGGAACAAATTTCATGCGTTATATACGAAATATATTATTAACGGATCGATTCGAGTGATGAGATGTTCCTGTTGTTTTAACGCCGTGTGTGAAATGACCGGACGCGTGTACTGTCGTAGCGCAGGGGGCAATAACGATCTGCAGTGGTCCAATACGCTAATACCAAATCAACGCGAGAGCTTTATATATACATAGAAATTCGCTTGCGATAACGTGAAATCGAACGATTTACGAAAAAAGGGACCGATTAAAAGAAAATCGAACCGTTCACGACGACATATGTTTAATACATCTTATCGGCCTTTACACCTACAATAAGAGAGTGATGGGGGGGGGGGGGCGACGATTCTGTTTACAAATATTTTTCGCCACGTGAATTATAATATTATTGTTTATTACGTTTTAGACTGCGAGTTTTTTTTTTTTTATGTCTGTACACAACAGTCCTACCTGTCAGCCAAAGGAGAGTGCCCCGATCGTTGACTGTCGTATAGTTTGTTTCCGCGACGGCGAATCGCATCTATATATTTTAACGTAGGTACACAGGACTTTAGAGAGATCGTTTTTGACGATTTTCTCGAAAAAAAAAAAAATCCCCTGGAAATTTACATAAAAACGCTATCGGAATATCGATTACCGTCGTTATTTCTTCGTAATTTTCAAACTAATGAATAGGAACTGGAAACATGTAATTTTATATCATATTTGCGGGAGGGGAAAAATGTCTTTTTATATTTTGAGGTATTACGAATTCAGCGTGGTAAATATTAACGCGCTTGAACATTTTTTACAATGTCAAACGTATGCGTTATTTCAACCGTATACACACTCGAGAGATCTTGAAAATAAATTGATAATAATCAATTTGTTTTTTTTTTTTTTTTTTTTTTACCTTCATGGAACTATGCAAAAGTATTTGTTTTATCTTACGGTCTTTTTGTAAAGACGTCCTGGAATGACTTCCAGGCAAGCGTGTTCGCGAGTGGCGCACAGTACGTAACGAAAATGCGCGCCTACTTTTTTAACCGAGTGGTTTTACAATTATTCATTTTCTGCGTACAATTTTTCCACTGCATACAGAAAGAATGCCCCGATCGTTACAGTCGGTAACGGGTTTTGTGCCCAAGTGTAGTTGATAACATCTAAACAGTTCGGTTTTTGTTTTTTTTTTGCCCCGGTAAAACGGTATTTAAACGCATCGTAGAAAAATTAGCGAAAACCGAGAAGAGAAAACGTTAAAAAATCGATTTCGTAAAAATCGCGCGTATCTCCTTACATGATATATTTTTGACCAATGAACGACGATGGTTCGAGAATTTCCACGAGCACCGTGTAACGACAATGTTAACGGGGAAAAAATAAAAATTTTTTTTGTTTGTTTTTAAATCGACGATTAAGCCGTTAAAATGCGTAGAAGGAACAAGACACTCGAAACACTAATAATCCTATATGACGCATTAATTAATTAATTAATTAATTACACTTCTTCGATATTATAAAGCGTACCACCACCTCTCTGCGCATATTATACGAGATGGATCGTTATTTACATTCACCGTTTCATCCGCATGCGTCACACGATTATCGTGACGAATGTACACGACGATAATTATCACGTGTGTTGTACAACATTTATCGTTATAACGTTATGACGAGAACTCGGAAATCGCCGTCTAACCACGACGCCGGCAGTCCTCGCTAACCATTTCTAATCTTCTTTTCGCTGTTCTCCTGTGTCGTTTGTTTTCACGCCATATGTTCACAACAATTTCTACGCCTGTATCCGACGCGTATTATTCCTCTAATAATTGCTTAGACGAATATTATCGAATCCGTTCCTGTGGGCGGCATACACAATACTGAAGGCGTGTGTGTTTGTCCGCGTCTTTACTCGACGCAGACGTACGAGTCGAAGAAAGGCTTCTTTCACGAGTCGCCCCCGCGTAATTGCCAATGACTACTACTACACGCTGCGGGTAACCGCGGCAGTTCACACAAATCGAATGCTTGAGGCCGAAAACGAAAATCACGACGAACGGCGGTGGCGATTTTTTTTTTTTTTTTTTGAGCCGATTCAGTGTGCGTCGAAAAAACGCTAAAAATACTTCTTCGAAAACGAATAACTGAAACACGGTGCGGAGAGCGAGCGTAACTTTTTTCACGCGCGCACGAGCGTAAAATAACCGCGACGGTCTTACGCTGGTGTTGCATAGATATTCTCGTGGAACGTATTG
Organism: Chaetogeoica ovagalla; assembly: GCA_032441825.1. Classification (NCBI taxonomy): domain Eukaryota; kingdom Metazoa; phylum Arthropoda; class Insecta; order Hemiptera; family Aphididae; genus Chaetogeoica; species Chaetogeoica ovagalla. Next base: position 4,219,881 of record CM063742.1, on the reverse strand, counting down.
TTAATTACGCCACATACGAATAACGACGAAGTATTACTGCAACTGCCACCGCGTGTGCCGCCGCACCTGTACATTACGCGAATTCGGTTTTATTCGTTCGACGGTAATCGCGCGAATTGTTCGCAATTTGGCGGGGCGGGGCGGGGAAATAGAAATAAAACGGATTATTCACGAACAAAATCCGAAAAGGAATTATTCGCGAGACTATTGCCATCGATAATTATTTAAAACGAGTGTTTCGTGCTTTTCGAAGTATTCGATAACAATTACGGGAGGAGGCTTTGAATGTTTTCGAGACACACAGAGCTGAAGTCCGATCGCTGCCCGCGTGGTTGTTATAATCAATTTAAAAGTTGCCGCGAGTTCGTCGGAAAACGCCGAAATTCGGCCGAGTTATTAGTTAATAATAACATTAATAATTAGTTTTGTGTTATTATGTTAAAATATGCGTTTAATACAGTTGAAATACGCGGTTGGGTATAATACGCGTTTCTTTGTCAAAATATTCACACTTACTCGAGTCTAATAATTATTCCGTAAGAACGTATTTTATCGACAAATTATACATGATGTACAGTCCAATACGATCTCGTATTTTTGCGCCAAATGTAAATATAATTTATAATTGCGAATTTTAATAAAATTTTCTATTAAAATTTAAATGAATTATGAAAAAAATTACGTTTACGTCTAATACGATGTAAGAACACTGATGAAATGATTGCAGGTGTATTTTTTTTTCTTTCTGTACATTTTCTATTCTTATATATTTTACTAGAAATAATTATTCAAAGAAGAAATTATTCGAATTATTTAAAAAAAAAAAAGAAGTTGTAAAGTAACACAATTGAGAAATAAACGCCAAACGTCCTCGAAAAAACGCGTTTAGAAAAGTAAAGATACGCAAAAAATGTTTAAATTTCCAAATCCAGATAAAATAAATGTATATCGCGGAATTCTTCCAATCGCTCGACGAACAAATCATGCCTATAAGTATAATGGTAAAATAACCCCGGAGCCTGATAATAATTAATAATAATAATAATAATAATAAAATACCGATGAAATAAAATATTATGTCCGTGAATGTGAACTACGACGACGAAAAATATCGTAAACACACAACTGGTGAGATATTTTTTTTTAATTTTCGCTCGTGATTTTTCTGGACGGAATAAAAACCATTTACAGTTTACGCAGTGTATATAAGTGAGTGGTGGTGAGGCGATGCAAAACAATAGACGAAGAAAATATTATTATTCTCAGCGATGAGTAATTCGTTTCTGCGGCGAAAACGCCCAACCGGTGTGTTTTGTATTTTCCATTATTATTAATTTTTTTTCTCCTTCTTCTTTTCTCTTTCACTTCAAAGGGAGATCCGAGCGAAATACACGCAATTTGTTTTGTACGCTATACGTCGTAGACGTTTTGTTGTCGTAGCCGCTAATTTAATAATACGAAAAATAAAAATAATAACGTCCTTATTCTTATCAATCACACACCAGTTATTATTATTATTATTATTATTGTACAGTGCTCGGTCATAGAAAATATTATATTCGGACGATAATCGGAATTGAATTATATAGATCGAATTTTACTCGGTTCAAAAATGAATTATTAATGTAATATCGAGCATTCGGAGTCATATAATACTTCTAAACTCGCCTCGTATTTCAGTGCCTACTGGACAATATCGCTCTATACGGGAATAAACGGGCACAGTCGGTTTTATTGTTAAAAATAAAACATTAGGAGATATGATTGTAAAATTAGATTACGACAGCGTTAGAGCGTTGTGTGTAAACCGATGGCATACGTAAATGGAACGCAATAATCGTAAATTATCGTTTTGTCGTAGGTATATATACTCGTATATATACTGTACACTGGCGAGTGTAGGCGATCATAATTGTGGTTTTAAAAGAACCTTCAGGTGGAAATCCTGTTTAAGTGGAAACAATCAATTCAAAAGAGTACACACAGAACAGTAGTTTAACTAAAATCCGAAATTAGGCACAATAAATTATATAATCAAACCTGTCACAAAATAATGATGTAAACGGTTAAAACTACTGCTAAGAGACAGTGGAGTTGGTTTGAACGTTGTACAGCGCGTTTATTATTAAGAAAAATAAACTATATATTATAATAATAATAATAATAATAATAATATGCGTAGCAGTGTTGTGACTTTAAATTATTATCGTTTATAAATTTAAAACAGTATTTCGATGTGTGAAAATTATATAAATTTTTGTCATCACCGCGATACGTTTTTCTTACCCCACACGATAACAGACGCGCGCGTTACGTTTTTTTTTTTACTCGATTCAATTGATTTTGAAACAAATAAAATGTATCCTGACGTAAAAAAAAATATATATACACATTTTTTTTCAAAACGAGCGTTTTTTACTTTTTTGACGCCGGTGCACGATGGCGCAATCAGAAATTAATAATAACAACATGAATATGCGGATGATACATGCCTTTTTTTCCTCCTTCCGACAATTCATGGGAAAATGTGCGTCATAAAACAACGGCAAGAACGAATAGAATTTTCAAAGAACCGTATAGTAGAACACTAACATCGAATACAAGTAAAAGTGTTTTCGTTGCGTTCCCTACAAATAAATAATGCTTACACATCATACGTGCACACGGTTGATTGTTATTCGTTCCTGCGAAAGAAAACTCGAATTTTTCTTTTTTTTCACAACTATCAAAAAACAATCGGAACGACCACCACGGGAGTAATGCATTCAGTGTTAATTATCGATTGGAATTTTCGACGGGAAATACATGTCGAAAATTTGGTTGCGCGGTTATTTATTTTCGAACCGTTAAAATCGAACAATATCCCATGTCAAATCGATTTTTTCCGATGATTTGGCACCAAGAGCCAAAAAGAGCTTAAAAACTTAGACGTTTTGCCACATCGAATTCCAACAAATATGGGTAACTCGAAGTACTGCCTCCCCCCCCCCCCATGGTCGGATATCTCGGATACAGGCCAGTCCGTCGTTTCGAATCGAACGCGGATAAAACAATTGTCAAACGCGAAAAAAAGGCAACAAACGACGTGTTCGAGGTATATGAAACAAAAAAAAAAAATATACGAGTATATCGAAAAATCGAATCGTATTCGTTACAATATTGTGGGATATTTAAATGTAATTAAACGAGTCGCTAACAATTCCCTTAATGTTCCGTATACGGTACTGTATTTCGTCTAAATAATATTAATCTATTCATTTTGTATTATTATTATTATCGAGCGTAAAAATTTTTAAAAATGTTATGCTCGCATTCGCGCGAGTCGCGTACAATCGAATATCGTTCAGTGTATTTTATTTTCTTCGGGCGGTGGAGGTGCAAACGTAACGACGACGAGTTCGCGCGATTATGACCGGAACGGGAAATGAACGCGTATTTCTACTACTATACACGAGAACGCGGCGCGTACAGTCTCACGATGCGAGTGATTATTATTGCACTATTATTTTTTATTATATTATACTATATTATTTCACGTTGAATATATAAATAAATAAATGCGCCCGTTGTACGGGGAGGGCGAAGAGGACGTATTAAAACATTATACGGAATACGTCCTCCACATTACACATTTGTAATACGCGCGGCGACAATTTACTCGTCCCTCGGTAAATGATATACTGTACTACATGTACTACATGGACACCTGAAAATTGTTGGTTTTTTTCGTTCTTCTGGTATTTCGGAATAACGCAATGTGTTCCGTGTTATAATGGGACATTTCACTGTTACCCGTTTTTAATCGAAGAGGGGAAAAAAAACTCGTAATTATCGATATATATACGAAATCGTTATTTCGTCGTCGATATTCGTATCGTCAACGTTTAGTTTTTTGGTTTTTTTGGACGATATTTCAATTAGTGTTAGGGGAGGACGGCTCTGATTTCGACGAATTTTTTTTTTTTTTTTTTAGTACATCTAAAGACAACGTTTTCCAAAAATTACTGATATCATACGAATCCAAACGAGTCTAATATTTTATTTTTACATTCTTTTCAATTCTATTAATTTTTTTTTTTATATTTCAGACGTTTTTAAGTAATTTTCGTAATTTTACGTCATTTTTTTAAAACTATTTCACAGTGTAATCGACAGGAAAATTTACTAGTTTACTGCGTTTTTATTATTATTATTATTATAATTTTGTATATTAATAAAATAATAATTGAAAAAACGGATAATAAATAATTTGCGTAATTTAAAACAATTTCAAATGTATTCTTTTTTTTTTTTTAATGCGTTTAGATTCGAAATTAAATTCTTTAACTGCAACTTTGTTGATTTTTAGGGCACTTTTTTGTGCCATAAACATAATTATCACATTGAAAATATAGTAAATAAATCCCTTTAAAATAATTTTCGTGGGTGTAAGAATTTCGTAATCGTTTTTTTCCAAAGGTTAAAACGACAGTGTTATTTTTTTTTCGCGTTCGTTCTCGTCGCGTTTCTGTTCGACGCGTTTGCCAATAACGAAAAACAATACAAGTAATAGTAAATTACTAAATATATTATATAATATTAATAAAATAAAATATTTACTTTTCGTTATAATCGCGATTGTAGCAACGGTTCGTTTTAAATATCGATAAGGTATAACAAACATATCGCTTTTACTTCTCGAACTTAGGCGTCAGCTTCCTGATTTTAAATCCGATGGGATTACAACACATATTGTCCGAGTAGAAACGGAACGTTATAACGGTAAGCCGTGGCATTTTCCTACGTTTGTCGAATTCAAATTCGTTGCTGTTATTGCGTTTATTATTTCCATAAATACTATCGCGGCGCGTCCTTTATAATTCTTGAGAACTGCCGGACTCCTTATTTGAATTCGTGATTTATTCCGAAGACGTATACATCCGTTTATGAAGTCCGAAAACCCTTCTCGGATCGGCATTATATTGTATTCTTTCCCGTTCTCGCTGGAATCTTCCGTGATATTCAGTTGATCATCCGAATTCCTCTTATATCATTTTCCCCCCGGATTCAAGACAGTTCAATTCGGGTTCTGCTGGGCTCGATTCGCGCGTCATTTCGATTTATCTTCTCGTATTGTCGTGCAATGGGACATACCATTCTCCGCCCCAAACCCCTTACACCAGCGGTTCTTATATTTTTGTAGGACCCTTGATGAAGATTTTTACAAATCCCTTAATAATTTTCTTCCGAATAACCTTTTTCTTTGTACGTATATTTATAAATATATACCTCATGTTATTATAATCGATATTTTAATATATTTTTTTTATATATAAAATCGCATAAATATATATATATATATATAAAATATTATATTAAAAACGTACATATTTAATAATTATTTTTATATTACACTTGACTTTACGCGAAAACTTCTTTAATTTATTATTATTATTATATACTTGTAAATGTATTTTACAAATTTAAGTTTTCTTATTGTAACAGATTGTTGGTTTTTCTGAATATAAAAGAAAAAAACTTATATTTATTTAATTGTGTCGCTCATTCTATCCGTTTTGAACGACGAGCTCAATGAACTCCGCGTAAGCATAATTAATCGTAGTTCGTCTTCCATATTGTATGCGGTTTCGAAACTTATTTTTAATGCGAACAAGAGCGGTTAATATGTTTTTCCACATAAACGAGTTGTGGGTAGTTGAATATTAAAACTTTCAAAGCTCCGCGCGCTTATTTTCGTCTTACGTGCGACTAGAAATTTTCTAACGAATTTCGATTAAATTGTATTTTTAAACTATTCCGTTTAGTAGGAATTTCTGTAAGACCGGCGTCTTTTTCCGACGCTATGTCAGCTCTCGTTTATTCGACGAATATAAATTGTATACAAGAACGCGTCTAATCCAGTTTTTACTCGTGTACAGTATATTATGAGTTTCGATATCTCGAGTACAATATAATATGTGATAAATATGAAAAAGAAAAGATTGTTTAAAGAATTATTAGATAGATTTTCGGGAAGGGGAGGGGTACGAGAATCGTCTTGCTGAAATAAACGAATTGCAAGTAATTTATATAAATTTAATTTTCAGCGTTTGACTTACCGTAAAGTACATACCAAGAAGGGTGGAAAGAAGGGATTTTAATTCTTCCGACAATGTGTGAGCGGCAAATCGAACGACTATATGAAACTCAATAAAACGACTTGAAAGGATGAATTATTAAAAATAAAGGTTAGGACGTTGCCTCCGGCTAATCGCGAAATCAGCGACGATATAACTCGATTCATGATATTCTTCATTGTGTGAAAAGTAATAAAGTATACAGCAGTCCACACGGGAGACAGATTTCTTAAGTTGTAGTCAGTACTTTGATTGTGGGCACTCTGCACACACACACACACACACACACACACACACACACACTGACGAGATATGGCCGAGGGTATAATTTTTAATAATATTTTTCAGTAATATTTGGTTGTAATATCTTTTTAATAATATTTGATTTAAGTAACATTTTGTGATGAACAGTCAAGGCGATATCATCAATGCGACGATGTTATTGGAATTAAGTACATGTCGACTCAGCGTATATAGTCCACAGTTCACGGTGGGCCGTTTTCCACAACACGTGCATGTATTCTATCCGTCTTGAGTCGCATGACTGTTTTCTTATATATATATATAATGCTCGGTGTTTGTTTTATGAAATTGTGTGCGTGTGTATTCATTTATTATTCTCATTTCGGAGATCATCATCACATTTTATACCGCGGAGTTTATATTGTAAAAAGATATAAACAAAACGAATTTTTGTTTTTACATATTTCGAATATGCGCAGTTGAAGTCGTATTAAAAAAAAAAAGAAAAAAACGTACCTACATAACAGTAAATTTGCAAGTTAGAAAACTTTTAATCGAATCATATTTTTTATATATATATATATATATATAATTGACCAATAATATGTACGAGCGGTCGTATGCTCGAGAAAAATATTATAAATTATGCGAGAAACTCGAGACGATACCACGTTTTAGACGAATGTTCTAAAACGAGTATAATACCACTTTTTTTATTATTATCATTATTATTATTTAACTCAATTAACACGTAGTGTTTGTAGTAGGAAAAAATAATAATAATAATTACGCCCTTAAAAATCTTCACGCGACGTTCAAATGTGATTAATTTTACGCTTTTCAAAGTTAAATGGTCGGAAAATTAAATAAGTCCAGCTTATGTATATTTTATATCTTCGCGTTGTAAATCGTAATTAACTATTTATATTGTACAGCGCCAAACATTGTATGTATACAGTCGTAAAAAAAAAAAAAAAATAAAATAATAACGAAGTAAGACTGCAACGATTTTGAATAAAATTATATTATTATCTCGCGTGTATTATTATTATTATTATTAAAACGAATTAGACGCGTCGTTGTTTAGAGCTCGTTTCACACGGGAATTATAAAGCCGTACACAATAATAATGACTTATAATACCACGGAGTGTGTGTTGTAATCAAGATCGAGTACACGTTTTAATTTTTTTTTTTTTTTTGTTCTTTAAATGTACATTGAAATCTCATTAAAATCAACGTTAAATTTTATACGCGCGTACACACGCAGATATTTTCGTATAGCGCGGGCGTGTATTTAATTTCGGCTGCGAGTGTTAGTTAGTTAGCTGCGCGATCCGCAGCAATGGCGGACTTAAAAGTTAAGAAAAATAAAATTTAAAGGGTTTAGGAATTTTTATTTAAAAAATATTTTATATATTTAAGTATAGACGGACATACGAATAATATTATACAGCTGTTTGGAAAAGCCGAATAGTTACGCGTAAATAATAGAAATCATAAGGTTTTTTCTTTTTTTTTTTTAACTCGAATTCGAAGCGTTAAAAGTCACGATTTTCGAACATCGCAATGCAAATATTTTTCCGCCAGTTTTTGAATAGATTTTCGGTCCGATCGGGGAGGAAAAAAGAAATCGAGTGTTTGTAAATACACTTCGTCATTGCGTCTAAAATATATGTTTCTCTCTTTTCGAGACAAAATTATTTGCCGCCGATTCGTAAAACGCCCCTCATTATGTGTAAAAACTTTTTTAAAACTCTTGCGGTGATTTATAAAATAGATCTTTCGACCAGCCGTAAACGTATTTTGGATAATACAGTGTAAAAATATACTTTTCAAATGGAGAAAAGTTTGAAAAGATTTATGTATTTTAACATAACATATTATATAATTACTGTGTTCGGGACCGCGTTTCCCCGGCATTCTAAAACGATTATTGTTAAATCCGTCACCGATTGCGATTGCGATATTATTATTATTATTATTATATGTACAATACTGAAACACACGAGCTTTGAAGACAGTGGCGGCGGTGGTAAACCATCACGATCTGCTTGCACTGTTCAACGCGTTGCTCACGATGCTGAATAATGATTCGTATTGTTTTACAGCTACTATATTACAAGTAATATATATTTATTAATATTTAGAAACTTAAACATAATAATATATATATTTCAGTGGCAATTCGCGTCCAAAAATGCTTTACACCATCGTAATTATGAGATTTTCGTTTTCACCACATAAAAAATGTATGATACGCGGCTATGACGCACAAAGCTATGACGAATATATCGTGTGTATGTGTACGGGCGGGGGGCTTTTCGCCCGCGAAAACCTCAAAAACGCTTGTTTCTTCGTATTACTCTTTATGTTTTTACACTAAGGAAGTGAAAACTTATCTTTGAAAACTTGTGGGTTTTCGAGAAAATGTTTATAATATTTCTCCGTGCAATTTGATATCGCATATTTCGGGGTAGCATAGTTCAGTAAGCCTATTAATTTCTCGGGATTCTTTTATATATTTTCGTTGTCATCGTCATCGTCATTATTATTATTATTATTATTATTTTTTTTTTTTTTTGTTTACTCTGAGATTTATATTAAATTATTTTATAGATGATAATACTATTATTTCTAGACATTTGATCTCTTCTAGCTACATTTAATGTACTTACACGCGTTTCTCTCTGTTTTGACAATGTCGAATTCATTTAAAATATTTTATACACGCCAGTGTATATACTTACACGAAACGTAATTCGAACCGCGTGATGGTCTGACAGCGTGTTATTATTATTATTATTATTATTATTATTATTATTATTATTAATATTATTATTGTTCCCGAAAAGAAGAAAATATTTGAGACAATGTAAAAATCAGCGTTCGATTCTGTTCTTCAATTGAAATACACACAAAATAATTTGAAATTTGATCGTTTTGGGTTAGGCATATAAACGCATATTGTAATCAACTACAATTTAATCATTTTTTTTTTTAATCCAGTAAACATAACAATATTCAATTCGTATACGTATACACGCTGTTGTTTGTATAATAATCGATTGCAGATGAAGTGAGATAATTGAAATAAATCTGAAATATATTATGTATATAGAAGAGTGCGTGATTCAATTCCTAAATTGCCGAATAACTAACATTATCGAAACCGGTTGTATTTATTTTTTATACTTATACGGGTAATGAGTGAGTGTTTTTTCTTTAAATATACAAAAAGGAATGAATAACGCGCTAAATTATATTAATTAAAATTTGTAATATTATTGCAAATAAAAACGTATATGCTATTAATAAAATCATTTATTTTATGAAAAAAAAAAACCAAGTGTATACAACTACTATAATAATATAATATATTTCCTCGCGAAAACATTACTTTTATGATTAAATATAATATACGACTTTATTTAGATAATTTTTGTATACAAAAAAAAAAAAAAAACATTCTATACACTTTTATCGAAAAATTATTAAAATTAATTAGCTATTACAGATTAGTGAAAGTACGTTATGCAAATTTCAACTGTGCTTCTGCGCCTCGGAAAATAATTTGTTGATTGTGTTGAACGTTTTCTCTAATTAATTTCCATTTTTTTTTTTTTTTTTTGATAGAATAAAAAACAACTTAATGGGACAGCAGACGTCCCGATAAAAACCGATTTCCGTCTAATATTATCCACGAGGTTATAAGCCGACTATATTATATTTAGACATTTAAAAAACGACGTTATTTCTTTCTTTTTCTTTTAAACTCGCCTCGCCCATATCTTCCAATACGCGCGAAATATCTCGGCACACCGTGCAGGTCATTTTTTAAGTCTAAGCAATAGTGTACAAATTTCGACATTGTAAAATTTACATTTTACATAATTATTATATATATAAAAGTTATGAACATATAGCGGACAATTTGGTCGATTGTAATATTTCAGTTCCGACAAGTATTATTCGCTTACTTGCAGTATATGTATATTTATTTCTCGGTTTTTCGTTATTTTTCTAAAGGACTTATTATGGTGTTGTATTAAATAACAACGTCACGGATGCTTCAACGGCGTATTCGACATTTTACAAGACCCTGCAGTGATTGTAACAGAATAATTTTCTAATGGTTTCTACGATGAAAAATACAAATTTTTTCATCTATTACAAGAAAAAAAACAAAACGTTTGCGCGGATAATATTATTTTCGTATTATTAAAGTGTTTATTTTAGGAATAATTGACACTTTTTTTTTTTTTTTTTTTTTAATTTCTCACAATACGATAAAATTTTTCGACCTGCACTCTTGTAATAATTTTTATCCGAAATACTTCCTTAAACGTCATCTCAGGTAGTCATACGATTATAATAACTTTTTGTATGCAAATATTTTCAAACGTTCAGAATGACAATTCTATTTTTCCACATACGATAAAATATTCGACGAAAAGATTGTTTTTTTTTTTTCGAAAAAAATTGGCCCACTTTTACTTCCACTTGTGTACGAAAATAAAACGTCGAAAATAAATGCGACCCATTTTGAGAAACGGGATGTAAAGCGTCCCGTTCATGAGTTCAACGGGACAGCGGGACGTACCGGGTAATCGTATACGGTGAAATGTATTGAGAAACAAGTGTGTGGCCTACTAAAAATTAATAAAAATCCGATATTTTTTTAACCATTAACAATTAAATGTATAATATAACGTGTTTGAATCGAGTTTTATATTTTTCAAATACACATACCGCTATCTTTTAAATACGTTTTTAATTATGTTTTTGTATTCATATCTAGCTTACGGCGCGCGTTCGTACTCCATATTTTCATATATCTTAAATGTATAAATGTTTGTGTGTACATAAAAGGAAATAAAGTTGTCGAAAAGTTGTAAAACTAAGATAATCATTAAAATATGTCCTTAAAAAAAAAAAAACGAACGAACGAACGAATTTAATAATAATAATAACAAAAAAAAAGTTATGTGTACCTCTAAGTGAATTTAATAAAATGTTTTATTATCCTATCACTCCATAAGCACATCATTAGATTCACGGCTGAAAATATAGGTAATTATCGGGCGTTATTGCAAAATTGTTGGTATCATATTGCCGACTACACAAAACGTACGAAATACATATTTATTTATTTTTTTAATCCTACAACGAAAATAATATTTAATATAATATATATTTTATTATTTAAATTTCGCGTTAATATTACATTCACCTTGTCTAAAAACTATATTAAATATTATGAAATATGGAGTGCAATGTTTGTTATTGCTGTTTCGCGTAATAAAAAAAAAGGATTGATTTCGTTGTATTTTTCGATCGAAAGTCAAATCGAATTATACATACGTCGTGTAAATTATCGTTTACAGATTATTAAAATGTCCGTAGAACTATATATGATCGATACATACAAGCGTTAAAAATTTCAAACGTGAAAAAAATGCGGAATGGCAATAGAACTGAAAAAAAAATAAATAAATATACCGAAAGTCGCGCAAAATTTTTCCTAAAAAAAAATAGAAAAAAAAAAAAGAACCGTATAGATATTATCAGTTATCATAACTCGCATGGACTACGAGTCGGACCGTATGATGGCCCGACCTAATACCGATTGGATAACAACAAGTACCGATCATAATAGAATTAAAAAACTTAATTTCCGCATCAAAAATGCCTACGATGTTTAAATAAACGTACGTAATCCTTGAGAGATAATAACACTCGTTTAAAAAAAATATTAATACCGTTCAATCGTCGTCGTCGCCCGTTATTATATTATAAACTTACTGATTGTAAAAAAAAAAAAAAAACATTTGTGTTACATTAAAAAAAAAAGCAAATCTCCGCGTATAGTAAATAATAATTAGAATAATAATAATAATTTTTTAAATTACCTGATGATGACTTTTTGTCGAAACCGGTAGTAATAAAATAATTTATACAACAACCTTCTTTTATTTTATTTTATTTAATACTCTTTGGCTTTTATTGTATATTTAAGTATACATTTTGATATATATATATATTTATTTATTTTATATATATTTTCTTATTTATAATAATTAGAATATCCTTTTTTTCGTCCTGTCCTAATACAAAATTCTTGTCTATAATTTCGCTTTTACGACGTGCGCGTTATTGACAATTCACTTATGCTGCTATGATAATATTTCAAACGGTGTATAGACAAAATGTAACGACACCGGACATAAAATAGTGTAATTATTAATACAACTATTCCCCCTCGGGTGCAGAGTGTAATAAATTTATTGTCGATTTTATCCCGGGTTAATAGGAGGACACGCGTTTACCTTTGGCTGCTTTTCGTGCGATTAAGAAAAAAGAGAAATTCTTCAATAACGCGCGTATGGCCGTTGTTCTACGCGAGATATTATTACGGTACATGTGTGTACGCAGCAAACACGGACGCGGTCAATAATAACTTTGTTCAAATTGTTTCCGTTTCGCGTTTGTATTTGAACTTGTTATAATAATCTAAAAATATAGAATCGGCTAATCCCCGTCGTTTGTCGCGTAATCGATTATGTCGCGGTGTTATGCACACACGTTTTAACCACATAAAACTTATCGCGCGTATATTTGTTTAGGACAAAACTCTGTGAACGTGTGCACAATGCACGATAATATGTGTGTCGGAGAATTACCGCTACTGAACAATTTCTGAAAGTTTTTGTATATTATTATTATTATTATTATTATTCACGTTTGAGCCGCCGAAAACCATAGACGTATATTAAAAAGTGTATACGTGGTGTGGGGGTGGAGAGACGAGAGGAGTTAATTTTCTCTTATCGAACTAACAAAAAAAAAAAAAAATTACAATTCGCTTATCCAATTGATTAAATCGTATTTTTAATATTTTATTTTCGGTCGAGATAGTGTTAATTGTTGTTCCGGTAATGTGAACGTTTGTATACGAAGCGACACAATAATATTCGACGATAAACATGACGGCGCGTATACGACAGCAGCGCTTGAATTGAAAAAAAATCATTGGATAAGAGAGGATGGCAAAGGTGTAAAAAAAAATAAAAATATGCTTTCCTCAAAACTACGTAACTACGCTTCGCTATCCTTCCCCTCGGCCGTCGCTATATTTTTGATTCGATAAATATACATTGAATTTATAATAATCGACATCGATTCTGCATTATTTTGGTGGCGTTGATAACGAAATTTAAAATTTATTTTCGTTAATTCAATAAAATCGTAAAAAAAAAAATCACCTGATCGTTCCATTCCGTTCTCAGCCTCTCAGCATGGAAAATTAAAAGGAATATATTAGAATATGTAAAAAAAAAGAGGTGATCCGTCTCCACTAATTCAAGCACTATTCGGGCTATAGTGTAATTATATTACGTACAAAAAAAAAAAATCATTCGTCGTCGATACATAGTGCTAAAGATGTTTCAAAAATTCAACGCTTCTCGCCGGATTCTTCAGAAATATTTTTTAATAGTGACTCAAAAATAGTTAGGACGTATCTCGTCGAATGATCGGTGATCGTCTCGACCGTATCTAACTAGAAGCGGATCCAGGGAAAGGGCGTTCGCTAAAAAAAAAAAAACACTTGATGCCTGGTTTGTATCTGGAGTCCGTGTGTAAATTTTATTTTATAATAATAGAGTATATGACGTGCCTTATTATTAGTATTTTCTATTTTTCTACAAGTATGATATACCCAAGTTGACTATAAGTAAGAGTATGCATTTATACAACAGACTGCAATTGTCTTATTTGTTCGATATTGCCGCAATATAATATAACATATAGTTCTTTATCCAATAAATCTTTTAACACAGTGTCAGAACACTCAGAATCACGATAATTATGCCCGTCTTTGCAAAAATCAAAAATAACTTAACGTTATACTGGACGTCGTGTAATTAGATCTATGCGAATGAGTGTTAAGTCGTAAAAAAAACGATTAGTGTTATCGAATTGTAAAATATATCTGCCGAATGCTATTATGGAAAATAAATTTAGAAGTCTATTTTATTTTTGGTTTGTTGTTCTTCAATTATTGCACAAGAAAAAAATATATAGCGGCTAAAAGGAATACAACGTGACATAGGTTTGAATTATCAAGGAAACAGTTATAACGAGGGCGGTGATGAAGGGTCAAGTCTCCCACAATACTTGGTTTGATCTTCATCAATTCTGTGTGCCCAATCCATTTGTAAAATCGCCTCCCTTCTCCACCGGTTATTCGTCCTGGAATTCCGTCGCTGTATCTATAGTAATATGAGTGAGCAGAATGGTCAAGGCTTGTGAAATGTCGAAATTTATTGTAAGTAAAAGCTGATTATTATTAATAAATGACAATGATAAAAACGTGTCGATATTTTGTGTTTGAATTTTGTTGTTTTTTTTTCAAGAGAAGAAAACAAAAAATTGAGTAAAAATCCATCCCTTGTAGATACGATTAGTTATTATATAATAACTAATCTATTATTATATAATAATTTATCGTTTTCAAATAATAATAATAATAATAATAACAATAATAATAATAATATGTACTCATATAATGTTTCCGCGTTCGGCAAACACACGTTCGGCCCGGCGGTTTAATGTAGTCTCATACGCATTACAGGTATATGTAGAAATCAATGTACAAATATACAAACCCTTTTTTTCGTTATAAATAATACATTTCGTACGTTATTTCTCTATAAAAGTGTGGAGTTTACGTTTTTCGTGCGCGTTTTCGTTTGTGCTCCCGCACTGATTGCGAACATAACGCGTATGTATATATATAAATATTCATGAGTTAGTAATATTATCATAATTGAATCAATTATTTATGTTCATTTTCATAAATCTATATAATATTTTCGATTTACAAAAATTCCCCCGGTGGTAACGTTTCAATTTAATCGGATTGTTAATGCGTATACATGCATAGGTACCCGGCAAAATGATGTTTGATGTGCATATATATATATATATATTATAAAACACACACACACATATTAATGTGTATCAGCGGTATTTGATTTTTTTTATTATTATTATTTTTTAGGTCGCAGAGTTTAAAATTATAATAATAAGCTGCCGCGGTGGACCATCATTCGCTCTCGTAAAAGCGATCTTTTTTTTTTTGTAATAAAAATACTATTTATCATTGAATTATGTAGAATGAAAAATGCGTAATATAGAAAAAAAAAGTCCCGTTCTGCAATAGAATAATAAATTGTCAGAGTTATTTATATTTTCAAACGAATAATGACGAACAGGGCGAGGAGAAGTGATCAAAATACGATTTTAATTACGAAGTATATAATAATACACCTCTGTTGTTGCGGGGACTATACCGATCGAATTTTACGTGTGCATATTTATATATAATAAAGCCTTGAAATCGGGAATATGGACTACGAAAATAAAAAAACAACGATTTGACATCAAAACTGTTTCGTGTTCTTTATTATTATTATTATTCGTCACTGTTCTAAAAAAAAAAATGTCACAGTGGTTTATGGCAGATTTATTGTTCCGTCCCGTATCGTTTAACTGTAAATTGGGAAAAACAATTTTCCAGAGATATACATCCAATTATTCGTGTTACTAAATGATTTTTATTATTTTCTTTTTAAATAAAAAAACATTGATTATTAAATGCGCCGCTGAGGAACCAATGTAATTTTTTTGTGTTTCAAAAATAATTTATAAGCTTCTCACCAGTTATTACGAAAAAACACGAGTTCTTATATTCTTATATTTTAATCCTCATATTATTATAAATAATGGCAATTACATGTAAATAAGTAACTCGGGGGGAAAAAAATATAAGTATTTATTTTTAAGTACTTATCAACGCAATTTATTTATTTCAAAATCGAGTGCACGCCTTAAATTATAAAATTTAAATACATTATGTATTCGAATTGTACACGCGATTTAGTTTAATAAATATAACATACAATGGAACGAAGCAAATACAATATCGAATCAATTGGATAACAATAAAGTTTTCGAACTTACTGTATATATAATTTATAATTTTTTAACATTTAGTAAAAAGTAACTAATGTAATATATATATATTTAAGTATATAATTTTATATAAATGTAAAATGTATAGGTGTATATATATATATATATGTTTAAAATAAAAGATTTATTGATATAAAATAGTTGGATAACAATCCAATTATATATTCAAATTTATATTCATTATGTATAATATAGTTAAGCATATAATATTATATAATAACGTAATGCACCTAGTATATTGATATGTACAGTTTATTTCTTCTTTTTGTAACCAAATTCGTTTGTAACTGAAACGGATAAAACGATTGATGCATTCGTTGAGACAAAACTGTTCAATTATTCATTTCAATATTCGTATAATTAATGCGACATTAATGTACCAGAATACCTTTATAGTTTTCTTCGTAATAGCACAGTAAATTCCACAATTCTACGCCTCGGTCGGTTTCTATATCCATGAGACCACCGTATTTAGTCGGCAAGCATTTGGCGTCCAAATACGATAATAACGACGAATGATCGTATCCGTGTAGAACCACCTAAAACGATTTTTACGATTGTAAATAATAATAATAATAATGAAAACTTAAACTTTTTTTTGTATGTAACACGTGGCGTGTTATAAAAATTTTCTTGACCAACGGAGTTGGGAGGAAAAAAGAGAAAAATTATTAAAATAAGTCTGTTTACGTATTATATAATAACGCGCACAGTGCTTGAATCGGGGAAAAAATCAGTGGGGTACACGTAAAAGTATATAAAAAAAAAATAATTTGCGTTCCAAAAGACTGAAATATTTTTGGATAAACACTCGGAAGGCTAAATATATTTACTAATAAGAAATATTTAAAGAAACAATTATATAAAACGTCTAATAATTATATACAATCGTATCGTAATGCGCAATTAATATCACTGGCTTAGTAGAGAACCATCGGCTCTTGGAGCGGTCCGTAAAATGTCTACTCGAAGTAGTTCTTTTATAATAACAGTTAACACTCTGAGTAACAAACGAATTAATTGCATAGAATTAACTGATTTAATTTGGCTGCGAAATTTAACGTTTTCATTTTTTTTTTTTTTTGTTTTTTGTTACTGATTTTCGTTTAAATTTAAACTGACTAAACTTGTGGAATATAATAAGGTACGCGCCTGTTGGAAAAATTTTAGATTTCACTTTCAGTTTATGGTTTTCCGAGTAAAATCGAATGCATTTAGAACGCGATTTATGAACTCGTCGATTTCAATATGACGTATTTGCGATTGAAATCGTACATAAACGTAAAGTGTTTTTTTGTTTTGTTTTTTAATATTTTTCTTCGTAATAAAAATATTTCCATAGGGAATCTGCAATTTCGATCGAATTGAAAATTATTATCAAGTGTTTGCAGTGTACGTACGAAACGTAAATATATGATACACTGCACATAAATTATCCACACAAATGTTTTTTTAAATTTTAAATTAGAAATTATTCTAATTTCGATTAAAAACCACTAATGGATTCTGATGCAATATCGTCGATACGCTGCTACACTCAGTTTTCACCATTTTTTTTTTCCATTTTCTATCACGCAAATCAAACGAAATGACAAATCGCCGACATATATACTCATAATATTAAAATTGTTTAGTACCTGTACTATATATTATATTATATATACGACGAGGTCCATCTCAAAATCAACCTCCGACGTGCTAGTTCAATAGTTGCCGTGATAACAATTCTATCTCCTTTCGCCCTGTGAGGCACGAAGCGTAATTCGTTTTTTTTTTTTTTTTGCAAGCCGAAGGAAATAGCGCAGCTCAAATTCATCGTCTGCTATGTGTTGTTTACGGCAATACAATGATGAGTGATGGTTCCGGTATACGTGATTGGTGTAGACAATTTAAAAACCGAAATTACGTGCATAATAAAGGGGGCTGGCCGAGGTCGCAAATCGATCATGACGGCTACAGAAATCAAGTTTTCAGACACGATTCTGTGCCTGAGTACTTGGAAAAAATGTCAGAAGATCCTATTGAAAGATCTGAAATCGTGAAACGCCCCTGTTTTCTCGAACAAATCGATCGACTCGGCGAATCCCACATCTTCGGTCATGGTCCATAATATATCGTGTATACTCTTATTAATAATTCAATTTAATTCATACGCGACTTATACGCGTGTGTTATAATAATAATTATGTGTTTTACGGGGACAAATACTTTAACGTATATAAATATTTATACAACGCACAAGCGTTTTAAATGCGATTTAAACTTTTAAGCGCGTATTATAAAGTAGAATTCGACAAAGGATAAAACTGCGCAAACACTCATACTATATACATACCTACGCGATATTAATTTTTTTTTAATTAATTTATTACGTTTAACGAGCACCAAGTCGTGGTTTATAAACGATTTTATTTTCCCAACAAAAAAAATAACATTTAATTTAACGTGAAATACCATACGCGAATATACACACACACATATATATATAGTATTGACTTACGCTTACTTACCGGTTCGATAATTATTATGTTTACGGAAAGTTTAATAGCGCGTGTAACTCTATACATCGCGTATTTTTATTTTTTTTTCACGAAACGTGTAAAAAAAAAAAATAAATAAATAAAACGACAAAAAGATTTTTATACGTACAGTGAATGTCGGTAATAATCATTTTGCGAAAAATAAATTAATTTAAAACCGTTTCTACTGTATATACACGTACTCGACTCCTTAATTTCTCTTGCATGAACGGTTTAAATATAGCAAACACCATGTTGAATATATACGGTTGATTCACGATATGGACCTCTTTAAGTCTCGCCGGCATCGAGTACTGAATAAAAAACATAAAACAAAAATCGTTTACACATTTTCATTCCATTGTTCGTATCAAACACGTTTATCAAATTCAATATTGTTCAATCACAATGTAATTGTTATTTATAAAAGTAATGCCTATAGTGAGATAAATCACTATTACGGCTATCCGCACTTTTCGTCGACTCGTGCAATATCATTTTGTCATCATTATACAAAAAAAAAAAAAAAAAATAGATAAATATAGAAAAATTATTTATGTGATGGAGTTTTGGTTTCAATATCAGACAAATTCCCGCACTTTTGATTGTATAATATTTCACGTAGAATATATTTACAAATTAGAGTATGTTTACACAATAATAACATCTAAACTGCCGGTTTCATTATATTTAAATATATTTTTTTTTTTATACGATAGCTATTGAGATAACGGATTTCGTATTATGATAAAATTCGATATAAAAAATAGTGTGAAAACCGATATTTTTTTTAATACGAAATCAATACTTAATTTCACTAAATGACCATATCTAAAATTCTCTATAAAATAGACATTTTTTTTTTAACTATATTTTTATAATAATGCATTGTTATTGATGAAATCAAAAATGGACAGAAAAATATTCTAAATATTATAATACAAAACAATACATAATAAAATGTATACGCGGCTACGGTGTCTATACGCGATAGTATAAAACAGCAGTTGTGCGTTAATAATATTCGTTGTCTTAACGAAAAGCGGACGTTTCCGTAATTTCTATCGTCCCATTTCAAACGGTTACCGTCAGTAGCCGTGAAAAATTTCGAATTCACAAAACACAGAGTAGAGGGGAGCGTTTCGATTACGATTGACGAGAAGTGTTACTCTGGAGAATAGCGCAGAAAAGGAAAACAAATGAAACGCCCTGTATATATATATATAGTTTTTTTGTAATACGGCCGTGCAGTGTTGGTCAGATTGAATTTAACTGTGACTCAGAAGTCTGAGCACGCCTATGATTATATATAATTTATATCGGTGTAGCGAGATTTTTGTGAAAAAAAAAATACTAAAAAAATAAAAATTCGTGACCATCTTATTATTATTATTATTGTTATTATTATTATTATTATTATTATTATTTGGAACCAACAAACAGCGATGACTTGTGAATTGATGACAAGTTAACCGTGCGGCGTTATACAAACTGACTCACCTGTATCCAGTCCAAAACGAGTTTGGCAAAGTTTGGCGTGAACTGCCACACGTGGTTAACGGTTAGACCGCTAAAGTCGACCAACAGTACAGTTCCTGCCACTTGAGTTCTGGGCTCTAGAATAGCAGCTTCCATCACCAAATTGACGCCGCGAAAGATTTCCACCAGTGAGCAGTTTTTCACTTTCCACCTTTCTATATAACGCAAAAGAAAAAAAAATATCGAAAACAATCGCATTTCAAAAGACGTTTCAAACCGAAACCGTAATCGTAGAGGCAATTGTAACAAAAGAAAAAAAAAACGTTTTTTTTTTCTTATAATTTATATATGCGAACCGCCGGTTAGTGTCCGTCTGAAAATAAGCCTTTTATAACGTACCCATCGAAACTGACATTCAATGGTTGCGTGGAACAGAGTACGTTTTACGCCGCGTTTTAAAAGTGTGAGTAAATACGATTGGACGAATGAAACGATTTTTTAAATCTGCGTACGGGGAGTAGTTACGAGAACTTAAGGTAAAAGGCTTTTACTATGTGAATGTGATGATTCGGGGATAGAGGTGTGGCCATATTCTCCGCATTATTGTATTCAATTGAATTTCTTCGTAGAACGCATATTTTTTTTATTATTATTAACAGAACTTCTCATTTTTAATTTTTCCAATTCGAGCATTGTGTGAACCCAAATATAATACCAAAAAAAAAAAAAACTATATGATTATATTATTACTGTCTATAGTCAATAGCACACACAAAAAAAAAAAACGAATACCACCGAAATATTTTTCACTGTAAACATCATATTTTATCGTTTATAAATCTCGCAAGCTCAGCAAGCTTATTTGTATAGATAAATTATTTTAGACTTACGTCCACACTCTGTGATTAATATTCTCCTTCCGTATTGATCGCGCGACGGCAAAACGGTCAAGATGTTTTGTTCGAATACATTTCTTTCTATGCTCGGCAAAAGGTCGTTGAAGTATTTCGGATTTTTTTGACGTAATTTGTATAAAAATTTCAACTGAAAAATTAATGTCATACGCACGTTAATTTTGAAATTATTACTTTCGCATTCTCTATGAATGGCGGCGAATTATATAATTTAGTAAAAAAAAAATTAATATTTATGACCATAATATTATTACGTGAACGTCAAAAAAATATACTAACTCTTTTGAATGCGCTTTCTGGATAGAATTTGCAGACTCTCAAGAAGGCTAACAAATACAGTTCTGTTGTCTCGTCCGTGGGGAGGTATAGATTTTTCTCTTCTAAAAGTATAAATAAATATCTTTGTAAATACTAACCGTATTTGAAAATAATATATAGAAATAATTCGAAATTACAAAGGCGCTTATAAATACATTGCACAATATTAATGTGTAACACACGATTTAATATTTATAATAATTTCATATAATATTATATGAGAATTTTTGTTGTACACAACATCATATTTCTAAGTTTGATCGGTAAAAATTCTCTGCAACATCATTTGTCATGCTATTAACAAGTCAAGAATTAAAAATATTATTTATTAGCTCAGAGAAATATGTTTATTTACTGAAAGTATGTCGAGTATAGGTCATTATAAAGCGAGTGTAACAAAATAATAATAATAATTGGAAACTATATAATATATATATATATATATATGATTTGAATATGTGAAATCAATACCATTAAAACCAGATAAAGCTGTTCAATGCGAGTCTGTATTTTATACAATTTAAATTACATTCAATTTAATACAATTATAATTTTAAAATAATAATACAGTTGAATTTTTTTTCTTTTTTTATATGTTTTCATTATCTGTCGAGTATTGTTATATCAAAAATATTTTTAATTAAATGCTGAATTTTATTATTGTGTTTTAATGCGTTCATTTTTTAATACACTTAAAAAATGAAATATTGAATAAGACAATTTGTATTTTCTATTATAAAGACAGAATACATAAATAAATTACTACATTGTTTCCCTAATGGCTTTGATTACTGTTTAAAATAATTTTGCTCGCAATTTTTCATAAGATAAAAAAAATAGTAAAAACAAAGAATTAAATAAATATAACAATGAAAATTTATATTTGAAAAAAATAGAAACAAGAAATAAAATCTATGAAATAATACTCGCGAATAATAATTTTATATATATATATATATATATATATATATATAAAATACAACAGAATAAAATAAAACACAAAATTACATAGAGAATTAATTGTGAATACTACAATAAAAAAAGCTATTAATAGTATAAGAGAGTTTCAATATATAATAATAATAATAATAATAAAACCCGGCAAATAGTTCATGTGCGTCGTGAAGTAAATTGTTTAAAAAAAAACAACTGTGTCCTGTAATTAATATTATTTAAATTCAATATATGTAAATCTTCCTGAAATGAATTTATATAAACATTATGTTTTATAGTCCATATCAAAAGCGATAGTGCGATTATTTTTTTTTTTTTTGTTTTTTGAAAAATGTTTCGTAAAATATGGAATTTGTTTTAATTTCGTTTCAGAGATGCGTTCTCGTTTTAAAATGCCTGCCCGTTCGGCCAATATAATATTAATTATTACAACTACAAATTAAGTTCGTAAATTCCAGAATAAATAAATTTGATAAAATTATTATTTGCCAATTATTTTACATCGCAATTTATTTGTTTAATTGTTGAATGGGATTTTACAATATCTTTGAGAATATTTCTGACGATACATTTTAAATCCCAGGACGAAGCGTATGTTTTTATACGTGTCAGCGTCACATCATATGTAATCATCTTTACAGTTCACACAGTTTTTATACTAATGTGGCGGCCAAACACTATAATATAAAAATAATATTCCCGTGTTTGATGTTACCGTAATATAACAATTTTTCGATTGTTTTTTATTATTATTATTATTATTATTAATTTTTTTCTTTTTTCCCCAGAAAACAATTTTCCTTTTTAACCTTTACACAGACGGCGTACAAACGATTATCGACTGGTGAAAACGTATATGAATTCAAAATGTCCTCACGCCCCATCCCGACCGCTTTGAACATTTTACAATGTTTTGTGTTTTGGCTTTCTTTTCCTCCGTTCTTTTTCTTTTTTCATTATATCAAGAGAAAATAAAAAATTTACAAAATAATAATAATAATAAAAATAATAATAAATGCAAATGCCACGACTCGTATAACGGAATAACACGAAAACAACGTGGTCGGAATGACGGAAGAAATCCGTTGGCCCGTAGTTTTTTTTTTTTTCTTTTACAATAATCGCATTACACAAAATTTAAAACTACAAAGTGATTTGGAAAATCTGCCCGACGATAATAATATGATGTACCGAACGATTGGATTTGTTCGAACGAAGTTCCGTCGTTTTTTAAAAAGATTTTTGTTTTTTTTTAATTCCGTTTTTACGCGGCGTCCGAGTTCCATTATTATGCGTGGAGACTGTGGTCCGTAAACACCGCGCTATTGCACGGACGATAATATTACTTTTACTAAAGAAAAAAAAAAACAAACTACTATTCAGCCAATACGATTTCTGACGGATTATTATATATTACGTTTTGTAACTGTTCGGCGGCACAAGTGGGTCGACCGAGATAAACCCGCAGATCGCCACGAGACTAACGACTCCAACGACACCGTAACCTAATAATTACCGTGTGCCAATAGTACACAAACCGTTTTGTACGACGAAGGGCCCGCCCGGCGGTGTGGGTACACGGCGTTATCATCGTCAGAGACTGGTCAATAGACTCATTAACACGTAGTCCATCATCACCGCATGCATTAATATACGCGCATATTTGATCATCGAATTTCGATTGATTGCCGCGACACGGTTGTTTGTCCAATCGGCACGGCGTTATACATGATATATACAGTAATTTAACTGAACGGAAAACAGTTTGAAAACAAAAAACAAAAATGACGAAAAACGATAACGTTTAACGTTGTACTTCGTTTTGACGATTTTTATAAAATCTGAATACACGCACGGTTCCCGGTAGCGGTGATACGCTTGTGGGTCTGAATATATAAATTTTTTACACGGACATTTAACACCGTGCACGGCGGAGATTGAGATTTTCATCGACTGGAACGTTTTAAAATGTTCCGCGACTACTCACTGCGTCTCTCTCTCTCTCTACACGTCTGTGCTAAAGCGCAGTGGAATTAACGTATATACATATTTTTATATTTAAAAAAAAAATTTTAAACACGGATTATTCATAATGATGATAATAATAATAGTGGAACGCGCGTCGGAGTGTGTGTGTGTGTGTGTGTATACGAGAATAACAAAAATCGCATTTAATTACGTCGGGTTTCGCAAACAACGATATTGACGTGATTTTATACACTGCGCCACACACAACTCTCGGTAAACGCATATTACCGACTCGTTGTTACGCCTTTCGAAAAACATTCTAACGCAATTACAGAAGAGATTATAATAAAATATTCTAAAAATATACTCGCTGCGTACGAGCGGGGTAAAATGTTTTTGACTTATATAACATTATCGCGCGCATTTGATTTAATACGAGTAGACGGACGTGATGTTTTTTTTTTTTTTTTTTTTAAGCGCGCGACACGCATTTATACCCCAAAACACTTTCCGTAGAGTTCATACATTGCGATATGATTATAATATTGTGTATTTTATATACGTCAAAGTGTGTGTGTGTGTGTGTGTGCAAAACAGCAGTAAATCATCTCGAAACGTTAATGACGTTACGGGTGAAAATTAATAAATAAATTATCGTTCGCGAAATCGGTCGATTTCGTTAAAAACGTGTAACGGCCGAGAGGAAAAAAAAGAGACATTGACGATTGGACCGAGATGTTGTTAGGACCAATTAACGACGCGACGACGTCTCGGATTCGCGTCTCGCGCATATTTTACGGTTTAAAAAAATAAAAATTTTATAACAAATATTTCACATCGGAACGTTGCGAACGTCCTATTGCGCGTTTATAAATCTGTTAACGTTGAAAATACATTCGTAATGACGATGATACAATTAACGGGTTTTATGTCATATTTCGTACGCGTTGAGAAAATATCACCATTGCTAATTGAACGCGATTTATCGTTTTTAATAATAATAATAATAATAATTAAATACGGTGTACGCTTCGTTACGGATGGTTTTTGCAAACGGGACCGACGGTCGTAGTAATCGTTCGATTCGAGTGTTCGTATAGACGGTCCACCACGAAATTATTATCTAACGTACAAAAAAAAAAAATATATATATATAATAAAAAAATCAAAAACAATATATTTTTGTCTTAACAAAACGCGTAAATATATTTTATTTTTTATATTTTTTATTAATTACTGGTACGAATTAATATTCGGACGTTTGGAATACTAAACGCTCAACGATAAATCGGCTCGAAAACGAAGAAAACGAAAAAACGTGTCGTTTTTTTTTTTTAATGTTAAACGAAAACAACAAAAGCATGTTTAAAACACGCGCGTGTCAACGCCTTTGACTTCGATGGGATATTTGTGTGCTTAGGGTTGTTACAACATTTATGGGTTATCCAATGATGAAAAATACCGCTTTCCCGTATAGAAATTCATATCGACCGGGCGCAAAGCAACACAGTCGGGGGGAAAACGATTTTCGCCGGTTAATTGAAAACATTTAAAAAAAGAAAAAAATGTGTACGATCCACGGCGCGCGCGACGACGTTCGAATCGGAATAAAAGCGAAGACCTCTTGAAAAATCGTTTGCCATTATAAATGGACGAATGATATAATTCACGATCACACATGAAACATACAATTCGTTTTTGTTTTTTGTCCTTAGCCAAACGCGCGCGTAGCAGCGATACGAGTCAGAAGATCTCGGTTTTCAACGGATACATTTCGTTATTTATACGCTCCACGAATGCGCGCGTTTTCTACAGTAAAACGTGTTTTGTGCACGCATCGCGAATTCGAGCGGTATTAATTTTTATTCTTTTTTTTTTTTTTTTTTACGAAATCAAAATACGCTCGCGTGACTTTATTATTTCTATTCGGTGGACGGGTTTGCTTTTAAAACGAATGCAGTAAACAACGCCTGTTGACAACCGTCAACGGCGTAAAGGACCGTGTGAAATTAATTTTTAACATAACGAAAACTCACGCTTTTTGGTGGAAGGTGATATTAATTATTATTTTAACACTCTCGGATATTGACGATTACATAGACATCATGTCGACGTGACTCATTTCGAGTCGGTTTTTTTTTTTTTGGTTTCTCAGTTTCTGTGCCGTTAGTGAGAAACCTTATACGTACGACCATCTCTCTCACATCTCTGCTGCAGCGATGTCCGTCATGACAAACGACGATTCGTTTTCGTGGTTATATCGAATTATTTATTACGATGATAATACGCAAATAATATTATGAATCCCAGTACGGAAACGGGAAATTCTCGTCGGGTCTGGCGTTTCGTTAGTTATTGTTTTTCAACGCGAAAAATCACCTATATATATATATATATGCATTTACTTCAAGGCTTAAAAGTGTTTTACACTTGTCGAAATAAAATTACAAAAAGAAATTTCAATACAAATATACGTATAATTCAATCGCTTTCGTAATAAAATATTGTAACAACGCTATCGAGTGTTGTTACGGACTCTCCAATTGAATAGCCTTCATCGACGTCCAGGATTACGCATTTAGTTTTGATCAATTCCCACTAATTGATCAAAAGAGAGAGACAAAACGATACTGAGTTTTATTGTATGTGTCTAAGACCGTTTTGATTAATTAAAAAATACCACGAATAACGTAGAAAGTCTTTATGGTAAGGTTTTTTTTTTTTTGTCACTAATTTCTGGTCGTTTTCAATATTGATCTTAAATACATAGAAACCGGGTATTGGAAAGAAAATATGAAAAAACGTGTCGAATAAAATATATACTAACAAAACGCAATTTGCTACCGAAACGCGTGAGCGCTGTGTCGAGATTATCGGAACCAATCTAGCACACGAAACAGTGTAAACACAGAGATAAGAAGAAAAATAACACGAAACGCAATCGTTATAAAACCGTCGCGTTCGTCGTTTTTTCGCTCAGAATCTAAAATCGGAATGAAACGTCTCTTAGGTCGCGAGACGGTGAGGATTGTGTATAAAAAAAAAACGAGTCTACGTACGAGTATAAATAAATATATATATATATATATATATTTATATGTACAAGAGAAAATAAACAATAACCAAATTTCTCGAGAAAAACTCTACGAAATAGTATTACAAAATGTTTCATTCTTTTTCTTTCTTTCTCTCTCTCTCTCTCCTTCTTTTCTTTTCATTCGATCGGATATGTCCCGTGAGACGCGCGGTTTTATTTTTTTTTATTATTATTAACACGAAAATATAATAAATATGTATACGGGATTTCAATTTTACAATGGTCTTTATGTTGTTTTAAAAGGTTTTTAACGGCGTACGATATAAAATATAACGTGAATATTAAAATAATGAAATAAGGGACATATTATTTTTGAAGCTTTATTCGGGTAATGTATACGAAATGAACAGAGTCGGATTAATGATATAAGTGGCCCAGGGCTGACACAATCTGGGGGCTCTCGTTTTACGAAAAAAA
Source organism: Chaetogeoica ovagalla (assembly GCA_032441825.1). NCBI lineage: Eukaryota > Metazoa > Arthropoda > Insecta > Hemiptera > Aphididae > Chaetogeoica > Chaetogeoica ovagalla. The sequence continues at coordinate 4,191,819 of CM063742.1, read as the reverse complement.
ATTTCTTACATATACATATGTATAACGTATATTTGCATTTAATTATGCAACAAAAAAAAAATTTAGTTATAGGACTTTAAATCAATTAAAAACGCGTTGAAATTTTTACTTGTTATTATTATTATTATTACTCGTATTTTGATAAATATTTGATGTAAATGACTGTTTTTTAATGTTGTGGTTATTTATTTAAATTTTTAAAAATTGTGCCATAATTTAAAAAAGAAAAATGATAGTCCCAAATTTTTTTTGGGGCCCCTGTTCGTCATGGGCTCTGCACTATAGCCCTCTTAGCCCTCTCCTCCTTAATCTGGAAATGAATATAAATAAACTACAAAAAATACGTAAAGAATAAATCGTATTATTATTATTATTATATTTGGGTTTAATTGTGTGAAAAAAAATCGACGAGAAATCTAAAACTTTGAAATAGCAGTCTAGATCAGTTAACGTGCAAACTGCGCAGCGTGGCTCGACTCCCTCGACTGAGCGCAAACACTTAACGGAGTAGGCGCGAAGAGTACATTTTGATGTTTTCAATTCATTTATTTTTATCTATTCTCGTACACATTATTACGGTTTACATTAGAACCGTCATGACCAATGGCGTCTGGAATTCCATACTTTTATACCTTAGACATTATTTCCATATTTTTATACTATCTTCATTTTTTCTTCTTTTGATATTCAACAAAATGGTCATGATAGATAGACAAGTGTCTAACGAACGTTTTTTTTTTTTTTTGCTTTGCCGATTTTTAAATAAATAATTATTTTCAGAGGAATCATCGTAAATTGTTATATATAGGAAAGCTGCAGGGCCGTATACAAGGAGGAACTTGGAGATTAGATCTCTCATCAGCCATGCGATTTTTACAAAATGTGATTTAAAACAAAAAAAGGTCGTGCAATTTGTAGTGAATGAGAGCAACTTCTTTTTTTTTATCCCTCATCCCCTCTTCATAAACTATATAACACTGGTGGAGAGGCGAGTTATTTAATCAATACAAATCCATCCATTCTTTGTTCCTGCATTGGCCGTATTTGAAAATTTGCGAAGCAACACGTTCATTTCACAGCGTGTAATATTAAAAACGTAACAATAAATTAATATCTTATAATTAACAAATAACAAACAACTGTTAATTATTATTAATTAGTTTCCGATGTCGATGTGAAATATATGTTTTGCTTATTTTCGCAAATAAAATGTATATTTTACATAATTCTTATTCCACATAAATCCCCTAGTCCAAGTGTAATAATAATAATAATTATTAGATATTTTTTTGTCATAAAAATTAAAACGTTTGAATATTTAAAAAAAAAAAATAAAAATTATATCTTATCCGTTGGAGGCTCGATTAATTTAATTTTTTTTTAATTTTAGTGATGCGTGAACCAAAAAAAAAAAAAATAAATAAATAGTTTGGGAACCGCTGGTCTATATATTTTATTTATAATATTTAATAATCGCGTATTTCGTGTAAATCAATATTCGAGTGTGAAAATTTAGCTTTAACAGTGTGTGTATATATATAGTGCATATTATACGGTTATTGGTTATGTAAAGTAATTTATGATTTTTTTTTTTTTTTAACGAGTCTCTGATATTCGTAAACGGTCGGCTCCCGTTTACGATAATATATTTTTTTTATTTATTACGAGAAAAGTTTTGTTTGGACAAGGGTACGACGAGAACTGTTTCTGTATTCAGCCCGCGCGACGGTTTGGAATTATACACGTTTTATCAGACGCAGAGAGTTCAGTGAGTGTAATAAATAACGAGATAATTGTATGAAATTATTTTTGAACCGAACCAAACTTCCGAAGGCCGCGAAATATACGTAATTTTTTCTTGACAAATATTCAACGAAACGTAGTAAGGGGAGCTGTGAAAACACACGCGCGTATCTAGAGTCCTGTATAACGTCCATTGAAACACGTAAAACAGGTTCGAATACGCAAAAGAAGATGATTGTTTACGACGAACATAAAAGTTTGATTTAAATGTAATTGTTATAAAAACAGCTCTTTCCCGCGTTGCCGAGTACGCGCGTAAATATACGTTGTATAAACGCGTGATTCAAACGAATCCGTTTCGTTTTCGAAGTCTGAACTGTACTACGGCAAAAAAAAAACCACGCATATATCATACAGAATGTTTGTATCATATCCACGCGAAAAATAAAAAAACTATACACGCACACACGCGCGCGATGTAGCGATCTCTCTCCCTCGAAATTTCTCCATTTTAATATATACGCGTGTATGTATTTATAGAGAGTTTCGTGAACTATACCTAACCCCTTCGTTTCAGATTATAATCGCGTTCGAGAACACACGCATAATTCATTTATAATACGTTGTATTATTATATATATATGTGTGTGTACGACGCGGCGGACGGATTTTCAAAGATGTTTTAGATTCTTAGATTGACATTTACGGTAAAATATAAATTATACACGCATACGTGCGCGTTATAACTTTGTTATACGTATAAACTAATTTACATATGTGTAATAAATAGGTATAATGCGTTTAAATCGCGCGGTGTATTGGTGTGATTTACCACGTAAAACGGAACACGCTTTGTACACGCTCTTCGTTCGAAGTACAAACGGATACGTCCATTATGCTCGTACGGAAAAACGTTTAATGGAATACGACATTCAATTACAACGAGACCAGGGCCGGCAATGCAAAGCTTACAAAAAGAATCTCTTAAAAAAATGCTTTTATTTATATGCTCGCGTGATACAAAATTACGCACTTAAAAGTGTGTCCGTTTGTCTCCAATAATTTCGGTATAAATAATATAAATTTTAAAAAGTGTTTTAACTATATCTCATTTTGTATTTATTTTTTTTTTAATCCGAAATAAAACAAATTTATTTACTAAAATGTTATTTTCGATTAACGCAAGTTTTATTAATAACTTTTCTTAATTTATTCAAAAACACATTGGAAAACAACGCAAAGTGTATTAAAATTTCAGCCCCAATAATAACGTTTATACCTGCACTATTTGTGTTTTAACAGTGGATTTATTAATACATTACGTATTATATGTAACAAATACTATTTTTAATTTTTCTTTTTTTTTTTTCATTTTATACAGATCATTTCCCGAGAACGGACATAATATAGTCACGTACGTAATTCAACATTAGGACGCGAGAACACTCGAATAATTCACCGCTGCGCGTTATGTGTATAATACGAAATAACATAATTGTCTACAGTAAGCAAATGTCAACAGTTTTCCATAAATATTAAATATTATCATACCCGCCGAATAATATCCACTTTGGCAATATCCATCCGGAATTGTTTCAAAGATACGATGTTTACAACGACAACAACTGACAAAAATTATTGCAACGTATCGAGGCGGAATTCTTTTTCGCTACTGTGTCGTTTGATTACATGGGATAAGATAGTCCAACGATGTCTAACAAAGCCTCGATCGAAGCATCAGATTGTTCGTTGCGAGATATTAATAGAAAAAAAAACCATGTCCTTCAAACTGCATAATATTTTCTAGAGATTTCCGACAAACCTTGCCAGTCGTGCATTTCTTCATACGAATAAGAACTGATGAGATCATGGTGTATCTTAAAAAAAAATCATGTATTTACATAATACTATTAAATATGAAAAAACATATAGTAAAATATATTCGCTAACTACGATAACACACGCGCGCGCGCTCGCCTTCAAGGAAATAATTATTTAAACGCGTTTGCCGATAACTTCTTCACACTTGAGGACGCCGGATAATAATTCTAATTTAAGAGTTTCGGTTGAAGATATTAATGAACTGATTAGTCACGGTATACATCTTGACATTGGTCTTGGTGCTGAACGAAGGACGAGCTATTATCGCTATTAATCCATCTCGGTAGCAATTGTAGCCAAAATTATTCTCAAAAATAAGAATAATTCCATACGTCGGGCAACTGAATTGTATAGCGCAAAATACAAACGCAATGCAAAGCGTATTAAAATCCCAACTCTAATAACAACGTGTACCAACACTATTTGTGCGTATGTGTGTTTTAACAATCTAACGATTTATCGTGACCATTCGTGTAGGTTTTCGACCGAAATTGAAAACGATCGACGGCTCGCAGGAACAGTGTCGTATTATGGATTTTCTTGAGAGAGGGGGGGGGAAGAATAAACCAATGTTTTCACTAAAAAATGCTTTTGTACTTCATAGCGTAAATACTCAAATTGCGTGATGACGACGTGTAACAATAATTTCGATATCGTTTTTTTTTTTTTTTTTGCGCTAAAGTGTTCCCCCTTAACGTATCCGCGTATCCACATGGATACCTACGCGTTATATCATTGAAAAAAAAAGCCAAGGACAGACGAAATCTATTCTCTCCGCGAAATACGTCACTGCGCAGGAAACAACGTTCGAAATCGATATTAATTTTAAATCCGCGGCTACAGACAATTTTCGCGAAACTTCGCGCGCGTTTCCTCTCTCCACCATAGCGATCGACATACGAATAATAAACGCTCGCGTTACATTTAAATCTGATTTTTTTTTCTCCTCATTTCTGTATACGGAGCGATTATTTCGCGGTAACTCTACGTGCGTAATTTACTATAAATACATATATATATATATATATATAAATATATATTATATATAGGCGTTTTCGCCGAGAGCGTTAAACATATAAAATGTATTGTGAAAAATCATCGCATATTTGCCGGATTCGGGCGAGACACCGTACAGTGGACCGTTTTATCGTATATATTAAAAAAAAATAATAATAACACACGTGTGTCCCAAGGCGAAAAACGGGTTTGGGCCGCGTATTAAAAAAAAAAAAAAAAAACAGTGACGCAGCAACAGCAGCCGAAGCCGAGATGTGTGTTAAGAACTTATACACTGCAGTTACATAACGCACCACGAACGAATAATAATAATAATAATATTGTCGTCTGTAATACTGCGCGTACGGTTTTCTTTCTTTCCATATAATATTATTAGTTATTTCTTCTTTTGGCCTAAAGACAAGACTGCCTTGACCCAATAATAATAATAATAATAATAACAACAATAATAATAATACTCCACGGGCGTGATTATGAATATATAACGTCGTCTCGTGCAGTTCCTCCGATGACTATTCTCTTTCTCCCCACAAGAAACGAGCTCGCGTTATTTGTACAATATTCGTGTATTACGACGAGCACTGGACGTCGCGTAATTCTATTTTATTTTTTGTATTATTTATCCTTCGGTGTTTTTTTTTTTTTTTTTTTAATATATTATATGATCGCGCTCCAGTTTCGATACACAGTGCTATATACTGCGTATAGTAAAAAAAAAAAACTATATACACAATCGATATTCGTTAAGAAAAGTCGCGATCATACACACACACACACACACTGGCGATATATTATTACAAAATAAAAGTAAGTCGGCTGCGTTGAGCAATGCCCCTCGCGCCCGATAATAAATAATAATTACATATATTGTATTACGTGTAAGAATTTTGTAAATATAAATACACGCGAATAATAAACAACCGGAGGACGTAGAAGACATTAAACAGATTTCAACGTTTTTTTTTTTTTTTTTTTTTTTTGGGAGGAGGGAGTTAATTCGCATTATTAAGAAGATGATTATTTTCGATTTTTGTGTCTTACATATGCGAAACACGATGAAATAGACGTTTCTCATTCAATCTACCGATCAAACCTAATAACGCTGAAAGGGTTTTGAAAAAAAAAAAATTCGAATTCGTCGTGGATTTTATTATAATTATTGGAATTTCTCACTTTCTCGTTTTATTTATATTTATCTTAATATCTACAAAAATTGAGTTTTCTTTAGTTTAATTTTGGACAGTTTTATTTGGAATAAATATTAAAAAAGCGGTACAGTCGATCTCAAGTATCGACTTCACGATGGATTCAAATCCGTTTTCAAATTTCTTATCCTACGTCTCGTGGTGTGCGAGACAAAGAGGGAAAATGCCCTCTTCAATCCCTTTAAACAAGGGATTAAAACGAAATTTCGCCGCGGTATCCTACTTATTATCATCAGAGCCGGGATGCCGATGGTCTGAAAAAAAAAAGCCATTTATTTATTTATTTTTGGTTATTAATTACAATATTGAAATACTCGTGAATTAAATAATTTGTGTTATTATTTACTCGTTAAATATTCAAAATGTTATAATGACAGGAAGTTCGTCGTATAAAATCGAATAACTTATACGACGTGATGAAATATAGTAAACATAAATATTATAATATAATATTATGAATCGTCACGGTCGAATATTGTGTTCTTCGACAAGGCTACTAACACCTATCCGTTTTCAATGTCATCGGTGTGTGTATGTGTGTGTATTATTGTTATTATTATTATTTTGCATTTTATCAAGTACACACAACACCATTCGTATGTATCGTTTTTTATTTACTGATTACTGTGTGTGCTTGTCTCACAGATTTGCAATTGTAACGATTGAAAAAGAAAATTTGACTTCTAAAGAGGAATTCTCTCGCAATGGACAATTTCACCGTTTTAATAATTACATGTATATATATATGTATCGCGTTAATTATTATCGCGTTATGCGACGGAGTGGTTTTAAGCTACGATAAATTAAAGGATTCCGAGGAAAATATACGGCGAAAAGACGTTTTCTCGTAAATATACACGTACAATCGTGTACAATCGGCGGTGGTACATAACTTGTAAAACGTTTTATATGCGTAGCAATTATTATGTGTCTTTGATCAGACGATTTTTTTTTTATATATATATATAAATCGCCTTTTCTTTTCTCCACGTATACTGTATATATTGCGCGGGCATTTATTATACCGACGAAAGGCTGACTAAAATCCGGAATAACACAAAACATAATACTTATAATATCGTTTTAATAATAATAATAATAATAATTGTTTATTCGACGAATCCGGTTTGTACAGCGTTTTATGTTATAATATACCGCTCGCGAGAAATAAATTATTATTATTATATACGCATTTTCACAATAATCACGTTTATTAATATATATATATAATGAACGTTTATTTTAAATATGACGTATCAGGTTATTTATCCGAGTTAAACTTTTTCCATTAACGGCAAACGACGCATTTTTCACTATAAACAATTTAAATACAAACGGCAACGCGCCACTACGTGTATATAATAATTATTAATAATTTATCTTACAAAAATATTATAAATTTAGATTATTATTATTATTTTTTTTATTCCGGTAGAACGAATTAAACGATACATACAAGCTGGGAATATAGTGTTTTCGAGCAATGTGTTTAGACAAATATAATAATATAAAGAAAAAAACGACTATTGCAAATTATAGTATATTAACGAAAAAGCAAAAAAATAAAACCAATAAAAAAAACTTTGAATATTATTTTTTATTGCGTGCCGAAAACGTTGATATTTAATGTTAGTGAACTTTTTTCTCCGCACTTTTTATTATTATATAATAATAAAATGTTTCGCGAAAAAAAAATTTTTTCGAAAATCAAAGGTTTATGATGACGTGCATAGTTATTGTACTTGGATTTTTGGTTATGAATTTTTTTCAGTGACTACGTGTAATACTCACTATATATATATAATTATAATATATAGGTAGCTGAAAATAATAAAATACGATTTTTTTTATTATTCAAAGATATGGAAATTTTTAATATTAAATATTTAACGACTCGCTGGTAGGAATTAATTAATGTAAAATCACTGGGCGATGATCACAAAAATAAAAAACACGTTTGACGCCATGCGAGGCAGTTTAATATGACTTCGACATCACTCTGTTCATACGTATATGTACCTCTATAGGTAAACGAGAAATCGCATATTATAATATTAATGTGTATTATACCGATATATATATATATATATATATATATATAAATTATTTACATTAATATTCGTCTGTTTTGCATTCTCTGACGTATAATAATAATTATGATTATCAATAACGTATCACTAGTGATCACGTAATACACCTGACTATATAATAATAATAATATTATACACACGTTCGTTATAATATTCCGTATTAATATTATCGACGACCGTGTCTCCCCGTGCACTATAGGTTTAAATATATAATATTATCGAATTGTACATTAATCCCGGCGCGCGTTTGTCCTCATTTCGTTTTCATTATTGTAGAAAACGCTATTGAAAAAACGCGTTTCACGCTTAATATTAAATGTTATTATTTATTTATTTAAATCGCACTAATTTAATACTGACAATATAATATAATGATTTCATTCACTTGGCACTAGAACTGGACCGCTATAAGGTTGTTATGTCTTTCCTATATAATATTATTCTTACGAGGAGCTGAACTACATTAACAGAATCGGGAAAACGTTACAGATCGCTTATCCGACTGGAGTACTCGGGTATTTCAAAAAATTACCAATGACTATGATATAAAATATCGGAAACCAGAATATCTGGGCCACAATCATGATGAGAAATAACCAACGATTTAGATTACCGCAATTTATTCTTCGGGGGAAAATAGAATAATTATTGGAATTAGAAGACTGCAGGCAAAACGTCCAAGATTGGTGTTATAATCGAGTGAATTGTTTCGTACATCATTAGAAGGAGGACGAATGTCTTATTGTGATTTCCGAAACGGATAGGAACCTCAAGTAGAAGAATATACCATTGCGACGGAGTTTTTTATATTATTTTTTTTTTTTTATTACATATGTAGGCTATGAATTGTGTGTCTAGAATCTAGATGATCATAATATATTCTATATAATTTATACCATTATAATATTATGTTTTTTTTTCAATAATAATTGTGTATAATACTTTACACAAGGTTTCATGCGGTTTTCGTATAGATTTTTTTTATTATTATTTTATTCATCGAAATATCGTGTTGAACTATTCGTATATCGGGGAAGGGGGGCACTTATTAATTCGAATACCGAGCATTACGACACACGGCGTTTATAATATATTGATTTTGTATCGGAATTTTACGATTTACACTACATCTGTACGACGCGAGTAAATATTTTGTGGACAATAATTATATGGATTTTTTCAGGGCCTATTTTGGTGAATAATACGCCACACCGTGTGTCGAACTCGTCATGTGGAATACGAAATCACGGATTATGTGTAACGCATGACATGAAATTGGTTTTTATATTATATTAATTAATGAAAAATAACAAAAATGAAATGTATGAATTTTTTTTTAAATATCTCATTATAAACACATGTAATAAATGAGGTAAAAGAAAAAAACAAGTTGTATGATTAAATATACAGCACGCCGTTACAGGTGCTGCGAAACGAGTGATTTTTAAATGACTATGTAAAAAACCGACGAATTATTATTTTCTTTTTTTAAAGAAATTTATTTATACCGCCTATTTTACAGTGTATAAAATAGAATATTGTAAAAAGTGGATTTTTGGATTCTGTGCGCGGCAAAGGGTTTTACAACGATGTTTATTTATTTATTTTTTTTTGTGTTCAAATTTTCGATTAAGAAGAATGTGTATTAGGATGAACCCGTCATGCGTTACGTTCCGGTATAGCGAGTTGGTGTATTTAATTTAAAACGTATTTAGACTTCCTCAATCGTGTATTCGAGACAACCTGAAAACTGAAAGAAAAATTATTTTCTCAACAGTTTTCGAACGCGACGCAAAAGAAACAAAAAAAAAAAAAAAAAAAAAACACTACCAAAGCAATGGTCTTGAAATTATTTACGCCGAATAAGTAAATTTGTATTTTTCATGCCTGTGTGAAAAATAAATTTCTTATAAATTTGGGCTATTTATAGCAATTTTTAGACGTGAGAGATATTCGAGTGATAAAATAGATAATTTTTTAGTTTTAATAGCTGAAAATCGTATACAATATAGGTCCGACGTTATTGCGACTAAATATTTTAAAACGCATTGACAATGTTACAATTCTTGTTGTTTTATTACCATTTTAAATTTCCTCTAACACCAAATCTTTTTGTCGTAATACAACGATTTTACATGTCGTTTTCACACGTATCTAGTAATAATAAAGTAAAAAAACTCTGTTAAGTAATTCGCTTAAGCGACCCGCGAGGCTCGCCACGCTTCTTTTCTTCCCCGTCCGTCAATAAACCACTCTTGCGTTGTCGTCAAGAGTTTTTTTTCTTTTGTTTTTTATTCTTATATATAAAAGAAAATGACTGAATGCGCGGGAAAATGGTGGAAAACAGGATTTTCATACATATTTTCGTTTTGCACGACGTTATAGAATACAGCGAGGTCGTATTATCCGTACCTATACGCGTTACTGTACTTTTGGTTACGCTGTGTACGTACATACGCATTAGCATTCTAATATAATACAAAAATATATCGTGACACCGCTCCATCGTACATGTGAGTCACGTTTAAAAGAGAAAAAAAAACGATGGTCCGAAGAATAAAAATGTAAATTCGCACGACGATTGCAATTATCTACTTTTTTTTTTTTTTTTTTTTTTTAATTCCGCTACACGCACACACTGTGAAAAAGTGTCTGATCCGAGAGACTTTTCAACGTAATTTCGAACGATTTTATTTTTATATATATATATATAAGAAATATATTGGAATACGCGTTAGAACGCGGTTATATTATTGTAATTATAATGCATTGTAAATTGTTTTATAAAATCTCGAACGGTTTACGCGGGATACGCATATAAGCGATACGCGCGTCCTTCTACCCGCGGACTTTGGGGCAAAGCTATTTTACTCTGCTCGCGTAAAAAGTTTTTTGCTTTCGGATTGCTACGTACGTGCACGCTTGTGTAATTTCTTTGACGTACACATAAACACATACTATTAAGAGCGTCGTCAAATAACGACTAGAGGGGTTTTGGTTGTATAGGAAACACACACGACCGCGCAACAAAACGAATAATGAATACATAAAAGTAAAATAATTCGATTTAATTTAAATCGCCTCGCGGTTCGTATGGTAATTAATAAAACATAATAATAATAATTATAATCGTGTATATATCTGAAATAGTGCGCACGGGTCATTTACCCTCGTCAATACTATCCTGTCCACACAATTTGTTTCGCTATAACACACGAGAATCCATGTATCATATTCATATACATGTGCGTGCGTGCGTGTGTGTGTGTGTGTAATAAACGTTTAAAATTAAAAAGAAATATTCGAATAATTTAATTTTTTTTTTTTTTTTTTGTTCCACGAAATTCAAATTTATAATGTATATTGTTGTCGAACGTATACAATACGTTTTCGATTGTTTATTAATTTTTTTACGAATTTCTAAAAACAAAAAAACCGCGTATACTATTTGTTCACGAATTTCCACCGGTCGTTTATGGAAATTGAACGCGCGCATTTACGCGTGTACCACTACAAGTACACGATTAACAAAGTTCTCTCCGACTGTCTTCCTAAGACACTATAAACACCGGATTTTTTTCTTTTTTTTTACACTAATAACGCGTATAACGCGAACATTTGTCGACGATTCGTTTTCCTGCGAACTGTTAACCGACATACAAAAAATAATAATAGAATATTGTGACTCGTCCGTCAGTTTCTACCTGCCTCATACACGTCATGCATAACTGTCCGAGTAGTAAAGTCCGAGACTCGAATGTTATATAATATATATATATATAAATTATCGCTCTTTTCCAATATATCCAAGTACATTTTTGTAACGTAATTTTTCCAAACGTAATTTATATTTCCAAAAAAAAAAAAAAAATAAACGAAAGAAAGAATATCGTGTAAAAGACCGATTAGTTTCGTAGAGCGTAAAATATCTCTTAAGGATTTTAATCCCCGGTCTTACCTCTCCGGGGGCGTCGTCCACTGTCTCACGGAACGAAATTCTTCCGTATCGTCGACGACAAAAAAAAAAAAAAAAAGAAAAAATTCGCCGAACAAATATTGCGGCGGAAACGCGGACGGTCGGGTTGACCGACCTGCCGGGCCGTTATTATAATATCGTTTTACCTTCGACGAGCCTCCGGAGTTCTCGCAGGGCTTCGTAACGGCGCTCTGGCGTCTCGCCCAAATCGTTTTTGGCACGTTCTTGGTAAACTTCTTCGAGCTCGGGATCGTCTTCGAATCTGAGCGCGTATCCCGATCCCATGTTCACGACGGGTCCGATTTTATCGACTTCCATGACCGCGCCCCCAAACGCCGACCACACGCTTGCTGCGGTTCTCCTCCTGTTTTACCAAGTGTACCGCGGCGGGATGAATAAGAACGATATTATTGTTGTTATCGGATCGTTGCGTTCGACGCGGATTAAACGCGCAATTGCGTACGACGTGACGGGGGAAAAAAAAAAAAAAATTAAATATTTCGAATGAGAAAAACGCGTCGTCGTACACGGGATCCGCCGCGCACGAGTCCCTCTAGCAAACACACGGCGCGCGCGCGCACCGTTTCGACAAACCGTATAGCGCGGGCACGCGTGTGCGAGTGTGTCTCGTGAACGCCGCGGCGGTTAGGTACAATAAAACCCGTCTAAATCGTCGTCGTCGTCGTGTCCGAATACTGGACGCGCGACGCCACCACACTACGGCGGTGTTTGGAAACGAATGGGCGAGAAGAAGAAAAAAAAATGAACAGAAATAATAAATGAACAAAAATTGCGACACGGGTACGGCGGTCGCGGAGCGAGTGGCGGCGCGCCGATAAGTAATATAATAAATTATAATAACACAATATTATTTACGACGCGCCGCCGTTGAACCGGTTTCCGAGATATCCCCCCAACACCGGGCCGCCGGCCAATAGCCGCGCTAACGGTCAATCGTTACGTGTCGTTAACGATAACATTTCGTTGTTAATTTTTCGTAAAGTCGTTTAATCCAAAGTGACGGGGATTTTTCGTCAAGAACGGGTGGGGAGGTGAGGGGTGGATGTGTATCGAAAAATATTTCATCGACCCGACACGGTGGATTCGCCCACTCCAATCACAGCGTTTCGTAAAAAATATGACGGTTAATATTACACACACACACTTAAAATCGTTATTTGTCCAAACGGATAATAGCGTCTGATAGACGTTGTCTCATCGTGTATCGAGAGACCGTTCGGGGTAAAAGAACGTTTGGCCTATTGTAAACGAGAATTTTAAAAACCAAAAAAAAGGGGCAGGGGAACTCTTCCCCCCTCCCAGTAAATACGCCACTGGTGTGTGTGTGTGGTGCGGATACCGGTGGCGGTTTTTTTTTTATATATATTTGTGTGTGTTGTGTGCTCATACAAGTTTTCGATGCAACTGAGAGCGACGAGCAAACCAAATGTTTTCAAGTGTAGTAGGCTTTTTCTTTTTGTACATACGATTTGAGTTCCTATCGGGAGACAATAACGGTTCGACTGTAGCCGCTGTCAAATGTCTACCGAATAATACAGGATCAATGGACCGGAGGACAATCAATGATTGTGCAGAATGTTTTACGTTTTTTAAAATAGGTGAAATTACTTTTTTTTTTTTTGTTTATTTTACGGATTCTCGGGTTTGAATTGTAAAGAAAAAAAACCAATGGCAAAATTGCGCGTACTGCCAAAAATCAAAATGCAAAATGTCTAGGGAAGGGCCTCTTATTATAGCCCTCTGTACGGCGGATACGTCGATTAATGTACGATAAACTAATAATAATAATAATAATAATTGTTTCTACGTATATATATATATAACAAGAAGACGGAAGAATATTGTGAAAAGAAAAGGAAAAAACGAAACGACAGATAATGTTGCGAACCCGCGGCGTTAAAATCAAATAATTTTGACGGTCCGGCATTTTCTTCTTCGTCGCGCTATCCCAACTATTCGGATACGCTCTACGCGATACACGTACAACGGCGGAGGTGCCACTCGATCCCGTAGACTTTTGCGAATTCCGAATTTCACATTTAATCGTTGGGGTTAAGAAAGCGCCGAGGATCGATGGTTGGGAAAAAGAAAAAAAGAAAATACTTCGTCGGTTTTTCTTTCGATGTATCAACGTTGTTGTACAAAGGATCACGGTTCTTTGACGTGAACGAACGAACGAGAAAGGTTGATATTGATTATATCGATGATTTCGGGAAAAAAGAACGCAATACAATATTATTGACGGGGGCCAAATCGAAAGATTAAAAAAAAGGAAACTATAACATTTTTCTCTGAAAAGTGAAAAAAGCGAGTAGATTTCGTGAGAGGCGTTCAATATTTTTGTTTTATATAATACGTGTATATCGTTGTTGACAGGTGACGACATATTGTTGTTCAACGTGAAACGCGTTTTGTTATAATACGTATCGATAGTATAACGTATATTTGATGTATCCACTCCGTGGATTAATGTAATATAGTGTTCGAATTGCACAGGGATCTAGGGAAGTCGGGGGTTTAAATATTCCAGCGGACTCTTTATCATAATTTTTTTTTTTTTTCTAAACAGAACACTGGTCAGTGAGACTAATGAATTATACGTTTTTATAATACGAGTATGCGCTCATATCGTACAAACAAAAACGTGGGTTGTCGTTTTGGTTAGCAGAACGGAAATCATATCGATTTGACGTTTTACAAAACGCTACGGGTTTGTACGTTTCGAAAAATAATCGAATCGCCAAGTGCTCCGACTTCTGAACACAATGTATTAAGAGCGTGTGCGTGTGCAAACCACAATCCGTTCGATTATTTTCGACAGGTCGCAGTATGTTTGGAATTGGAATACAAATGAAATAAAGACGAAGTAAACAATTTAAAATCGTTTATGTATTACGTCTCTCTCTCTATTACAATTATTTTCCAATTCAAGCACCGAATAAATGTCATTATTTCAGGACTTTTTTTCTTTTTTTTTACACGTGAAACGCAAAAACTAGGCGTATATCGCTTTTAGCTCAACATGCTGTTTTCTATAATGGTCGCTCTTGCACAAAACGATTAAACTATACACTCGCTAAACATAATACAAAATACATTATTCATAAAAGTGGACTAATTCTCGCACGAAACGATTCGACTAATAGCCGCGCGAACGTTTTAAATAGGTAGGTGTATAAAATGTCCAATGGCGAGGAGTAAGTAATTTTTTTACGGGGCATTGTCTTATTTTGGACGATGGATTGGCGGTTGGGTCTAGAGACAACCATACTCAAAAATGTAACTACAGAACGGTTCAGAAGTTATAGTAGTTGTATACGTTTTTCCGTGTACGGGATCAACTCTGAAAATCCGTTTAGTGTACAAAGACGAGTTTAAATAAAGAGAAAATTGCATATTTCATCACTTTTTAGAAGAGGAGTACGTGTTTCCTATAATTTTCATATATTTCCGTGTTCGTCTAATGTCTATAGTTTTTTTTTTCTAATGTTGTTTTATTTTTTAATTATTCACGTTTATTTATATTTAGTATTGAATTATTCAACGCAGGTATTTATTGTCATCGTCACTGTCGTATTTAAATGACAATGACATACGCGGTGCATATAACAAACCATAATAATATTAAAAACAATATACTATTAACATAATAATATCTAAGAAAATATATTAATTGTATACAATGCGATGAGTTATCAGGAAAAATAAAACATTTATTTCGTAAATATTGATAATGTTTTTTTTTTTTTAATACCGTTTTTTTTTATTTCAGTATAATATAAATCAGTTTCCCACCAGATTTTACGAACATATTTTTTAATACTCGACTGTAATAAATGATTTCGAAAATTTCTTTTTACGCGATTAATACAATTTTTTTTACATATTATTTAGATTTTTTTTTGCACATATTTTGTCTATTTTCTAGCTCTTATAACTTCCCAACCATTAATCATAACTCTATCAATAATACATTATATAAAATATTTATATAACTTTAAACATTAATAATATTAATAAATAATATGTAGGCTAAAATATATTCTCTAATCTCCTAAATAAAGCGTGCTCTATTACGTGCAAAATAAATTCTATACGAACGCTACAATATTCATCCATATTTTTATTTCTAACATCCGCCGATATGAATTCATTGTATGCATATATATATATATGTATAAAGAAAAACGTAAATATGTGCTCTGCAGTAGTTATTACAAAATGAAATGATTTCGGTAAAGTTTAACTATATATTATTATATAAACAAATGTTATTACAATAATTGTGAAACCAACTTTTTATTTTAGACAGATACAATAAATATATCCCCGCTATATTTCGCTATATACTCGTAAATGACAGAATTTTTTTTAATAACAAAAATTGAAAAAATTCATTGTATTTTTCTAAATTTGTCTTTTTTTTATGTCTAAAACATGTAGTCCGTCACCTACTCAATAAACATTCGGTGCTCTAACCGTGTCATTTCTAAATTTTTTTTCACGCAAAACGACAAATAATGTATTAAATTTTTTTTTTTTACGATTTCAAAATGCTTTCAAGTTATTATTATATGTTTTTTAATAGAGTTGTAGTGAACGTTTATTTCAATTCAAACAAAATGTCGAAAAATAGTCTTTCTAATGGTCCGTTGTTTTTAAATGGGAAATAAACGCCACTCGCGTGATAGTAATGTATTTGATTTCGAATAATTAACAAACGTACACAGTGTTAAATCGATATAATTTAGCGAACTTTGGATTTGTTGACATATTACAAAATATGTAATGTATAATACGTCGGTTTATCCGTTATTAAATTGTTAACGTATTAATTTGTATAGACCCGTTTATATACCGATTAAATATCTATATTTTATATACCCTCGTTAAAAAAAAATTATTTATGTAAAAATCAACGAAGTAGTGATAAAATGTACACCTACTTATGAAACTTGAACGATTTTTTCGTATACAGATTTAATTTAAATATAATATAGTACATTATCACAGGGCCTGTCTGTTGATATATCAGCGAACCGTTAACCCGCAGGGATTTCCGTGATATTTTCGGTTCATGTTCCACTTCTGATTATTGAGCAAAAAAATTATTTCTGTTATTTTTTTTATAACAATTTAACATTGCGCGGTTTCGGTGTGTAAGAAAAGTAACACCGTCTAGTTTATTACTATTATTATTTAGAACATTTGAAAATGTTCGAACTTTCGTGAAAATTGAGAAATATTAATCAAATAAATTACGCGTAATTCGATAAAATTTAATATTCATTTTGACGCAATAACAATACGCATTTTAGACACATTATCGAGAAGACAAAAAAAAAACGAAATTTACTGGAATCGAAAATAAAACCCGCAGTATTTTCGAATATCGGCTATTACCGTAGTTTATTCGGTAATTTCGGCTAGAAAAAATTCTAGGTTTACAATTAGATTTCAATTCCAGCAACATTTTCAAACGAGTTTCGGTTTAAAACCGAATCTTTCCGATTCGATTCCAGTCATCTCTGCCGTGAACACAACACTATATTTTAGTGGATTTGTATATTTAACGTTTAATAACAGTACATAATATAGTGACATTTCTACATTAATTATTATATTAATATAACAATCGACTGAAGATTCTAACGCATAGAGCTGTTGAGGAATTTCTCTCTACGTCGTCATCGTCGGTATTAAAAAAATACGTATAATATTAGTATTATAATTATAATTTACGTATTAAAATTTTTTGCCTACCTGTTATATTAATATTGGAATTATTACATAAACAAGTTTGTTATGATCGAGAACAAATTCTGTACGTATATACACGTGTATATTATACATAATTGTACTAAATTTTATTATTAAATGTTATAATACAAATGTCCATTGTGTGTATTTTAAAATAGAACACATAATAGTTTTTTTTGTTTATCTCTACAACAATTGTTATTCATTTCATTTTCACGCTCCATAGTCTACTATATATATTATACTATTGTTGTAATACTTGTGTAAAAAAAAAAAACTATATCTATAAGAATACGTATTTTTCAAATGATATAGTTTTTCTTTTTATTCCAATTATTATCATAATAATATTGTGTAATTATAATGTACGTAAGAAAATTGGAGCATTTCGTGTAATAATGATAATATACGCGAATTATACGATATAAATGTAACGATTATATTATATTATATATACATATATATATAATTATTCTAAATAATATTTACATAATATTACGTATAATTACAAAAACAAACTGATAATTTCTCGTGAACGCCCCGAATAAGAATTAAACGCGTATTGTTTTTCAATAAATGTGTGAAGGCTCGAATTTCGTGAGCGAACGATTTTTGCCCTTTTCACCGTTTTAAACGTACAGAAACTTACAAAAATAAACTTGTGTATAATATTCGAGTATAAACATAAAATTATATTACGATCTGTATAAATTAATTTTGATTACGCACGCTATAGCGATGATTCAATTATAAAATGATATAATAAACACGCGTTTTTACGATTTACACAGTAACTATAGGTGTATACTGTTATTAATATTAGTTTTTTTTTTTTTGGAAATAATTTTATCGATTCCGGTTTTCAATTTGTTTCTTTTTTAATACGTGATTTAAGAGATATAATTGTTATAGCGTCTAATTCAATGGTACCTAATTCAATAGGGGAGAAGGTGGTATTATGAAACGGGATTGTAATACGAAACAGCACAGTATTTGTCAATTATTGTCATGCAGTTACTATTGTCAATACCTGTCCTGGAACTATAATAATAATTATTTTACGCTTTGATATCCCAGAGACGGCAGGCATCACTATGACGTTTGCATGCGGTCATAAATAAAAGCATTGTGTTTTCAAACCATCAAAACTTTTCCAAAGGCAAAATTTAATATTATTAATTTTTTTTTTATCTGTATTTTAAGTACCAATTGGACAGGAAGTTTCAGCGAAAGATGATGCACAGATTGTCTATTTTGCGGCGAGACGTTCAAGAAATCAAAATCTAGAGGACTTTGGATTCAATGTGAGATGTACCAGAAACGGGAGAGGAGGCTCATATGTTTGAGCATTGTGTAGTTAAAATGATATTTTCATTTGCGACTCCTGTTCATAAAGAGTTTTAAAGACATTTGTATCTATTAAACTTTTTTCCTATCTAAAATTATAATTTGTTTCTTTTTTTTATTTGTTTAAGAATACAAAGCCGTAACAATAAAAGTAATTGTAAGTACCTAAAATAAATTATTTTTGATTTATTCTTACACTTCTTTCATATTACCACCCCAATTTCTAAAACCCATATTATGCAGTGTGTTCTAAAATTATAATGTATCTCATCATAGAACGATTACATTTTTTTTCCATAGTTACTCTTATTTCATATTACATCAAACACATTTGTTAATTATGCTGATAATTAACGATATAATACGAGTATATCTTCATTTAAAAATCGAGTTTTTTGTCAATATTACCGGTTCATATCACCCCACGTTCCTCCTTAATAAGAGGCATTTTTTTTCTGCAAATTTTTCCAAATTATTCCTGTATTTTTCTATACGTACAGGGATTATTCGGGCTTTACAAACGCTGCTACGTAATCGTCTTTACGAAAAACACGGCTGAAATATAATTTTTTTTTCCATACGACGATATTCTCTGCAATGTTGCGCTCTATATATTTATTTACTTTACGGCCGTTCGTTTTATAATCACGCATTTATAATAATAATAATAATAATAATAATAATTATTCGCAATGACTGAGAGAGAAACAACGTCTAGGAAACACACACGGAAGAAAGTGATGCAGATCAAAAAAATCTGCAAACAAATACGAAACGATTCCGAGACCGGGACGGATCCGGTCTAGCGATTAGAAACCCATCGATTAAACGACCTGGATCATATTTTAAGTACGTTAACCGTTCACGAACAGGCTGAGAGACACGTGGTGGCACCGGGCACAATTTACGGGGAC
The DNA here is from genome assembly GCA_032441825.1 of Chaetogeoica ovagalla. Taxonomy (NCBI): domain Eukaryota; kingdom Metazoa; phylum Arthropoda; class Insecta; order Hemiptera; family Aphididae; genus Chaetogeoica; species Chaetogeoica ovagalla. The sequence goes on along the minus strand of CM063742.1, from coordinate 4,171,865 downwards.
TAAGATCCGTAATGAACGCGGGTATTCGACTCAGACTATATAATATTATGTCCCCACTATACACGGGTTCTATACATGGTACTTGCATGCAAGTGATATCCCGTATGGCGAATCGAAGGACCGATGGAACGGACGAAGAACCGAGAAATTTCGTTTTTTACACTGTACGCATTTATGAATTTATAGCAATACGTCAATTCCACACTAATTCTGACGTAGACCGCGATTCATTTAAATCGTGTTTATTTGTATCGTCGTATTATTACAAACGAGCGAAACGGGCGGCCAGAGCCCAAACGGTTACATCGACATGGTATTATTATAATGGTGTCGATGGGTTACGAAAAAAATTGGAGGCTAAAACGTGTTCGGCAACGCAACACGACAACATCGATACAACTCAATCACGTGCGCCTGTGTCAAAACGAATAATTATTATCGAATAATAATTATTGCGGACGCGCGAAGAAACGAATAAACGAAAACCGATTGTCCGTTTACGTGACCGATAAATAAATATCCATCACTCGTTGCGACATCCAACCCACCTGCCTTTCGTGAATCGTTTTTTTTCGCGGTTCATTCGCAAATCGCTCGGAGAGATCCACCGACCTCCCACCCCCTCCCCCACCCCCCACAAACGATTCTCTTTTCGACTTTCGATTAAAAAAAAAAATAATAATAACAAAAAAGTCTATTCCGTTTAGTAGTTTTCGATCGATTTCAATCAGTCAGCGGTCGAATAAAGAAGAAGAAAATCGGCGTGACTTTTGCGTAAAAACAGACTTTGTGCTGGTGTACACGCCAGAGCTGCCTGCAGCAAACAGCCATACGGAACGGAGAGTTTTTATTTTATTTTTTTGGACCCATCCTTTTACGTGCTAACGTAGTAGTAAGATCGTATATAGCGCGCGATAAGTTGAATTCTGTAGTCGGCACAGTGACTGTATTATAATACGGAGGGGACGATAGGTGGACTTAACAGCACCGCGACTCGTAAATTTGTACAATTTTACTCTGATTGTGATCCATTTTCGCCCCTTTCTCCGTCGTCCCGTTGAACATTATGTATGACACGGTCGCCGAGTGGACGCGACAACGGAACCGTAAAGAAAAAACCATTAAAAATTAAGAAGGAATATCCATTTCAATTTTTCATATATGATTTTCGATTATTTAATACTTACACCACTTTGGACGAGTCGATTGGATTTTCTCGCACACCACAACAAACGTCATCGGAAAGTGAACAAAATTATTTTGAATTATATTCGATAATTGCGCAAAACGATTGTTTGTCCGCGCGTTGTAAACGCGGACATTGACGTCATTTCGTTTTTTTTTTTCCTAATACGCATATTTCTTTTTGTGCAGGCCACAGCCTCGGCTGAAACGTTCGATTTCAATACAGTAAGAACAACTCGTTCGTTTCCGACACAGGTTTATACCATTTTGTTTATACCCTGTCGTTATTAGTACCCTGCAGTGGTCGTAACACGATTCATCGAGTCATATAAATGGTAAAAAATTCAATTGACACTACTCATTATTAGACGCGAGTCAGCGACCCGCTTTGTGAGGCCGGACCAAATCGCAGTAATATTTAATTTTAAACGCGCAGATGTATACCTCGCGCGCGCGCACGGTCCATATGATGGTAAAATAACATTTACAACAGTTTTTATTATTATTTTTTTTTTTATTATTGTTATTATATAAAAAATATCATAACACATATTGTATTAAAATGCGATGCAATTAAAAATATATTGATAGTAAATATATAATAGATATATTAACAATTAAAAAGAACACGCTGCAAAATTATATAATAATAATAAATGGCGATTAAATGTATACAACGTTTATTACGATAAAATAATTGCGCACGATGAACAATCGAAAACGTATTTAGGACAAATAATATTATGTGGCGGTCGAAAACGGAAAAGAAAAAAATTCGAATACGATAACGAGATATGGCGAAAACCGTTTTGAACTCCGCAGTTTTTCGTTTTGATCGAAAACAATAAATGAACGCTTATTCGATCGAAGAAACATTTGCTCCGAGAATAGGCCATCCGTCGTAATACGTACTGCGCAGATATATTATAATATTTGTTTCGTTATTATTATTTATAATAATTTTTATGCTTATCGCTAATCACAGCGTGCTAACGAACTGTACACATATATTTAGTTACGTTATAGTGTCAGTGCCGCGACAAGGAGCGACGACGTGAAGGCCGTGTCCGAGAAATCATTCAAACCGCTTTCTTCAAACAATTATTAACGCGTATATAATGTACCCAATATGTTTTTTTTTCTTCCCATATTCCAAACCTATTTTTCAATAATATTTTATATTTTTATCGTTAGTATAACGAATAGAATAGTTATACCGTACGTTATTCGCGCGTAAAAAAGAATTAAATTAAATATTCGTCAATAGAGATTAGCGCTAAATAAGCATATTGGATAATCGCTAAAAATTGCACAAATTAAGCATTCCAATTCGAAAAACATTTTTTTTTTTTTTTTTTTGTAAACTCGTCTTATTATTGTCTTGCGGCGGAACATACAAGTCCAACCGGACATTTGAATATCCTTATTTTTTTTTCTTCAAATATTTTGTTTTTATACGGAAACATTGTAACGGACGGTTTAAATGTAACGCGCATTACGTGACCGAGTCATCGTATGAACAACATATCCACTGACAATCCCTGAATTGTTCCCGATTAATAAATTTTCTTCTCCCGTTTTCTGTCGTTACACCGCAGTCATACAGGACCGCAAATCTCCGTTCTCCGATCGTACATCCGAATATAATCTACGTTAATTAATCAAAATAATTATATATATATATATATAGGCCGTGAACGTAATAAATATTGCGCTCGGCTGAAAAAACTGAAAATCGCACAACCCGTTATGGTTTCGACACGGAAATAATTAGAGTATTAATTTAATTGATTTTTTTTTTTTTTTTAATTCGAACGAATTATCGTTGAAAGTAATCGGAAACAATAATATTGTTATCGTATTACATTTTTTTTTTGATTTCTTAAATTTTGCGCCCCATAAAATGTTGAATATTTCGCCCGTCCCCACTAGCCACGGCTTTACACGCGCACACAGATATACGCGTGTGCGCGCTTGTATAAAAGAAAAATACCGACCGAGGCTGCGCAGTCCAAGGCGTTTGGTTATTTGAACTCGGATTTAAAAAGAAATAAAAAAAAAAAACGCTATTGTTAATATTATCGTCACGACGCGAATAAACGTCGATTACAATAATAATAATAATAATAATAATTAAAACGTAAAATTTATGTATACACACGTACAATACGCGTAAACCGCAAAGGAGTTTAATGACCCGTTTACACACAGTAGGTTAATAATTATAACAACAATATGACGCGCGCGTGTAGTTATGTGTGTATTATAATTTTGTTATTTACTATTGCGGCGCGTATATATACCTTTTAGTATAAACGTTTTGAAATATTTATAATACGTGTAATGGATGATTTTATAATCAGCGAGGGAGAGAGAAAGAGGCGGTGGTGGTGATGGTGAACGACCGGGTCTTCGTTAACCTTACGACTTTTTTTTTATATATATAAAAGACTTAACCGCGTATAAATAATAAATTATCGCTAGTACACGATAATAATAATAATAATTATTAAAACCGACTGTATTTGAACTTTTTTTTTTCTTTTCTTTTGTATCAAAGGTTAAAAAAATAAAATATATATATATATATACGGTCTACGGCTGTTATATAACTGCAGTATTCGTATGTTAATGTTTCAGCTATTGGCATTGAGAAGTTGAATTACAAAACGAATCAGCGAGTCCGCGCGGAAATAATTGCAATATTCGTTTTTTATCGTCATATTTAAATATATAATTTGTTTGCGTAAAAAAATTATATATATATATATATATATTTGTTTAAATCAATGTTTTAATTTTGTATAATATGTTATTATGACTACTAAAATTAGTATAAAATTTCATTCGTTTTTTTTTTTCTTACCTGTTTATCCGTAAAATAAAATTATTTTTGCGATTCCATTGATTATTATATATACTTACATAATATGTATTGATTATATAAATAATAATCAGGACATCATAGGATGAGAGCCGTAGGTAGGACGAGAGGGGGGAGGGGTGAAAGGTGTAACTTTAAATTGTATGGTCTGTATTGACGGTATACAGCATGGAAAAATGAATAATACAGAACACTTTTTAAAAACGTCTAAAATGCGAGTGACAACGATAATAACATTATTTAATTATACTCGTAATCAGTATAATAGCTCAAAAATATAAACAATATTATTCTTGTAGTCAAATAATAATACTGTACTATAAAATAATAGTAAATACAGTCGGTCTCCAACATAATTAATTAATTATTGTAATAATAACTAAATAAAATAGCTAATCTACCTTACAATATTACTTGGTTAAATTAATTAATTCTTTAGTAGGTCCGATCGAATTATAGTTAAAATATTTACTAGAAATGTTACTATATATATATTTTTTTTTATAGTTATTCAAACTATAATCGATCGTTTAGTTGTAGTAACTAATGATTTGTTTATTTTATTATACGGAAAATAAGTCCTATTACAATATGGTAATGTGTATGCAATTGCAAACTAATTTATATTTAACACAAAAAAGATTTCGATCTCGATATTACAATTTAGATGATGTATAGAACTCAAGGACTGCTAATCATAATCGAATACAAATTTATTACAGTACTTGAAATTAGAGCGGAGAAGTGAACCGTGAAGTGTTTTTAGTGCTATTGGGTCATTAAATGTTCGACGTGTTCTTTTGATAAATCCAAGGTTACGCATCACTTTATTTTTGATCATTTTGGTGTGACTTGAAAAATTCAATTTAGAGTCGAACATTACCCCTGCAAGATCTTTAATATTATATACTAATTCGAGAGTTGTTCTTGAAATAGAGTAATTAAAATTAATCGGGGTTTTTTTTATTAAGGTATAACGCATGAATTTGCATTTCTCAATATTTATTGCAAGGCAGTTATTTTCAGACGATCAGAAAGGAAAGAACGAAACCATAACAGCAGGGAACCGGAAAACCCAAATGATTGTAATTTACTGAATAAAATATCACGGTTGACTCTATCAAAGGCTTTTGCAAAGTCAGTATATATTACATCTGTTTGGGCGTTGCATTCGAAGGATCGTAATATTATATTTTTAATCAAGGCTAGATTATTGCATGTACAACGCTTGGGAATAAAGTCAAATTGGTTATTATTAAGAAATGAGGAGCAGTAATTTGTTAATTTCAATGATATTGATTTAGAGAAAAGTTTAGGGATGATTGATAATTTTGATAATGGACGATAGTTTGAGATCAACGAAGGATTTCCAATCTTTAAAAGTTGGGGAAATGAAAGATGGACTTCTAGAGAGAGGGAAAAATGCTAGATTTAAGCCATAGATTAAAATTTTTAGTAAGAACAGGGCTTAAAATGAATCTACAATTTTCTCAAAAAGAGAAATATCATCAGGGCCGACGCTAGAGGAAAGAGATAGGCTGCAAATCATATTAAATATATCTAAGTTATTTAAGGAGGGACTGGGGAAATATGTTATTATTGCTTTGAATTCATTGAGGTCATTGATACATTTAAAAAGTATTTTGGGTTATTTTTAACTGAAGGTTGAACCCTATGTACATAATTTCTATAATCGATTTTAGCAGTTTTTTTACAAATTGCTCTTAAATGGGAAACATGTATATAATCAAAGACATCATTATACTTCTTAAAGCTTAAATGAGTAATCTTTTTCTGTTTCAAGAGAGATTTTAAATTATTAGAATACCATGTAGGGTATGTGTTGTTGTTAATTTACTTTTTCGATATAAAAAAACGGATAGCTCTATGAATAATACAATAGAATTTATCAACCAAATCGTTAACATTATTGCTCTCAAATGGTTCATAGGAAAGCGAGTCGCTCGCCAATAAATTATACAATATTAATATAATTACAGTGTTTAAAATCGTATAAAACATTATTCACAGGTAATATAACAAACTGGTTGCATTCAAGCATTACATTTAGAGCTGGGTGATGTTTATTGATGGGTAATATAAAGGATCTGGGTTAACGGTAATGGTGACATGGTATTCGATAAGAATAAATCTAGCATAACATTATTATAGTTATAAATACAATTAAATTTATTTAAATTAAAGTACGATAATATGCTTAGAAAATATGATTCAATTTCAGAAGGACAACTAATTGGCAATGAATTATTGTATAAAAATAATGAAGGCAGGTTAAAATGACCTAATAATATAATTTCAGCTACGGGGGTTGTCTCAAGTAATTCGTCTATAGCACTGAAAAAATGTTGATATTTAAGAATTGATGAGCGAAGTGGCATATAAACGCAGCCAAGGATATAAAAAGTATTGTCTAAGTGAAGCGATACAAAAACATGTTCAACACTATTAATAGATTTAATAATTTACTTTTTAAATTAACATTAATTGCAATTAAAACACTTCTACCAATGCTACAATTAGTATATAATGTTGACCTATCATATCTCTAAAATAACAAAATTATTAAACCTCCGGGTTAGATATTACATATAAAAATTAATTAAATTAAATTTACTTCAGCTATAAATGAATAATAATTTTTTTCTTTCTGTGTACCTGTGTTCTGGGTGCAAAATTTAAGGAATTAAAAATTTAATATTGTAATAACAATATAGAATATAATATAATATTATTTCTGATTATTTTCAACGATAATTTATTTGAATTAGATAAAAAAATAATCTTTATAAAATGAATACTCTATTATTTCTGTGTTAAAACCAAAAGGGCGCAATTTGTAAATTTTGCTCCGAACGCAATATTTAGTTGTTGCATGGTCTTATCCGTATGCCAATCATTATTTACTATTTAATACATTATCATTAATTAGAGATTAGTACATTTATCGTTGAAAATATTATTTATACGTATATATATACATTATTTTGTCCCGACTTGTGTGCGAACGAGCATAATATTGGATTGTTAACCACGTCCACTGTGCACAAACGCGATTCGTGTATTTGGGACAGAGTATAATAATAAGGATTGGGATTGTACGATTAATGAATTCCATTAATTAAGTGTTTTTATATTAAAAAATTATAATTATTCTTCTAACATATAAATCATCTTAGTCACCACTTTGCAATGGTTAGCTACGGTAAGATTTACAAAAGAAAGAAGGTACATATTCGTAAGCGTAAAAATTGGAAGGTGTATAATCAAAAGTTTTATAATGAAAAGAGATTTGTTTTGGTGCAAACCGTAAACATAATTTAACAAATTTTTATAGAGTGCAATAATAATAATTATAATATGTTATACATACTATTTAATAATAAATAATAATTTACACACATACCCATATATATATTGAGAATACCATTATAAAAATAAAGTGATAATATATAATAATATTGTGAAGTTCAATAAATTCAATAAAATTATTTGGCAAATATTATTTTGGTAAAATTTAATCAAAATTTAGAATATATACGAACATATTTTATATAGGAACATCGAATGTTTTGGCATCTTATATAATTTTTCAATATTTGTAGATTATAATGTGTAAATTTATGTTTTTGGCTCAGATACACATTTGGACAGGCATAAAGTCTAGAAATTTAATTGAATTATATATAGCTCATGGAATGATAATAATTTCAAAGAATTTGCATCTAATATTGGTAGTATATAAATAATAGTTATTAATAATTGGCGTATTTTGTATAGAAAATGACAAAAACTTAGTATTATATTATTGTTAAAATTAAATTAAATATATTATTATTTGTTAAAACAGCCTGGAAATAATTGCAATCATTAAATTCAAATTTGATTAAAAGCTTTGTAAATAGTTAAAAATAATTTTATTTCTTTTTTAACTTGACTAGATATTGAATTTCATTGTTAACTAATTGACTCGACTAGTTAAAATTATCTTAAGTTTTAATCGTTCATTTTTACAATCATTCAGTTATGGCAATGCCACTTTGTTGAAAGTCAATCATTACGAGGGACTCAATTTAGTTATTCGTAACTTGCGTTATCTGGCGCAATAACCGATTATAACTTTGATTTTTACTGATTCAAGTTTGGATATTATATATTTACAGTTGTTTGGACTAGCTGCCTTAATAATAATTTAAATTATCTAATACTTAATACTTTTTAGAAAAAGTAAATGGTGCAAAATTATTGAATAATTTTTAGAAAAAAATCTTGAGATTTAAATACTTAAATTTTGAATGTAAAAGAAAATAATAACCTTCTTTTTGCTGTTAAATTAATATTTGGTTAACTAAACTGTTAGTTTTAAGCTAACTTAATTATTTTCATTAACTATTGTCCACCTTTGTGGAAAATATAAATAAATGTTCCAAATGAAAATATGCACGTAACATTTACAAACACTTATTCAATATATTATGTTAAAAACAAAAATTGAAAAATACGAGTACAAAAATAAACTATTTATTTCGAATCGATGAAAAACAAAACAAACATCTTTTTCAGAAAAAAAAAATGCAAATTGCATTGAGGTTCGTTCCCCGTTTTGGCTGTATCAATAATTGAATTCAATTGAAATAACTGATTAACAGTTAATCACAATACGTTGAAATTGGCCAATTAAATTTTTCCAGTCTTAGCAATGAAATACTAATACATATTTGTTATACATATATTCTATAAGTGTGCGTGTGCGTTACTGTGAATGTGCGAAAGGCTGAGTTCTTTTAAAATATGTTACCAGAGAATTTCGATTAAACATTTGGATAAGAAATTATAGAATATATATAGTTAGTGAAAATAACTAAAAGTAAAAAAATTCTGTACATTTTGTTAAGAAAACTTTGATAACCATTCAAATTATAAATTACGTTAACCATATATTATATTGCAAATTGTTAAAAATATTAAAATATTTTCGTACAGAGTTGATTAGCCCTTCGTGGGTGAAATTTCATATATTACAGTAGATATAAGGTTAATGTTGAAATGTTTACATGTATTAACTGTACGATAAAAAAAAAAAAAAGTGAAATATTGTTGTAATGGAACTGCTGTCAATGTAGAGATAGTAGTATATTTAATGTACAGTTTTACGTTTTACTATTGCAGGGTTTTATGAAAATTGTATAGTTATTAGACCGACTTTAAAATTAATTAGGTACTAAAATACATATATATATATATTTGAATACCGAGGGAGTTTTTTCTCGTGATCAACTACACTTACCAAATAAATAAATATCGATTGCGCACATTCACAATATAATATAATAAACTTATACTTATTAAGAAATGATAAAGCTATGATAAATAAAACAATATATGTACTCAGAAGTATAGTGAATGTGCAATATGGTACTTAAGCTATCATATTTAGACAATAAATTAAAAAAAAATTTAACGATAAAGCGTACAACAATATTATTATATGAATAAAAAGACTAGACATGACCAAAAACAAAAAAAAAAAAAACAAAAACAAAACAAACATGAACAATATAAAGACATAAGGTAAAATTTAGACTCCAGTATAATGTACGTTGTCGTCCTGTGTGATATTATTTCCAGACTTTTGATTCAGATGATTTTGAATGTTTAGTATCGTATTTTACCGGATGCATTGCGGATGACAAACAATCGTGTTTCGAATATCTGATCACTTCTTCGATATCTTCTTTCCTATAAATAACACACAAATGAATAATTTTAATTTACATTGTCAAAAACATATTTATTTTATTGTTATTACTAATAATAATAACAACAAAAACAACAACCCACGACCTAATCTATACTATTAAACAATATTAACTGGTTCAATTAAAAACTTTTGAAAAAGAATGTCTTATACCAAAAATAATAATAAACATAAGCTACTATATATTATATTTCTTATCTACAAATCTCCCCTCCTATAAATTTACCTTGGATACACCACTGAATGATAGATTTGTATTAATAAGTAAAAACGCTTGGTTTAACAGAAAAACGTACAAAAAAAAATGATTAAAATTGTTTTCGTCAAATTGCTCTTTTCTTAATTTAAATTACATTTGTGACAAGTACCTACATATCTGTATATCTAAGTAGGTAATTAAAAAGAAAAAAAATCAAGACAATATTGTTTATAAATTTTATGCACCAATATGCTTGAAGTAAAAAAAAAATTGCAATATATTAATGGGTTAGGTTAGGTTAGGCGTATTTAAACAAATCGATTACTTATAAAATCGAGTTACCTGGCGAGCGATAGAAATAAATTAAACAATTTATGCGGTAAACAATTTTTTGTTTTATCTCTGGTCGAATATAAAACAGTATCATACTTATATTTCAATAAAAAACCTTCCAACATTCCAAATATTTCCATTGCTTTTTTATTCGTTGACAAAGTAGATTTGGGAACCTAAAAATGCACGGTATTACATCTATACATTAATACAATTATGCGCTTAAAATTCAAAATCGTTATAAATATTTTGTTGATTTTTATTTATATTACAGTGTCAAACAGAATAATTTAAATTTGAAAACAACTATATATATAGAGTTTCTCCATATAATGTGGTTAATATGTAAATTCAATCATATTTTCCACAGTGTATAGATGTAGTTATTATAAAATAGAGAGAATATATCATTTGGAAGCAATGCGAATTATTTAAAAAATAATTTACACAAATATTACACATTTAAAAATCGTTATGTATAATATTCGACTGACCTCGATATCTAAAGGAATACTGAGATTTTTCGAAGCTTTTATTAAAAACATCAAAACAAGATTGCTAGATGAATTGTCATAGTTTTTGTCCAAAGGGCATTCTTTTAGCAAGGCGCAAATGTAAGTCAAGTACAAGGAAAAGGTTTGCCGAGCCTGAAGATTACTGAAAGCAAGCAAAAATTACACAATAATATGGTTACAATGTTATCGCTGAAAAACATACGTAGGTATTACAATGTATATTTATGCATTATTATATTACACACTACATAAAGAGTATGGCATCATTTGACTGACATTATTTTGGAATATTAATATTATAGTTTGAAATTTCGAGAGTTAGATTCGAGGATTTGAAATTCTATATGTAATATGTATATTATATAGGCATATTTCTTAACTGTTTATAATAAAAACCGTGTTACAACAACAGTATACTGTTAGGCAAAGTACAAAGAGAAGAATAATAATTTTTTAAAAGAAGGCAAAAGGCATAGAATTTTATTTTTATGCTGTAAACGTAAAAATACAATAAAAAGTTAATAAGCACATTTATATAGTGTCTTACCTTAAAATCACCCAGAATTAAAAGCAATATGGTTAATAAATATGAGTAACTGCTAATACGAATAGTGTAAATATAATATTATTAGTATTATATGCAATAGCCAACATGTTAAACGGTTAAGTACTAATATTACGTATAAGTATATTTAAATTAGCTTAGCGAATTAATCCGCTATGTGCATTATTTTTTACCTGAATACGTAACCGTTGTTTAAATATTTTATGATTGCTTCTTTTAACTTTTCAATATCAATGTTGTCGTCCGTACTTTTGGTGTTATCTATAATACAATATTAAAATGTTCTAATGTTTATTCATTTCGTTACATTTTTCAAACGACAGATATATTTATAATAAAATAACTCATTAACCATTTAAACTTCGCTTAAATTCTTTTAAAGACCTTTCGTAACGATCGTGTCTGCTAATGTCCATGTACAATGAAGAATTCTCATTGAACAAATGATGGTTTAAGAAATAATTGTAATTTCTTATTAGTTTTACATAAAACGGCGGTATTGTAGACCCCCTTGGTATTCCGTTAATATTGTCTGCAAGCACAAAACGAGTGAATTAGTTTATTTTATTAATTTACGAACTATATATTTTTTTATAATATGAAGCGTTTGTCATTTAACATTCTTTGTACCTAAATAAGAGGAATACTTTTTCCACGAAGCATATGTAGGGAATATACGTATAAATCCTCTACTTCTACGATTTTGATCTAATGTGTTTTTTAACAATCGTTTTTCATCGCTGCTCAGATTGTTAAGATTCATATTCGTATTTCTTTTTTTTGGAATATCAGATTTCGACCTTCGAATATTACTAGAAAAAAAAAAACTCTATTTACTATAACATAACATATAAAATACAACATCTCATATTACAAAGTGCACATCCGCATCAAACAACGATTACTCACGAAAGAAAAGAAACATATATTACATGATACAAATATTAGTGGGGTACAATCCACAAGGGTATTGCCCACATGGCAATATATTATACAAACAATATTTTATCCCAACGTCTATGTAAAATACAGTCGTCCAAAAATACTAAGCATACCTGTTGAAGTTGAACACCGTCGGATCGACTATTGGTATACCGATTAGAGTAAATAAATCACATAACATGGAACTCTTAATACGAGAATCGAGTGCCGAGTCTATCCCCAGCGATGGCGATAAGTTGACTTCGAGCAACCACGGTTTCAACTTATCGTCTACCAAAATGTCGAATCCATACAGTTCTATATAAACAAACGTATCAGATACAATTATTATACTACTTGCATGGAATCATAAGAGAAAATAAGCTGAACAATTACACAACATATAAAATATTTTTAACCGTTTTTGAACGCACACTTATATGCACTGATATTATAATGTTGAATTTATTATAAGGTATGTAATACATAGTACGGCCAACAAAACGTAATAACCATGCGACAACTGAAAGTCAATTTTACCGTACGAAAACTACGTCTTAAAAATAATGTTTAAACCTTTGTTTACAAAAACTACTTTTTGAACACAGTATATTCGTATATCAGGTAATCGATTAACATGTAAAATTGTTTTCAATTAGCTATTGAACAAATAAATTACCAAAACAATTTTGATTGTGAGGCACAAAACAACTAATCGCAGGTAACATTTGAGCAGTTACACTCATTATGGTTTTTATTATAATGTCTTCAATTTCTGCCATCAGCGCCTTGGTGTTGATAAGATACTCTTCTCGTAGATGATTCAAAAGAGCGCTCAAGGACCACTTATGGCCAACGTTTTCTTTTTTAGGATCCGAATTTCTTTAAAATGAAAAAAAAAATTTATATATATATATATATATACACATATAGGTATTGTATTTACAAACGTTTTGAAAACGAAAATAGTGTTAAGACATATATTAGATATGCAACTATGAGTATAAGTTACCTAATATAACTAGGACTGTTTTTATTGATGCTGTAGTTACACAGATGCATTCGACGATTGTTAATACGACTTCTGTCGCATACGTACTTCACAGTGGCAAATCTGACTAGACCTTCTTCGTACAGGTACACGACCAGCGGATTGAACGAAGTCACTAATACATACAAACGTAAATCCCATTTGTATCCGTTCACAAGCAACGGATTGTCAATATACTTGGCAACGACGACGTTTTCTTTCAATAACGATTGTGAGTCTTTAAACGACTGTAAAAATAACCAATATTATTATTATTATTATTGTTATATGGAAATGTTAAATTACATAATCGATAATTGTGATTCCTCGTCCTCGAGACAAATCAAACGGTTTGACTATCCACAAACCGCGGTGTCGGTACTGGTTCGAAATAAACCTGTTGTAATCTTTGGGCATGATGTACGTTTCGGGAATGAAAAAAAAATTTTTTATCCCATTGCGATGGCTCATGATCTCGATATTTTTGTACAATTTATCTTTTCGAGTTAATTCACACGATCTGTAAACATATTAGACGATCAAGCAACATTAATACTGATTAATAATACATTATACGAAAAAAGTTTAAATGAATAACTATTGTTAATGTTTAAGGAAAAAAAACTATTTTAAATTAACGCGGGACAAATTAAAATTACAAAACGAAAAAACCTAATCTTACGCGACAATCAATTATTATTATTATTATTATTATTATTATTATTATCTAACTTTATAATAACAATGTCGATTGCAGTGGGTAGAAGGAACTAAGTAGTAATACATATATACATATATATATATAGATCTCGCGGCCACGCAATCGAAATAAACTATTAAAAAAAAAAAATCATAAAATGCACGGGGATACGTATAAGTGAATACCTAGGAAAATGATTGATACGCTGATAAGACCTCAACGAACTAATGATTTTTGGATTAACGTGATTGTTTGACCATAGTAAGTTGTAATCGTCCGAATCAGAGTTTACCTGTAACATAATATTATACGTTGTGAGTTCAAAACGTTATTAATATTATTTATTTATTTTTTTCTAATTACTCGTGACTGAGCTGTTATGAAATGTACATCATTTAGTACGTTTCTAGTGTGTGTGTAAAAAAAAAAAAAAAATTCCCGCAGTGTTTTGCGACGGACCTCCTCCTCCGACGCGCTTTTGAATAAAAAAGAATGATCGATACACACCATAGTTAATACTCTTATTCCGTTAACAGAAACAGTCGGCGGCCGATTATTTCCTACTCTACGCTAACCGGTCATTTAAATCGTCACGCCGCGGTCTTGTCCACTCACCAAGATCCGGTACAAAAACCGGATAATTAAAACATCCTCTCGGAAGTGACGGCGGACACTGCTCGTTTCCGTCTGCTCTCCACGAGTAATATGTAAGGGGCGTCTGCGTATTTTAATTTTTTCTCATTTGTTTACCTATTATTATTATAAGAGTAAATTGTATTTTTTCCTATAATTGTTTTTTTTCCTTGTGGTTATTCATCCGATAACCGAGGTTAAATTGTAATCGTTATTATATTACATATATTTATATATTAATTATATATATATAATTTATCCTAACTATCACTATCGTTTGTTCATCGCCACCGTCGCTGCACAACGCATTTAATTAAACCGCGACAACCGGATCGTTGGAACGATATGAAATAAGTCCTGTAATTTATATTTAACAGATCATAAAGACACACACTATAGGTAAATAATTTTATGTATTGCATTTTATGTTAATTTTGCCGTGAACCACGTCAATACATTGTACTGGGAGAATTGAAATAAGGAAAAAAAATCAACACTCTGATAATAACACAATACAGAATACAAAAAAATTTATTATTGAATTACTATTATTATTATTATTATTATTATTAAGCGTGCCAATAACGATTGGCAAGTGCTCTTATTCTATGATAAAAAAATATAATATCGTAAAACTATTGAATGCTTACTATTATATTATAGTTTATTCGCTATAATAATATATATATATATTATGTGTATAAATGATACGATATAATTTATTTTGTAAACGACATTAAATTCATTGTGTAAGTGCAATTAATCAATATCGATTTTTTTTTTTTTGTTTTTATTACGACGCGTATGGGATTCTTCAATGATTTTCAATTATTATTTTCTATAATATTAATTGTTATTTTATAGTTCTATAATATAGTGATGGAACGAAATTCACGATAATTCACGAAATTCCAATGATTTTCAGATTAACGTGGTTGATGTTTGACCGCATAATAAGTCATAACCGTCCGTATATATACGTATAAAAAAAATTACCTAAATTCCACAGCGCAGTGACATTGAACACCTATTCCTGTTTCGTTAATAGGAATAATAATCAACCGGCTACTTCCTATTCTATATATACGCTAACCGGGCTTTTCAACCGGATCGTTCAAACGATGTAAATAATTTTTCTAATTTATACTTAACAGGTCATAAAAAAAGACACACTATAGGTACTATATTACGACCAGTGCGTTCGTTTTCACGCAGCACAATATCAAACACGATCTCGCGACGAATCGCGTTAGTCTATATGTTAAACGATTAGAATAAAAAACAAAAAACGATGGAAGAGTTTATGGGTAGGTCTCTTATTTATCCACAGATAAAGCGGAGCAGCACTTGTGCCCTGCAAACGACTGACTATAAATGTAATGTAACGATCGACACTATAAAGCGAATCGCACCTATATTCGCCTATATTTCAACGGAAACGTAAATAACAATACAGAAATATAAAAGCTATAGTTTTATAAGACGATCTTAGTCCCCAGACTCTCTGCTCGATAAAATATCAAAAAAATTTATTGGTCCTCACGCGATCAAAACCCGAACGCAACCCGTGCTTTGCACACGCACTAGACGTTGTATTCAAAAGTAACTATTCGCGAGTTTCTTTCTTCCCCCCCGTATTGATTTTCGCATTATTTCACTCGCTACAAGTAAAACACTATCGCGCGATGACTATAAATGTAATTCAAAACCCTCCCCCCCCCCCTTTAATCAATCGAATAAACCGGTGTTTTTTTTCTTCCATTCGAAATTTATGCGTAAAATTCAATTATTGCATTGACCAAATCTAAGGGTTTGCAAAAATCAGTTCGCTTTATAAATGTGTAAATACGCGTTAAACGTACGACAACATCAGGTTAATGTGCTGCACACACTATTATTCCGTCATATGTGCGTATGACATGTACACTTGTTCCCCGTGTGTATATGTGTCTCAATAATTTCACGCACCTACGAGTTGGTGAAAATGTACTCGTATGAAAATAAAAAAGAAATACGACGGTTTATAAAAATATTGTACGAATACGTATATTAACGTTTTTGTATAAAAATATATATAGATTCGCATTTTTTCTCTCTCTACACACACGCACGCACACACACATCGGCGGTAACGAAAAATATAAAAACAACAAATTGTACGCCGGCTGCAATTCGAACTCGGGTATATTACGCTAATTGTTTATTATTTTAAACACGTTTATATTATAACAGTAGTAGTGGTACGAAACCACCACGTACGACGATCCGTCGTGAACTTGAATTATTTTAACCGGAGGTTTGAACCGGCTGTAAACTGTTGGTAGTATTATAGTCGATAAGGTGAGCCCCGCGTATACGCGCATTCGTCACGTGCGTGTGTGTGCGCGCCGATAATATGCTTAACAAACGATACCGGCCGATAGTTTCTTTATAATTCGTTCGAAATCGGGAAAATTGAAGGAAACTAGCCACAAAAAAAAAAAAAACGAGTGCGTTTTGTTTACCGCAATTCGACGCGAAATCAATTGAATCCGGCGAGATTCCCATTGGTGAGTCCACGCTATTAACAAATAGAACACTTTAAACGATTACTATTATCAATATATGTATATGTACGTTCTAATATTATCGTAAAGCGTATTTTTTTGTTATTTTTTTTTCCATTGGTCATTGCCCGTATAAAAAGATTTACGCATAAAAAAAAATTAATGGGTAATAGTTATTATTCGCGCCGCTATTCTCTAATCGTATTAATAATAATAATAATAATAATAAAACGCGGCGTATACGCGGATCGACGGGGAAAATAAACGGCCCGTTGAAAATGTTGAAAATAAAGTCGATTCGTTGAAATGTAATGTTTAAAACAGAAATTGAATGTTTCGCGCGGAAAAGTTTGGAAAAAAAAATCATTATCGTTGTCAATATATTATACGAATTTACAGACTTTGGAATACACTGTTGTTCTGCGTTTACGACCGAGTTGGGTTTTAATACAAAAATAATTCGAAGAAATATCGAAATATTATAAAAAACCGTAGTTTGTATCGCGATTCGCGTTACGATATCGATTTAATTAAAATATAAAAATCGAATGAAATTAATATTTTCGTTAATTTACGTGGGCGGGAGAGAATGCGTTTTATAATATTTATTATATATGTTTTATAATATTTTGTTATTATTCCAATTCGAATGCCGCCTGTATTAAGTGTGTAAAAAAAAATCATTGAAAATCGCAACATACGTATAACTACGATGTAAATAACATAAAATAACAATAATTTAGTTTAAATTAATTATTGCAATAGTTATTGAGTGAACATATACAATACCGAGCAATCGCGGCTAAACAATATTTTTTTAACCCATTCAAAATGCTAGAAATAATTCATAAAAAAAAAAAAAAAACACAATAAATCGTTTATATCCGTATAGAACAAGCTATTATTGTTACTACTAAAATAAATTACTCAATCATTGGTTGTTTATATTTTGTACTAACATAACTATTAATGAATGATATGTACGCGTTTACCTATATTATATAAAATACATGTATATAAAGAAATATCCAAAAAAAGAAAGAGGAACCTTGACATTTGCGTTCCATACATTATTATTATTATTGATATATTAGACACTATAATGTACACACATACTTATATAGAAACGATAGGCACGTATTATTATTATTATTATTATTATTAATTGTTAATACACTTTTGTATTGAAAAAAGTATCAATCATATAACATATATATTTTAGATTATAACACAAAAAAACGTGTATAAGACTCAAGGATTTAAGGTTATATGATGAATGTTATATAAATGTTGAGAAATACGTGCGTAAATAAAATGGATATAATTATTATGTATTTATTTATTTATTTATTGTAGGCTTATCGTTAATTGTTATTATATTTTATTTCACAATAAAACATACGGTTAAATTTGTATCGTTCAATAATAATATTATTATTTGTGTATAATATATTATTGTTTCATTATGTAGTGCAAACAAAAAAATTAATAAATAAATAATTAAGAAATGCGGTAGCGAGCAGCCAGCGCGGGATGTCGTGGATGTCGCACAGCAGCACTCAAATGAATTACGTAGACAGAGAGATTTCAGGGTTTTATTATACGAGTATATAACTACGAAACTAAAATAAACAAATAAAAAGCAGCCCTGCAATATTGGAAGAAAAATTTACTTTCCGTTAATATGATATTACGACAAATATATTGATACGTGTCAATGTCGTGTTTAAATCGATTA
This sequence comes from Chaetogeoica ovagalla, assembly GCA_032441825.1. Lineage (NCBI taxonomy): Eukaryota > Metazoa > Arthropoda > Insecta > Hemiptera > Aphididae > Chaetogeoica > Chaetogeoica ovagalla. Next base: position 4,152,840 of record CM063742.1, on the reverse strand, counting down.
TAACCCATACGTAATATTGCTTAGTTGAAAAACCTAATATCTTATAGGACGAATATTACTATCGAAATTATAGACAATAAATGTGTAGATATATAATACAAACGTCATTTTCACGAAACTGTGTTTTTATGTTAATTTTTCCGTGACGCACATTATTACATAATATAGTATTGGGAGAATTGATCAACACTCTAGTAGTGCAATAATAGCGAATGGATAACATTTACTATTGGATTATTATTATTATTATTATTATTATTATTTAGCGTGCGAACAACGATCGGCAAGCGCTCTTATTTTATGATAAAAACAAAAAAACACAGAAAACAAAAATAAATATAATATTGTAGAACTATTGGCTGCTTACTATACAGTTTATTAGCTATAATAATATATATATATATATATATAAATGATACGATATAATACATTTTGTAAACGACATTAAATTCATTGTGCAAGTGCAATTAATCAATATCGATTTTTTTTTTTTGTTTTTATTACGACGCGTATAGATTTTTCAATGAGTTTCAATTATTATTTTTTATAATATTAATTGTTATTATTATATAGTTATATAACGACGAAACGAAATTTACGATAATAATGACGCTGTAGAAGGGGGAAAAAGTGTTTTACATAAAAAAAAAATGTTCTGCATAAAATTACGATACAGAAACAGGGGAGTTATTTGGGGGGGGGAGGTGCAGGTGGGTTACATCCCTTATTTTTAATATATAGTCCCAATCGACCTGTTTTTGTAATGGGACTTAACGTTGAAAAAAAAATTAGTTAACAATATCAATCAATCTAGCGAAAATTGCAGTAGATGTATTTGTTGAACTTAAAATATCGCCGGTATGTCCGCCTATTTAGAATAAAATATGTAAACATTAGGCGATTTTTTTTAAATTTCAAAATTTCTATTATACAACGTATATAACCTATTTATGCTGGTCGCGATTCATATGGAACTGTGGAAAAAATTTAAAGCAATAGATAATATGTACGCCACTTATATCTATTTTTACACGGTACTGATGAAATTTCAAAATGGCCTGCTTGAAATTTTTCGTACACCCGAAGGAAAAAATTGAAATGACGCTTGTGTATGTAAAAATCTTACAACTGTACACGTTAGATACATATAACGTTATTAGAATTTAGAAGATAATTCTATTCGCGTGAATATTTACCGGTAATAATATATCATCATTCGAATCGCGTTATTATTGATACGTATATAAAATGCCGATTTTCGAAAGCCTACGATTCTAAATCAAAAGATATATTTTCACTAACTACTTCCGCGTTTTTGACTCTATACCGGCAAATTTTTGTTTTTTTTTTGTTTGTGAAATATAAAAAACGCGCGTATTCGACTATATTATTATTATTATTTTCGTTCGTCATGATTCTGCGTTTACCGTCGCAGAGTCCACTATAATAATAATAATAATAATAGCCTCGCGCTCAATCATCAGCCGCACACCGTTTTAAACTAAAAAATGATCGTCTACTGCAGGTTGGTAAACGTATTTCTTCTCATATGCTCTCATGACGATCGCAAAATTTTAAAAATACCTCATTCATTTTCTCTCTCCGTCGTTATCCTTTGAAATTCGTATTCGATAGACGATTTCCTATCCGAGTGTTGTAATCGTAAAACAATATTATAATCAGTGACGCCGCGAATTTGAAAAACTAAAGAAGCAAACAATATGTACTAATTGATGACCTAGCTAATTTTAATTTTACAATAATATTTGTTACGACAATTTTTTTTTTTTTTGATAAAAACAGTTTACAAGTGCCTATGTCGATTTTCCGGTAACAAATGTTCCACGGATACTACGTCCTGGGGACCAAAACAACAGTTTTGTTAAAACTATATGCTCGAAATTGAGAATAACTAGAACAGACGGGGATAAACAAGCAATATCAGGAAATCCGTTTGCGTGCAGTATTTTCTCAATGAATACTAGAGACTTGAATTTTTTTTTTCTTTTACATAAACTGCAGGATCCGACGACACCCACCAATCCACACTAAAATCCAAGAGCAACTGCTTCTTAAAAACACGCGGTTACTTTTATTTCACGCATACACTACTGACAAAAGATTATGTATATGGTTTTTTTTTTTGCGAGTTGTAACGATATAATATATATATAATTTAAAAGTGTACAATTCTAATGATTTTTTATTTTCGTCAATGTCGAAAAATACGAGACACACTGCGGAAAACGCGCGTTACGCGTTCCATCGACAATAATATATCCCGCGCGCACGCACCATTTATCTACGACAAAAGTATATAATTTTTTTTTTTTTTTTAAATCTCACAAAAAACTAACGCTGACCGCAAGCTTATACACACATTATACCGAGTGTGGGTTGTCGAAATATATCAATAAACTACAATAATGGACAATAAACCTTGAGAGATTATAATATCTTCGGCGTGTAGAACCAAAAAAAAAAAAAAAAAAACTTTAATGGCGCATTTATAAGTAATATTATTAGCATTGAAATGTTGATGAATTATCCGCAATATAGTTATATCATATTATATTCTTCTCGCGCGCGTGCGTTGCACCATATGGAAAACATTAAAATATATTACGTGTATAATATATAATTGTCATTTATTGTACGTGTATATATATATATATATATATATAATATAATAAATTACAAGTCTAAACACATTACCGGAATTGTATTCGCGTTGAAAATGATAAAAAAAAAAAAAACTACTGCTATTTATATAATATAAGCGAACACCGCGGAAGTTTTATTTTTATTTTTTTTTGTCTTGCATTGATTAATATTCATTTTTATTGTTTATTATAAACGCTGGTCGTTATAATAATAAGTCCGCAGTATAAAACGTCTGTCCGCGCCCATAATAATAATATTAATATATAAAAGACCTTTGTATATTATATTTTTGTTTTTTTACGTTTTGGCGAATTATTTGAAATTCACATCACGTACTCTCTGCGGACGCAACGCGTGTATATTAAAACACTACACATCAATATTGATACGAATAATTCTTCTATATACGGGTACCGTGCGAAAGACGATATCTCAGGCCCGCGGGGAAATTTAATGTGTAAACGTTTAATATTTCATCAATACGACGACTCAGTTAGAAATATTGGAATTTTTCGACGTTTCGTCGTGACACGTAGGATTTCAATTTTTTTCTTCTTACATTTTTCAACGAAAATGTGCGTATTGATCGCGTAAATGTCGCGTATTCTACAATATTCTTTAAAACACAGACGAAACGTAGAGCATTTCGTTCGCGATAGTTGAATCGACAGACCGTTGTGTTTTGCAATGGTGCGAAAAAAAAAGAAAGAAAAACCGTTATCTATGTTTGTTCGTTTGTAAAGAATGGTGGACATATTTTAAATCGATGAAAATCAATAGTGCAATCGACGGTACGAATGTGCGACTATATTATGATGAATGTCGATTGACGATTTATCATCATGAATTTTTTTACATATTATTTTTGCATCAACTGTATCATCGTGTACATGTCGTCGAAAGCCCGAAATGACAATTTTTATACAACCCGCCGCCGCCGCAATGCTGGTAATCGTCACGTAATAAATAATATAATACACAATTAGTCTCTGTAAATTAGTGTTATAATATTTTTTTATACATTTTCTTTTACCATTTATTTAGATTGCTCGATATTTTTACTATAAACCGTATCCTGCGTGAATTCGTAATAAAAAAAATTTTTTATTCCATATTTATAATATAAATACCGCATATTTCACGGATTTTTTTTTTTTTAAATATATAAATCTAGACCGTATTATATTATATGACGTACGCGTACGTTCACTCTCAGCCAGATATAAACAATTTTTAGTTTAACGCGTCGTTTATCTTATGAAATTTCTCAAACGGTAGCGGACGGAGTATTATTCGACAATTTGGTTCCCCGTTCATCAGTTTTTTCGGTCGAATCGGCGCGTTCCCGCGTAAACGTTTTATAATTTTTATACGCTTAAATTTTATCCTATACACTATTTTATACCAACACACGTTTACAAACGCATATTTTTAACATATCCCATCTCATTCGTGGGTCCTCATAAACGCGTAAAAGAAAAGAAAGAAATCGTGTGTACAAAGTTTAAACATTTTTTTTTTTTTTTTTTGAAAATCTTGAGGTCGTAGCAAAAAACAACACAAGTATTCATTTTCAGCGTTCATTTGCGAACGTTGGCGTTCCGCCGATTTCAAAATATTATTACTTTTACTGCGATTAAACACGTTACGGGATGCCGATTACCTTGAGAGACTGCGTGTAAAAATATCAAGTTTATACTTGTTACACGTCAAAATCATTTATACAATTGGCGTTCACCGCCAAGGACGACGCAATAATATTCAATAAGTGACGTCGTCCAAAGTGATTCCGAACACCGGCCGCCGGCTGAGGGCGCGCGTCACGTGTAAATGTTTTCTTCCGCGATAAACGCTGTTGTTACCCACAACCAGCGTTTCGTAGTACGGTAGGGGGGAACGGGCCCTAAATAAATCCTATTGTCCCTTCAAGTACAAGGGAAAATCACACAATTTCCGCAGGGCCGACGCTTAATGTACAGCCGTTCGAAACCCGAACAACAACACGCGTTCCTCCCTTAATGCTTGCCGTGGCACCGGAAACGCACGCGCGTGCATCTGTAAACGCATATTGTTGTCGCGTTTTCGCGACGACAACAGTCCTCAGAAAATACGATATTTTTACCGCCCGCAGCAACGTGTGAAAATAATCGATTGCGCTCGCGTTACAGGTGATACTCGTACACACACACACACACACACACACACATCCGCAGTGACCGAACGACGGGGGAAAAAAAAAGATAAAGAATAATGCCTTGTCGTTATCAACCGGAAAGTCTGTCGAACCTGTCGGAGAACAGAGTCGTGTCCGATCTCGTGCAAACGTGTTACCGGATTCACGAGCTGACGACGACGCACCGCCGAATCGGTTTGACGACGACACAACCGCAGACGTTCGCATTCGTCCGGAACCGGATCCGGCCGTATTGGAACACGTCCGTGCCGACGCCCGTCCGCCGACGGTTGTTGAACAAATGCATGGACGTGTTGGCAGACGCCATCCGCGAAGGGACCGCGGCGGACGACGTGCCGCTGTACCTGTTGAACGTCATGTTGAACGCGGACATCAGAGAACTGAAAGTCCAGTTGTGCTGTTATTACGGGTGCAGTCACCAGACTGCCATGCTCAAGTTGTTGGCGACCGGAGCGGCCAGAGGTCTGACTTCGTTGGAACTGGTTAGGCCGACGCTATTGCGTTTGGGTGCGTGATTCTATTTATTTTTTTTTTCTCCTCAAAACTTTCTCAACTACGTCTATACAACGACAGTACTAACCCAACGTACGATTATTTAAACGGAGGATACGTGTAGGATGATTGGACGGCATCCTATACCATTTTCATAATCTATGATTATAAATACGTTCCTCGAACCGAAAAAATGTAATCGTTTCATTGATTATTATTTTTTTTTTTTTTTACGCCCATCAATGTCGTAACTATAAAATTTGAACATAACCTATGGCTGCCAAAACTCATCAATTCGTTTTACACAATGTATTTTCCATTATATTCACACGTTATCACGGCGTCAATAATATTAATATAAGTTCGATTCCAATATTTATTATTGTTATTTTGTGTTTATACCTTAATCTGTATGACAAGTATGATGTGAATTTTAAAAAAAAATTCCAAATTAAAGTCCTCCGGGTTCAGGGCTATTACCGATTCACTGATGCCGGGGGAATCGATGTAAACGGATTTGAGATCCCACCTACTTTTCACGTTATGTGTCAATACTTTTTTTACTTCTTTTTATTATAAAAAAAAATATATATATATATATAAATATAATTTTTTATTTTAATATACGCGTATTTTTGACGTTTAAAATGATAGCGCAAACAAAAAATGCTAATTTTTAATGTTGTACGAACAAAAATTTAATTTCTATCTTTTTTTTTTTTAAAAAAAAGAACTTTAATAAAAATTATAATTTAAAAATAAAAAAAGTTTCGTTTATTTTTAACCGTCAACGTTTCGCTATGGACAGAATCGATTTGAAATCTCGTTACTTTTCGAGTTGAGAATTATTTAGATAATATTTAGGAAACGTATGTATACAAAGCCGAACTTGACATAACCCAGACCGCACAGAACACTTCAATACATATTAATTACTAACGTACAAAAAAAAAAAAACTGTATTTTTCAGACACACGGTTATTTCAGTCAGTATTGTTTTCAATGAATAATTTGAAACGTTTGGTTTTAAAGAATATAGCCTGCGACAAAATTCTCAAGACTATTGGCTATTCGTGTTCTCGGCTAGAGATACTAGACGTTTCTCATTCAAGTCAAGTTACGGATAACGGTATAAGAAACCTACTGCTACAAACTGAAATCAAAGACAAATCAAGTAGTCAGATGCAGCGGGCTACGGGAAAAATCCAATCGACGAACAGGACGACGAAGTCATGGTGGCATAATATGAAATCATTGTCAAAGTAATTTTTCGTGAACACAAATATTTGCGTACTACAAAAAAAAAAAAAAATCGTTCGAATAATATTAATTAAGCGCGTGTAATAATTTTTCATTCGTTAACCACTTTTGTTTTTGTAGAAAATTAAAACTGAACAGTGGCGGACGGAGAAATAAAATTAACGACCCGCCGCCATTTATCGTGGAATATTTTCAAACGCCGACCGAGTTATGTTCGACGCTGTACACGTTAAACATCGCCAACACGAGCGTCACCAGTCACGGGATCCTAATGGCTTTACAAAATATTCCGAATTTGGAAACGCTGGGCCCATACTGTTACATTGAAAAAGCACTGGAGTTGTTGGACAAATGCGGCGCAGCAATGCCGTCGTCCACCAGACTCGAGCTGAAAATGGCTAACGCGTGTCGCACGACTTCCGCGAGGCTGCGAGTACTCTGCAACACGTGCACGAAACTGAACAGACTGACCATCATCGAACCACTGCACTCGCCGCTCATGCTCGGCCAATTGCCGAAGAGCCTGACCGCGATAAACTTGCAAAACGTTCCCGCGGATCGCGCGTGGTTAGACGGTCTGTACGAGTTCCTGTCCAGGCCACAATCGCGAGTCCTACGAGAACTGTTTTTGAAATTTCGAAGAGACGACACGGTGTCGTCTTCGTCGTCGACCGTCGTCGATTTGAGCGCGTTTTTACCTCGGTTAATCAACCTCGAGACGTTGTCGATCGACGGAGTGGAGACGACGCTTCTTCGATCGGACTATAATTGCGCGAACGCGACGACGACGGTAGCAAAACTCGAAAGAATCCAACTCAATAATGTCGACGGCCCGAACACCATACGACGGCTGTTGACGTGCTCGCCGGCTCTGAAAGTGTTCCACGTGTACACTTGCACGGGATTAAACGGTTTAGATTTCGTCGACTTATTACTACGACCGGACGAAAACGAAACAACGGGTCCAGCGAGAAAAACGCCCAAACATCTGAGCTGCGTGTACATAAACGAATTGCCGCGCGGAGACGTAAACACCGTGAAACGTATTATAGATTTGTGTCCGGAAATTAACAAAATCGGTAATGTCAACAATTGGGATATTAGTCGAGAAGAGATTAAAGATTTAAACACGTGGAAGCACAAAAATAATCTCAATTTAGAATTGCACGCGAACGCGCACTGGTTCTGTTCCGAATGTTTTCCTATTTTGTGATACATTCAGTGTACAATAATAATAATAATAATAATAATAATAATAATAATAATAATATCATCGTAATAATATTTGTATAAATACCTACTCTCTATATACAAAATAGAATATTATTTTATGCGTATATTTTAATGGAAATATTATTATTATTATTATTCGCCCTGTAACATTTTATTATTATATTCGTATTGTTAATAATAATTATTTATTTATAGAAATCATATTCGCTTTTTTTTTTTTACAAAATATATAAGTACGTCTCGATATTAAAAACGTACGTGCGTTTTTGTATAATGTACCACGCTCTCTATTAATGTCAAATATCTAAAATTCTTATATAGATTTTATAAAAATACAAAATATTTTATTAGAATTATATAAGTACGCTCTATTAATATTAAAATATCTAAAATTCTTATATAGATTTTATAAAAATACAAAATATTTTATTAGAATTATATAACGCGTATATTCGATGTTATAGTACATAATATTGTATGACATACATGATTATTTTATACACGTATAGATTACGTGTGATTTTTTTTTTCTTAATCGCCAAACGTTTTCCCAACGAAAATACAATGTGCGCGGTTTTATAATAACAATATTGTAATATCATTCGTTTACTCCAATCGATTCACTAAATATGTATTTTGTATACAATAACAATATAATATTATATAGTTTATATTATTTAAATATTTTAAAACACATTTCACATTTTCTAAAATATTGTTGATTTCATAACAATAATTCGAAATAAAAAAAAGAAGTTTTTTTTCTTTTTATATACTGATGTTGTAACATTAGGGCGGTTGTATTAATGATATACAAGTATAATATGGTTTTAAATAAATTACCAGACTCTGTGAATTATTATCAAATAACTTTATTACGTTAGCGTAAAACTAAATTCAGTTATACTATAAACTAAAACAATTGGTTCTGTTATTTCTCAATGGTCTTACCAGACTAACTACTGACTGACGCTATTTGTGTGAGCCTGTACGTTCATTGGAATCCGCTGATCGAGCGGATTCATTGATAGAATACAGTCGTATACAAACAAACAATTTCTAACGTGTATTTCGTAAAAGTATACAACTACAGAATTCGATTTTGAATTCCTTGGCCTATCTAAAATCCAGTGTTATATATTTTGTTGTCAGAAATGTTACAGTACTACACTGCAATCGGTATAATACATTAGTTGTTTTTGAACATTCTTTTGCTACATTATATACGTATGAGTAATACGATTACAGCAGAAGGTTTATTTACACATATTTATCACGTACCTACACAACATTCGACCGTATCGTGTACGAATTAAAAAATTTGTTTTTCATTTTATATCACCAAGACGCCGAAACCGTACGCACTATTTATAATGTAATTATACACACACACACGTTTTTGTGTGATAAAAACAAATAATCATTCTCGAAATCTGCATAAATAGCAAAGATCGCTTTGCACCCAACACAATGGCCTCTATCTGCACTAGTTACATGCCACTGATTACATTTCAAATATACTGCAGCAGTGTGGCAGGTGAGTTAGACATGTAATATTATCACTATACATAAACGCTTACCTCACGGAATCCATGGTTGGCCAGCAGTGTCAACACCAATTTTGAGTCGACGTTTAACGATTTAAACGACATGTTTACCAGTTTCCAGGGCACGTCGTCCAGCGGTCCGTCCAGCGCGGACGAGTAAAACACGCACGTCTCGTTACCGCCCGAAGCGTTGAACACGTATTTGCCGTACGGTTCGTCGTCGTGTAGTCCACATTTCGTGGTGTCGTCGTCACAGTCGTCATAGTCGTTGTGGCGACGGCGGTGGTTGTTCGTCATGATGATATATACCTATTAATAATGTTATTGCAGATATGTTACTGGCATGAGAGAACGGCAGGTTCCGACAAAAACAATAAAATATATAACAATATGCACTCTCGTGACTTATAATAATCTAATAAACGTTAATCATCGACTGCCTTACTTACTAAAAAATCCCTTTTCAATTTTTCCCACCACGTTGATTAACAATAATAATAATAATAATACGCGTTACGGACGATAATCGTAAGTAAATACACATTTGTAATGTAAGCACGCGTGTACGTTGAATAAAAAGTCATCGTTACTCATATAATAGACAACATCGATCCAACACAGAAACGACATTTTATATTATTTATCCATACAAACGTATATATATATATATATTTTTTTTTTTTTTCTTACCACTATTTATTATCTCTTTAAATAAAATTAACGTTTTGTGCTACGGAGAAAATGATATCATCACCGCACAAACGCGATAACGGCGGTGTGTTACTGTTACTGATATCCCGGCAAAACGTTTGTGCTATTCGTTTTTTCTGTTTATTTTTTTTTTCCACAAATTCCAGTGGCAAAATTGGTTTTTCCGTCTGCTGTAAATAGCGTGCTAAAACTCTCTGTATAGTAACGGCGGTTCGACGGAGTTTGATGCGATTATCCCCGCGCTATTGTCGTTTTTATTTTTGTACTATAATAAGTTGAGTTGACGGCAGCAAAAAAACGCTGATCGAGAAACGTCTTTGACTCATAAACGTTGACGTCCTTCGAAAAGTAAGTAACCGTTTTTGTGTGTGAAATTTTCATTCGTTTGTTGTACGGGTTGATTAGCGAAATGTATTTTTGATTCACCGTTTTCGAGTTTCGAGAATTCTTATAACGTGTTTTTTCACTACGGTTAGTATTCAAACACTCTCGCACGATATTTATTGTCAAATTGTTTTTAATAACCGATGATACAGTCGCGATGGTGATACTTTGTGCGAAATTCAATATGGTTTTTATTCGTTTGTTTTTTTTTCGACCGTAAAATTAAAAGAATTATGTCATTGAACGATGACGATTTGAAATGGAGACTAGCTCGACACGGCATAGTTGCTCCAATTACAGAAACGACTAGACAAGTTCTGTTTATGAAATTGCATAAATTGGAAGGTTTAAATTCACCAAATAATCAAACCGGCCTATCGGTTAAATGTAAATCAAATGACATCGACTCGCTGGTAAGTTAATTTTCATGTAAATAATTTTCTAGGAAAATTGCGATACCTTGTATTCACATCATTTTTATATCGAACATTATTGACGATTCTATACGGAATATTATGCGTGTGTCTTTTGGTATTTCTTTTTTCATTCGAACAAATTATAGATTTTAACTGGTACATTAAATTATTCGTAATTTAATCTTACAAATTTACTATAGGTATCTTTATAGATATTTTAATGACCTTTAAAAGCTCCTTTAATATTTATTGTTAAAAGTTTCAATACAAAGTATTGCCATTTCTCTGATGATAATTTTGATTTTTTCTTTTTTACAATTTTAAAAATACAAAACTCGTATACCTAAATAATTTCTATTATAAATAATCTGATAAAGCATTTTTTATATATTTACATTAGACGAGAAAAACGATGTCGTCAAACAGTTCATTTGATGATGCTGATTTGAAATCAAGATTAGCTCAACACGGTATAGTAATTCCAATTACAAATACCACTAGACAAATTCTGTTTAAAAAACTGCAAAAGTTAGAAGGTAGTTCACCAAATAATCAAACCAATCAGTCAGTTGGATACAAATCAAATGACATTGAGTTAATGGTAAGTTAATTTTCATGTAAATAATTTACCAAGCAAATTGGCAATACTTCGAATTCATATTTATGTCAAACATTGAAAATGTTATACAAAAATATAATTTATGTCTGAGTATTTTTAAAAATAATTTATAAATTATAAATTTACTCGTACGTTAAATTATTCGTAATATTTCATTTCGGCGTACAAATTTAGATGTTTATGTGTATTAAATGTCGATGTTAAAACATAAATTATATATTTATAAGTAAAGATATAAATCAGTAATTTTTATTCACAATATTCCAAAATTAGACACACATTTTTATAATTTTTTCTCCAGTGAAAATTTTCTGTAATATTCATGTTCATCTTTGTAAAGAAACTTATGTTTCAATGTCCATCACCAGATATGCTTGTTTCAAATGTCTTATCGTCCAGAACACGAATATCTGAAGGTGTACATTGAAATATACTTGAAACGTAGTTTTTTAAAAGAACAAATATGGATATTATTTAAAAAAAAATTCATTGTAATACAGAAATCTATAAAACCTTTAATAATTGTATAACTTTTTTTTTATATATTAAATTTGTATGAAATATATTTTATATTTTTTATAGGATACCACTTCGAATGATATGAATGAATATGAACTCATTGATGGAATCAATAAACATGGGTATAAGAAAATTCCACTTACAAATTCTACTCGTCCAATACTTAGTAAAATCATAAAGAAGAAAGAATAAATATTTTTGAATAATATACATAAACACTATATATTTAATGTTCTCTAAATTTAAATAAATAGTTTTAACACATGTGAAAAAGGGGAAATATATTTATGTTGTATGTTCTTATTTAAGAGGTGCACTTGTACATTTTTACCATAATCGAGCGCCAATATTATAATATACAATTCCCACCCACTCCCGTCTTCATTACGCGAATCTTCATTGGTATTAACGCTAGAATGAGGCAGTTCAACAAAAATATCACCATCGATCTCATCATCTCCTAATAAAATGTCCATCACTTCAGAAAGCGAAAGACCCCATGCCTTTCAAAATGAAAATATCATATAGAATTTTATGTGTATAGAAAATCTTGGTGTTACGATGACAACACCAAGATTCAAATGACCACAGCTATTTCTTATATTATCAAAATGTTTTCAAACTATTATGAAATAGTCTCAGAATGTCTTATCAAATACTAATATACCATTATTACCATAGAAAAACTTTTAAATATGTCAAAATTCACTTACTCGAAACGAAGATTCAGTTTTTTTTTTTAACTGTAATATTTTTTTATTTAATTACTATTTATAATATATTATGCAATTTATATTATAGTATAGAACTAATTAAATGTATCAAAAGTGTTATTTTTTATTATTAAAGTGCGTAATACAATATTATTAGTACTATGGAGTTTACCTAGTTAGTATTTGAATTCTGACGGTATGCAGCAATGGTTATTGTCTTTGATTACAATGGGGAAAAGGCAAAGATTTTTTCGCTTATATTTTAGAAAATGAACAAAAAAAAGTCATGCGAGTTTTAGTGAATCGGAGTAACTTTTTTTATTTATCCCTCCCCCTCCTTACATGAACTGTGTCTACGTCACTGAGCGCAACAGAAATGATTGTCCGGTGGTGGTGGTGGTGGTGGTAGTACGGAAAGTTCCAAGATGGGCTACGACCGACACACGCGACTATCGACAGACAACAACCTGGCCGAATTACTGCGACCCTGCGTAAAGCTTGACGGACAGCGGATGTACGGTGACACAACACGATGTCCCCGCTGCGCGTTAACTCGTTCACTGCGTCAAATAATTAGTTGCTACACGTTCGATGCGTCACAAAATATACCAATGTTTCGCTAGGAGCGTGCCACCAATTTGGATATTTTAATTAGTGTCGGATATCGCCGACAAGCGCATTTGGTGATGTAATTTTTCATAAATATTTTTGGGGAAGGGCATAATTTTTATTTTCAATGGGTTATTACATATTCAGGGGTGGTGCCTTGGGGGTAATAGGGTCCGTACCCCCCCCCCACACCATCTTTTGGACGGAACCGCTGGATCATCCATTTTATTATCGAAAATTTAATAAATAATTGTATAATAGACGGAAGACACACGCACGACTGATAGTGCGAACAGAAATAAATAAACTGAATAAGAAATCATAGTATTATAAATAATTATATCGATGTACAATAATTCGATTGTACATAATATATCGATAATAACAATAATCAAATACGCGTAATGTTCGACCGAAAAAAAAATCAACAAAATAAGTTATTTATAAACGGATTGGACTGAAATAACAAACATTTTCTGTGCAGTGGCGTGTGTAAAAATAAAAACATTACTGTAGTGCGTCACTATTTTATAGCACATGTAATTCAACAGACCTGATGTCGGCTATATCCGACAGACGCACCATTCACATATCTACGCGTCGGCTATATCCGACAGACGCACTGTGAAAAACCCGGTCCGTCGGCTATAGCCGACAAACGCAGCGAATGTGTTAACCGAAAACCGAATCACGCGGAACGTCCGCCACAACTCGGTGTTGGCAGTAAAACAAAACACGAGCGACGAAAAATTTATCGCGCGCGGCCGTTCACGCGCTGGAAAACAGCGGGGCAGTGGAAACTTCGCGAATGTTCGACGCCTGTCCACGCTTTCGAACGGACCGGTTGCCGAATATTAAAAATAACTCTGAGTTCGAACAGTGTCGTTGATTTGAGTTGACTGGGTATCAGCGCCTCTTAGTGGTGGTATTGGTACGTTAGTAATATGCTTAGAGGTCACATACAAGTTTATATACGCAGGGAGGGCTACGAGCAAGCTACCACCGTCCTCCCCGATATATAATATATTATATAACTTATTTATTTTTTGATTTAGTCTGACAGTAAAAGTCTTATAGTCTATAGTTTGAATTTTTTTTTTTTTTTAGTATTTAATATGGCCCAGAAGTCCGATGAGTTTTTAGATGACGACGACGATGAAATGTTGGCCTATGCATTAGAAGAAAATTTAAGGTATATATATATATTGTTATAAATGGGTACTTGTATTAATAACATTGCCAATTGATTTGAACTTTGTTTTATTTTAAATATTAATCATCATTAATAAAACTTTGTGTGTTTTGTAGACATTACACTGAAAATGAAATTCCATTAAGATCTATTAATACGAATAATTGTGTAACCACTAATCGTACAGAGAACAATATTCATAAACAGGGTTCTTCAACAACGGTAATAGATTTGTGTCAATCGCCCAAAAAACGTTCGACCGTCCAAAGTAGATTGTCACATTTCTTTAACAGGCATACAAGTGATGTCAGACAAATTACGAATTATGGAGTTCAAGAGGCATCAGAGAATTATTGCACGAAAGTTAATTCTGATTTTGAACTTGACATTAACAGTTCGTAAGTACAAAACATATATTATGTAATAATTATTATAGTAAAGATCTCATCTGTAATTTATTCTAGCTTGTTTTTTTTATACATATATATAAATTTCATATACTGCAATTTTTTTTTTTTTTGTTTTCTGATTTTATGTCTTTAATTTTGAATGTTATTAAATATTCAGTTATTATGTATTTATTATACTAAATGTATCTAGTAAACTTATTTATTATTTTAATCGATATTTATTTTATTAAGACATTGCCAAATTATTTTATAATTGCATATTATTTTTTCGGATTTTGAAATGCAAAGTACAATTGTACAGGGGTTTTTTTTAGAACTATAAGTCTTTTGCTCTAGTAATTATTAAAAAGGCAAATTGTAGGGTTGTTGACGCCCTAAAAGTCTTCAAATGATGTCTTTTGACAATAACGTAATATATTAAACGTCAATAAATTAATGTATGTTCATAATTTATACTATCTAGGCAAGACATTGTTTATAAAGGTCCTGATGCTGAAGGATTTCATTTATCATCGGGCTTATATTATGTATACCCAAAGAATTATCCAGCCAGAGATTATCAAATGGAAATTATCCACACCGCATTGTTCCATAATACACTCATTAGCTTACCTACTGGTAAATAGTATATTTATATATTATATTTATTATTTAACCATTGGAAATTAATTTGTTATTGAATGTTTCCTAATAGGTTTGGGGAAAACGTTTATTGCTGCAGTAGTAATGTATAACTTTTATAGATGGTATCCTATGGGTAAAGTAGTGTTTATGGCACCAACACGACCTTTGGTTGCTCAACAAATTGAAGCATGTTGTTCTATAATGGGCATCCCTAAAGAAATGACATTTGAAATGACTGGTTTGTTAAAAACATTTTATTTTAAATTTTAAAATTAAATTTATGTTTTGTTCATAGTTTTGAAATTGTCTAATTAAAATTTTTAATTTTATAATTTATAAAAATTTTAAAAGCAACCACCATATAATGGGAAGTTTTTATTTATTATTTTTTTTAGTATATAATATAGAATAATTATTTTATAGGCAATATTCCGCCCGAACAAAGATACACAGCTTGGCTGAATTACAGAGTATTTTTTCTCACACCTCAAGTTTTAATTAATGACTTAAACTCTAATAAATGTCCATTAGAAATGCTACGGTGTATTATTGTCGATGAAGCCCATCGTGCTACTAAAAATTACGCTTATGTTCAAGTAAGTTTTTATAGTTAAATAATATAAATTGTTGTCCATAAATGATCCACACTGTTTTAAGAGTATGCTACACAAGCAAAAATGAAAAACTGCATATCCAAAAGAATGCACTGTTAGCCATATTATAAAAGTACAGAAAATGTTCAAAAACTAAATTGTTTTCATGGGAGAAAGAATCCTAAAAGCTATAATTGTAATTAACACAAAACGAATTACAATGTTATCAATACAAATAACAGAAATGTTTTTTTTTTTTTTTAATATCATTAATTCTTCAAAAGTTATGAGATTTAAAAAAAATGGCAAAATATTATATTTTTTAAATGTAATAACTTTTTAAAAATATAAAGTTATTTAATAAATGGCATGTTATTGTATAGGCAATATTTTTTGTAAAAATTTGACTAAATTGTAACTATAACTTTCTGAATTCTTCCCTGCGTAAAAAAATAGTAGTTCGACAAAAACATAAGAGTTCTTTTCATTTATTATTCTTATGTAGGTTTTAAGACATCTGCAGGAAAGAAACCGACTAATCAGGATAGTTGGTTTGTCTGCCACACCAGGAACAACATTAGAGGCTGTTATCGATGTAGTACAAAATTTAAGTATTTCAAAGTTAGAATTTCGAACAGACGAATCTCCTGATGTTCAAAAATATACATACAAAAAAAATATTGAGTGTGTTTCAGTTGAACTTACTAATGATATTTTGACCATACGTGCACAGTTTTTACAAGTAAGTTTAATAAATGGTTTTGTTTTTTAATATTAAATGTGCAGAAATATTATTTAGTAAGATTTCCTGATAGGTACCCAATTTGTTAAATATTTCAAGTAATGAAACATTAGTACTTTTAAAAGTATCTTTACTGAATTTTGAAACTGTTTTAGTATTCATTTATTTTCAGTGCAAAATAGTATTCTAATATCTTTAACATAATATTACAGATTTATGATAAATATTCGAGACGTTTGAAACAAAATCGGATTCTGAATGGGAATGTTGCAAATCTTACAAAATTTCAAGTGAGTGTAATAAGGTTAAGTTACTTCATTGCACATATTTTATTTCTTGCTTATTTTATTTTTCAAGCTTAATACAAGTTGTTTAATTTCAGATACTCCGTGCAAAGCAAACATTTGTAACAAGCAATTTATCTCGGGAAATGCCTAAATCATTAATAGGATGTTTAATAAATGATTTTACTGTATGTATGTCATTTGCGTATACATTGGAGTTATTGATTATTTATGGTCTTAAAGTATTTTATTTACAATTATTAGGTAATTTAAAATAATTTTTAATAATTTGTTTTAATGTATTATTTAATGATATTTTATTTTTTACTTTATATTAATTTAGAACTTGTGGAAAATCATAAGTGTTTATCAAATGATACCGATATTAAAAACATTTTAAGCTTTATTAGCAATGAATTAAATTCTCAAGTAAATTTAGTGCATTATTGACAACTTTATTAAATTTCTTATTATAAATTATATTTCATGAATTAAAGGACTTAACTTGGAGTCATCCTAAACTCTTGCGGTTGAAAAGCATTGTTCAAGATTATTTCAACAATGAAAACACAGAGTCAAATAGTAAAATAATAATATTTTGTCAAGTAAAGTGATCACATTTATAGTAAATGTGTGTTCACTAGTTATTTTCAAATTATGTTTTGTTAACAGTATAGATTGGTTGTTGTCGAAATTTTTGAACTTTTAAAAACATTTGGTTCAAATGTGAAACCAGTTATGTTTGTTGGACAGTCTATGAAACAAAAGAGTGGTCTTTGTCAAAAAAAGCAACTTGAGGTTAAATTACAAATCTTAGTTATTTGAATGTCTACAATTTATTGTTTGTTTAGACATTTTTCATTTTTATCATATATATTTATATATATATATAATTATGTAGGTGATGCGACGGTTTAGAAGTGGAAATTTCAATGTATTGATTGCGACAAGTGTAGCAGAAGAAGGTTTAGACATTGGTGAAGTTGATTTGATAATTTGCTTAGAAAGCAACAAATCTCCAATTAAATTCATACAAAGAATTGGTCGTACTGGTCGTAAACGATCTGGAAAATGTATTACGCTGTTAACTGAAGGGAAAGAACAAATGGTAAATACCAAAATAATAAATTTGATTTAATGTTTTTTCTTTTTTTTTTGAATTTATTAAAGCTTTTGTGGATTAAGAAATTATTATTGTCATTTACGGAAATATCCATGTTTTCAGTTGTGTATTAATGTTTTGAAACATGTAGCGAGTCTGATATGCTAGTACACAATTAAAAACATGAATATTTCTAGAGAAAAAAACAACAATAATACATGTTCAGATGTGTTATTTATTGAACATTGAGTCTTTATATTTTTTTAAACATATAAATATAATTTTAAACTAAACATGAGTAGGTAAAAAGAAAAAAATATTAAATAAAAAATATATATTTATTTATTTTATATATATTTTTTATTTATTATCACGAGTATTAACTTATAATTTTTATTTCTATCTTTTTGATTATTTATTTTTACAAATCCTTTTAATTTTAATTTTTAATTTTCTAAATTCCTCTGTGTTTTTACTACTTTGTTAAAAAAATATTATTTATTTTTTAACTTTTTGTGTATTATTAAGAAATACAAATCTAGTGTATCCTCCAGTAAAACGCTTGTAACTAAAATGTTAAAAAGCACTGCACTTCAATCTAAATTGGGCCCAGGTGGTCCCAGATTAATCCCGAAACGTGAGTACTAACATGAGTGTTATATGAAATGTGTGTTGTTATAAAAGTAAAAATAAACGTTCTCAATAGATCTCCATCCAAAACGTTTAATGATCTATGTAAAACCGCCAGAAGAAAAATGCATTAAAAGAAAAATATCGGAAGAAAATATAAATTGCGAAGAAACCCTCAATGTATTCGAGAATAAAGGTATATATAAGTACTTTGAAATATACAAAAATTATAATTTTAAAATAAACTGCAAGTGTAACGTATAATATTAAAAATCGTGTTTTGATATACATTTGTGTAATAAATAAATGACAAATTATTATTTATAAATATTTGTTAATATATATGTTATAATTATAATTATAATTTCAGACAAATTGAAAAGGAAATGTAAAAAACGAAAAATCGAAGCATACTTTGAAAATAACTGCAATGAATTGAAATCGACCTGCAGCAGAGGTGCAAGTGAGAATACTGAAGGTCTGAATTTTGACTCGGTTGGCAACGACGTGGTCGCCGTGCCGGAAAACGACAACAAACCGGCAGATTGTGACGGCGGAGAAGACTACAATTGTCGTCACGATTTTGTGGACGAGGAAAAAGTATTCGATGCATGGGTACTACAATCTTCTCGCGGTGACGAACAAAAACACAGTTCCAAGTTGATGAACAGTGATGAGTTTTTTAAACTGTTATATATGTTTACCACGGAATGTTCTACCGTGGCCGCAGACGACGTGCGACAGGAGGTGGTGGAAACGACAACTGCTGCATACAATGATGGCGACGCGGGAGAAAAATCGAAGTCGGATGTCGTCACTGATGACGACGACGACGACGTAGCAAGTATCGATTTCGCAGAGCTATGCAAGCGCCAAAGAGCCGAAGAGTACATTGAAAAATACAGTGAAAACATCGCGGCCGAACAATTGAGCGCAGACGGCGGTGCAGCGTGTGAGCCGAAGAACGACGTGGATTCGATCAATCTCTTCAGTGATGACGACGACGTAGCAAGTATCGATTTCGCAGAGCTATTCAAGAGTCAAAGAGCCGAAGAATACATTGAAAAATACAGTGAAAACATCGCGGCCGAACAATTGAACGCAGACGACGGTGCAGCGTATGAGCCGAACAACGACACGGATTTGACGATCAATGTCTTCATTGACGGCGACGACGACAACGAGGTAACGGCGAACGGAGGAGAAGAAGGAGAACGCATTACGAAAGAGATGGATTATAAATTTAAGAAGAGTCAACGGACGAATGAGTGCGCGGAAATGGACGTACTCAGTTTGCGACGGGAGATTGTCGAACAAGAAGACGACGTGGTGTACGTAGACAATTCTCCGGAATTTTTCAGCTGTAAATTACCGAAAAAAATCATCCAGTCGAAACTGACGGAGTCGCGTACACCCTCCGATCACGTCCACGCCGTCGCAACTGATGTCGAAAATGTCGATTTAATGTCAACGCCGTCACCGGATCGCCGCGTTGATGACTGCCGTGACTACACGACGTCTCTTCCTCTGCCGCAGCGACGGCGAACGACTGCGGACGATGCGACGGCAGTCATTGGCTACGATGACGATACGGATTCCGACGGTAAACGACAAGACGACGACGGACGCGTTTTCACTCAAAAACCGCTACGGCAGACAGACGACGAGGACAGTAAAGAATCGCTTTCGCCGTTCATTACGACGTTCATCGCCCGGCCGTCACGACAACATGACAAACGACCCGTTTCTCCGCCGACGTCGGTCGAGCCGAAAATTCATCGGTTGTATGATTCGTTACCACTGTCCAACATAACTAAAACTTTGAACCTGCTGAAACCGGACCTGAGCTTGAAGAGGGTGCAGAAGACGGCTGATGACGACGACAATATGTCGCCAATAAATCCGGCGCGAAGTCGACGGCTCCCGTTGAACTTCTCACAATCTACTCCCAATTGTCTGACCCGACAACGAGAAACCGTTGTAAAGACGGCAGTCAACGTCTTGTTGACGTCCAACAGCAGCAGCGAATCGGATGACATTTTTGTAGCTAACGGCGGTGGCGACGATCGCGACAACGTAACCGCAACCGCAAGCAATAATCAACGTGTGAAAAAAAGGCGAAAACCGAAAAAAGTAAAACTTTGTTTTTCTATCAAATTACAAAGTACTTTTTTTTTTTTTAATATCGTTTTTGTTTAGAAATTAGTGTTTATCGACGACGAAGCCGAAATTACACATATCAACATAAGTGCAACATCGAAAGCACATAACGATTTCAGTAGTAGTAGTAGTGATGGTGACGACGATTTTGATTCTAGTTTCATCAACGACGTGGACAAATCCACCAGTATAACAAAACAATACTTACAATCCGTGAAGTATGTACATTGACACCGCGGTCACCTTGGTCTTTCTAAATTATTTCATAGAATAGTTTTTTTGCCCATATCATGTGTACACTTATTTTTTATTTCAAAGTCACGCCTATTAATGCTGTTAAAAAAACTATTCTAAACCCAGCTCTTGGTTTATTTGTAAATAATACTTTTTTTTTACCAAATATAAATTAAAAATTTTGTTTGGTGTAAAATTATTTTTAACTTAGAGTTTATAATTTTAACCAATTGCTAATATTGACTAACTTGTCTATAGCGTTTTACGTAAATAATATGTGTTATAGTGTATGTAGTTTATTATCGAATTTAAAAAACGAATTGCTTGAGATATATGTGAAATATGTCTGATGAAATACACCTTGCATTCCATTTTCCAACATTAAAATAATATTAATAAAAAACTTTTTTAGAAGCCCGTCCAATGTTCGTGGAAGTTTCAAAATACCACAGTTATGTACTCAACATTACAAAATGAACGTTTATTCTCAAATGGACGACAGAGATGATAATAGTAGCTATGAAGAAGTAAGCTTTAAAGCATTCATAACAAAATAATTTTTTTTATTCATTTGATTTTCAGTGTTGTACATTTGCGGCATAATATATTATCAATAACATTAAAGTCCAAATCGTGGATAATATATTGTATTAATTTAACATACGATAAAAATTAGTATAATTTTTTTCCCCCATTCACTGTTTTATTAATGATTGTAATTCATATTTTAGGATTCATTTTGCGTTGCAGACACCTCAGATTTAAACACGAGTGCCCAACAGGAAACGGAGTCATTCAAACATCATAAAAGGAAACGCATATTGTCACGACAAAGTTCGGATAGTAACAGTCCAAATCAGTAATAATTAGTTAACAAGTTCAATGCCAATAGTATTTGTTATCATTCCCCCCCCCCATACGCCAAACCGATATTGTTAAAAATGCGGGCATGTTGAATTAGTGACAACGTCGGCCATATGGTGTATGGCACCTCATCATATGGCCAACGTCGGCATGTATGCGACGTGATTTTATTTTTCGTATAAATGATATTTTTTTCGGAATGTACTAAAATTTTTCATTTAAATATATTAATGTAATTATATTATTATTATTATTATTATTATTATTATTATTATTATTATTATTATTATAAAGTGTATATAGTCGAAAAAAAATATGGTACATTTACTCTGCTTCTTATACTTCTATTAAAATTAAAACAACATTTTACTTAGTATTTTTAAAAAAAAAAACAATATCTTTATCGTAGTTTAGGCAAAATATTAATAAAACATAGACACTTAAATTACAGAGCATTGAATATATCATTATTCATTAGAAAGTATATAATCATCTATAGGTAATCAAAAAAAAAAATGAACAGAATATGATCATATTATATTTTTCGTTTGTGATATTTTTTGAAACATATTTCTAAGCACAATCCTCATTGATCATCACATTGGTCACAGAAATAAATATGTTTCTTTGTGTATTTTTCGGTCTGCACAAACCTTACATCGTTTTTTAAAATACTGATTTTTTCGACTTTTTTTTGGTAAATGTATTTCAGTTCTTTTTTTTTTTTGAGAATTTGTTGGTGTATTATTTTCTTTCTTGGGTAATAATCCTATAACCGAAAGCCTGCAGTTGTACAAGGATGTCTTTTTTACGTGTTTATTATAAAGAAAATATGAATTTACTAAGAGTAAATGAGTAAAATGCACATCAATTTTCTTGTACCATCTTAAAGTTTTTCATTCACAGGGATAGTATGATGACATTTGATCTTGGCGATTTATCCTAGACATATTTTCATTGTTTTTTTTTACTACTATAGTTTTCTGTTTTATTGCCCCTTTAGAACTAACTTCACATATAGTGTAAGGAAATTCAGAACTAATCACAGGAATGTCTCTTTTATCTTTCCATTTAAAAACACAAATACCTTCTTTTATATACCGATGTATAGATTCTCCTTTCTTCAATTTTTTAGGTAATTTCTCACCTGTGTACGTTATCTTTACTGAGAATCACGTGGAGGTGTCGAACTGGCGTTTTTACTAGCTGCTGAATTTAGTTTGGTGTTTCAAATTTTTAGTCGTTGACTACATTCATTCAACTTAATTTATCGTTTTGGTTATATATTGATTACTGTCATTTTACATTCTGCTGCCAATATTACGTCAACCAAAGTGGCTAAGTCTCTGACTTTGTCGGTCCCAGTTAATTCTAAACCTATTACTAAAAATGCCACTTCTATTAATACGCAAACCAGTAACATTATATGAAAAGTAATAAAACATTGTAAACATTCGTATTATATGAAAAGAAAGTCTATATCGAATATAATAGTTGCCCATTCAGAAGTTTAAATTCCCTCTATTTTTAAATAAAAATAGCTTGTGCAAAGTAAATGTGCATCATATTATATCGATGATTGTTTTTCTAAACGGACATTGTCATTCTATTGTTTATAAATACGGCCGGTGCAGTCCATTGCGCAAACGCAAGAGAAGATAATGTTCTTTTTTATTTTTTTTTTTTGCTTATCGATTCATCAATATTATTAAAATATATAGCTGCTGGTGTAGTCGTTTGCGCGCATAAAATACAAATATAACATACATATAAGACATTTAATTTGATTCGAATAATTTTATAATAATTTTCCTGTGAGTATAGAGATAATAATTATGTTGGAATTTTAGTATTTTTTTTTTTATCGTAAACACTGTTTTTTTTTTATAATACAATGTAAAATAATGTATAATATCATTAAAATTAGCCATATTCATTTTCTATAATATATATTTCTAATAAAATTAATGATGATTCGCAGTCATTTGCACATTACAATGATTTTTACTAACATCAAACAACAAAATGGTACCCTCTATATATAAAGAATCTAAATCTATTTTTTAGATTAAAAAAACATTTATATAACGTTTTATATATTATAATACATAATATAATAAATTATTATATAATATTAGGTACTCGTGTCTATTTAATAATAATAATAATTAATATTATATTACGCAAAGACACGCTATGGTAAATCGCAGGATTCATAACTAAACATTTATTTTTTTTTTCTTTTATTTTTTTTTCTCGGATATGCCTGAATATATCTAATAATATGTAAATGTAATAATAAAATGTATTTTACAAAAGAAAAAAAACTTTATTATATATATAGTATAGCTGCTATAGTGCAATTATTTAATATTATACAGGAGACGACCATCAAATTTACAATAAAAGAACGGTTTATATATTATAAATATTAAATAATATTGTGTGGGATGTAAGGCGTATAGGTAGTTAGATGAAATTTCAAACCGGAAATAAATTTGGAGAATATCATATTAAATATTACATAATTTATATATATATAGATATATATATATATATATTATATTAAAACAATTTGTTGTGCAGGGCTGGGAGAATACATATATATATAAATATTTTTAAATTTATTATAATATTGTAATGTACAGACATCAAAATAGTATATATATATATATATATATATATATATATATATATATACTATATAATATTATGTTGACGGTGGAAAGAGGTTAACATTATTTATAAAAATTAATTAATAATGTATTATTATATAATATACGCTATATGCTATAAATATAGTAAACTTTTAACATCGCACCGTTTTAGCACCTTCAAACACATAATAATATTATATACGAGTATGTATTTCACGTCTTACACGAATTTTGATTTGATAATAAATTATTGTATATTATACACTCGTAGTGCCTATATAATTTTGTAAACGTAAAATATTATATATAAATGTGTGTGTAACTGAAAATTGTCTATTATTTCAACGAATATAATAAATTTACTTCAAAAATGGTTTTTTTTTTCTTAATATCTGTTCTTACGACGAAATACTGATCCCCTCGGCCATGATTTATTATTATTATTAGCGGAATACAAGTTTGAAATAAAACATTAATCGTTTTTGATACAATCGGATGATCTTCAAAATCATCCAGCGCTGTTTATAAAACATTTGGTGATGAAAACGAGCGCCGGGTCGAGAACGCGAGACGCCACTGACGAGTAGTGAGTGGACACACCTACCTACCTAACCTATGCGTATTAACTGATTTCATTATAGAAACGGATGCTGGGCATTTGATAAAAATGTGTCAACGAATACGGTCTCGAGAACGTATATCGTGTACGTACTCAACGAAAGTGTTTTCCGAAGGTTAAGAACATTAGACGTGACGACGGGTGTGTTACTGAAATATAGATTTTCGTTTTTCATATTCAAACGAATATATGAATTTCTATAGAGAATAATAATTTTAAATTTGTTTCGTATTGCGAATCCCCCCTCCGCGTTCGTCGCGTAGCCCGCTGTAATTGCTGTATTTATAAGATCCGTGTGATTGATATATAATCGTATAAAAAATTTGAGGGATTATTTTATCCAATTATAAGTATATATCAATCGATACGAGTTGGCGAGTGCAAGAGATATCGTCTAATAAACCATTAATTAAGAAACCGTCTAATTAATAATTTGGCACAATCTTTAGAAACAAAATTTGCTTGTGAACCAGAATCAAGTACCGCTCTACATTCTTTAGGATTGCCAAATCTATCATGTACATATACAATTGCTGTTGCTAACATTACTTGGTCAGTGGAAACATATAATGAAAGAGCTTCATCGGGACTAGATTCTTGTATAATTTTATCAGAGACTTCAACCGTATTGTTTTCTTGCAAATCTATATGCAATTTTGAATGGTGTTTTTTTCCACACAACGGACATGGCTTGGACTTACACTGTCTGCTTTGATGATTACTCTTAAGACAATTATAACACAAACGACAATTAAATACTAGTTGCTTTCGTTCTTGCACCGTCATGTTTGAAAATTTATTACATGTATACAATGAATGCGGCTCTCCGCAGGCAGCACACAACAAATAATTTTTATGCTTATTACTGGTTGGTTGGGCAAACAGCACCTTTTTACTTGGTAATCTTAAATTACAAGATGGCTTGAGCTCAGTATTTGCTTGAATTGACGTTGTAGAATTGGACACTTCACTTGCTTCATATGCTATAACACGGTTTAACAAAAATGACTCAACTTCATTAAATGTCGGCAAGTCACGTGATGTCTGCTTCAACTGCCATTCACTGACAGTTACGTTATCCATACAACTACACAGTAAAGTCACTAACCAAGCATCCCATGACTCCACTGGTTGGCTTAATGCTTGCAATGCTCTAACATGGGACATTATATGCTGGTGAAGACCACGAAGACTAGTGGCAGATGCTGATTGAACTTTTTGTGTATTGAACAATGACCGAATGTGTGACTGTATAATTAGTCCTTTATTTTCATACCGAGCAACCAAAGCTTCATAAGCTTTCCCATAGTTATCCGCCGTAGTTGGTATTGTTTTTACTATATCAGCAGCTGAGCCTTGCAAGCATGACTTGAGATAATGGAACTTTTGAACAACTGGAATACTTGGATTGTCATGGAACATGGCCTTAAACAAGTCGATGAAAGCAGGCCAATCCTGTAACGAACCACTAAATATTGGCGCCGGAACCGATGGCAATTTTAAAAAATTATTCTCATTGGCCATTGATGTATTGGAAGAATTTGTTTGCTGTTCACTTACTATGGGCCTCTCAAATTCATCAATAATGTCCAGCAACGCAGCACGCATATCCATATATTCCTCCTGTAACGTCATGTGAATATCATTTTGAACACTTGGTCGCTTATCAATATCATCGATTAATGCTTGTACCTCTTCATACTTGATATGAGACTTCTCAAGTTCATCTAAACGAATTTGAACTCTTCGACACGTTTTAGATTTTTTGGGTTCAAACGATTCAATAAAATTTTTGATAGCTACTAACGTTTTATTGTGTAACTCCCTTTTCTTCAGAAGATTACAATATTCGGATGACGTAGGTTCACCTGAAGTAGCCATGATACCATACAATTTTACAACATAAATAAATTATACAAGTGTGTTAAGAAATCTTTTTTGCTATATGAAATATTTACAACAATTTTAACGCTAATAATAAATACTGTTTATATAAATTGACAAAATAAAATACTAATGAAAATAGTCATGCTGTGATTTACTTACCATAAAAGAAAATTAGAATATACACATAGAATAACATGACTAACAAAACTACAACCATTATTATTATCAATAAACATCATATCCGGCCCGAAGGACCAAAAAATGTAAACGCTTCTGGAGCACGGCTAGAAAGCCGAGCGATCCGTTGCGCTACGGTTAAGCGCTGATAAATAATTTTTGTTACGGGAAGATAGATTAACAAACTTTTTAACTTAGTGGACTGTATTTTTTATTTACTTTAATCGGATAACACTGATAATAATAATTGTTATAATATTGAATAGAATATAATGAAAAATATGATATTGATAACAAGGCTTGACAAATTAACATCAGAAATAACAAAAGTACATACATGAGTTTTATTTTTACTTAATAGCAAATGAATTAACCTAAATTGCTCATACAACAATAATACACATATACATATATATATATAAAACATAACATAAGGCTTTAGCATAAATTAGCGAACAATATAATACGATTTATGTACTCATACTATATATACTATAACCCGTAGGCCAAACTTACCCTAGGTGGTGCACCACGAACTCGACATTTAGCAAACTAACACACAAGGTGGATCTTTGTGCAGGGCACCGCGAACAGAACCAACTTTATAATCGTGAGACGAAAAATACCACAGCGTCGAGAAACGACAAATTCCTTCGTGAGACGCCTTAACCAATTAAACATTGAACGATTGCGTCCAGGACGAGACCACGTGGGTTTGTGTGAAGAGCAGCTATGCACACCAAAACCAAAACTAGGTACGAACGAAAACGTACGACGACTGTAAACGCATAAGATGCCTTCAAAAGAAATTAGGCGTTTCCTGACGTTTGATGAAATAAAATTCGGTTTTTAGTGGACTGTATTTTTTATTTTATTATGAAACACGCAATAATAATAATAACAATAATAATAATACTAGTGATAATAATGAATAAACCAAAATGTGATAAAGATTGAATAAACAAATATAGTACATCAAAACGTATGGAGAGTTTCTTTGATACAAGTAAAGTATACATACATACAAATAAGCTATCAAATAACGACTGAGTGAATGTAATAGAATAATATAAATATATATAATGCAAATAATTATAACTAAGAATCGAATACAAAACGTTAACAACAATGAATAACATTTATAACATTAACAATACTCTTTGTAGGCGCCTAAGGTGTTTCATATAATAAGAAACGGTCCCTTGAGCCAATTAAAACAAAACGCAGATGTATATAGAGAAATAATAATTGGTATAATGAACATAATACATAATGAACGAGTGGACTGTATGTTTAACAATTATTCTTAAATATGAATATTATATAACTTAAATGACAACTTTAATGACGTTATACAGATCAAAAATACGCGAATCAAATATCACGTTAACAATATTATACAACTTAAATGACAACCTTAATAACGTTATACAGATCAAAAATACGTGAATCACATATCACGTTAACAATATTATGCAACTTAAATACGGTTGAATAACAATAAAAACAATTTTACCTTTTGTGATGCATCACTTACTAATTTACACAACGCGACTAAAAAAAGTATGCTGCAGCAAACAATTCCACGGCACACGCCGCCACGTAGGAACAAATCGGACAACAAAAAAACGTGGTTTTTACACAGCTGCAGCACAGTACACAGCAAACAGAAAAACAGGCAGACCAAGAGAGAACCGTTCTAATTTAATGCGTTTAAAAATAATAACGACCAACTGCGTATATGATAACAAATATGTAGTTGTTTTCACGAAATATCAATGATAAAGTCATTATCACACTGCCATGGAGCGAAGTGCAACAGCTGATACCACCACTGAGCTTCGCACCACAGCAGCGCAGACCACAACGCTATCTCGTAGCATATCTCGTAAAAACATCACTACAAAAACACAAAAATACGAATATAAACTGAACATTCTCCCCTCCCTTGAAAGACCAAGTCTTTCAAGGATGACAAAATTACAATGACTATGATTCTGATGCAAATGATTCTTCATCCCTCAATGTCGGAACGATAGACAACTTCACTGCAGGACGCTTGAATTCAGAACCTGAAGGAGTGCGGACTGTAACAACTCGGACTTGATCGTCAGGACCGGGATGAACTGCAATGACTCTGACTAGCTTCCACTTCATCACTGCTACATTGTCTTCTTTAAGTAGAGCAAGGTCACCAACCTCTATGCGACGACAGGGCGTATGCCATTTATTTCGGCCTTGTAGTTGAGGCAAGTACTCTGTACTCCAACGCTTCCAGAAGCTCTGAAACATACTTTGAATCAACGACCACCTTTTTAACAGGTTTCGAGGTGTTTCAGAGGTCTCAGGTACAGGTGGTAGTACCAAGGTACCACCCACCAAGAAATGTGCTGGTGTAAGTGCATTAAAATCTGCCGGGTCTGTTGAAAGTGGAGTCAATGGCCGAGAATTTAGAATGGACTCAATGCGACATAATAGTGTTGTTGTTTCTTCAAAGTTGAGAAGAGCACTGTTGGTAACTTTAAATAGATGTTTCTTGGCGGATTTGACCGCGGCTTCCCATAGCCCACCAAAATGTGGGGAGGCAGGCGGATTAAAATGCCATTCTATACCTCTTGTAGCAACTACATCATGTACTGATGGCCTACCAGATTTGTTCTCGAAATATGCTCTTAACACCTTGTGTGCACCTATGAAATTTGTACCATTATCACTGTAAAAGTGAGCACACTGACCTCGACGAGACATAAAGCGATCCAAGGATGCTAGAAATGCTTCTGTGGTGAGGTTGCTGACCAATTCCAAATGTATTGCCCTCACGGTTAGACATACAAAAACGGCTATATAGGCCTTAATGGCCTTAACACGACGAATACCACTTTTGACAAATATAGGTCCACAAAAATCTACTCCAGTTCTGGTGAATGGACGTTCAATATTCACTCTGGCTCGAGGTAGTGGGGCCATTAAAGGAGTTTGAAAGGTGGGATTAGCTCGATGACATGTAATACACCGACGAACAATGGTGCGAGCAATACATCGACCTCGAATTGGCCAATATGAATTGTGCATGTGTGCCAAGAGTCCTTGAGATCCAGTATGTAAGAGCCGTTTGTGCTCATATTCAAATAACATATAAACAAGTTTAGACTTGGATGGCAATAGAATAGGATACTTGAAACTGTCTGGCATGTTAGCGTGCAATCTACCCCTACTCGAATCAGACCATTTTCATCTACAAATGGATTTAACGTTTTCAATGGACTGCTTGACGATACAGGAAGTTTATTTTTTAGTCGTTTAAGATCTTCAGAGAACGATTGTTGAATATGAAGTAACCATAACGTTTTTGACCTTGACAGCTCAGCCACACTGAGAGGGCCATTCCTTCGATCACTTGCACGTACGACTGGAATAATAGAATTGAACACGAAGCGATTGATCCAGGCTGTTATTCGAATGAGTCTTGTCCAAGTTGAATATCTATCAGCAATTTCATTTATATTAATTGTTACATTAGATAAGACTAATTTTAACGGCCGCACTTCTTCTATTGTTTCTGATATCACTAAACGTGGGGGCCAGAGATCTTCTCGTTCTCTGAGCCAATGCGGACCCTTCCACCATAGTTCGCAGTCATAAATTGCATCGGCACTTATACCACGAGTAATTAAGTCAGCTGGATCAATACATAATGAACGAGTGGACTGTATGTTTAACAATTATTCTTAAATATGAATATTATATAACTTAAATGACAACTTTAATAACGTTATACAGATCAAAAATACGTGAATCACATATCACGTTAACAATATTATGCAACTTAAATACGGTTGAATAACAATAAAAACAATTTTACCTTTTGTGATGCATCACTTACTAATTTACACAACGCGACTAAAAAAAGTATGCTGCAGCAAACAATTCCACGGCACACGCCGCCACGTAGGAACAAATCGGACAACAAAAAAACGTGGTTTTTACACAGCTGCAGCACAGTACACAGCAAACAGAAAAACAGGCAGACCAAGAGAGAACCGTTCTAATTTAATGCGTTTAAAAATAATAACGACCAACTGCGTATATGATAACAAATATGTAGTTGTTTTCACGAAATATCAATGATAAAGTCATTATCACACTGCCATGGAGCGAAGTGCAACAGCTGATACCACCACTGAGCTTCGCACCACAGCAGCGCAGACCACAACGCTATCTCGTAGCATATCTCGTAAAAACATCACTACAAAAACACAAAAATACGAATATAAACTGAACACTCTTAATATTTATTCATACTGCTGATTACAATGTTTGAATGCTAATAACGGTTTTATAATGAAAAAAAAAAACAAACTGTACGACTTACAAAACTGCTGATGACAATATTATGAATGGTGACAACAAAAACAAAAACGTGGTTTTACTAATATGGCTGTACGCTGTAGAAACATAATACATTATAAGAGTGACTGGAATGACGACTTGACACTACGACGTATGTACGTAGAAAAAAAATAAAAATGCGCACACACGATTAACAGAAAAAGCTAAATCTACTTAAACAGTGTCGCCATAAACCGTTGAAGTTTAAGTTAATTTACTTTGAGAAAAGTAATGGCTAAACTGTTCGACTACTAAAGTTTTGCTGTTTTTAAATGTATCCTGGTTATGATAGCATTAACAGGTACACCGACTATTGATAACATGGTTACATACTGTAACATGGTAACGCTACCATAACCAGTATACAGACGGAAAAAATTAATAGTTTAATCTTACATTTGCTGCGCAAACAACGACCATTCAAACTTATGGCGCGTTAAAAAAAACCGGGTACGAAAAAGACCGTACAAAGACCATGTGCGATTTACGACGCGTACAAAACAAAAAAAAAAACCAAACTAACCATTCGCGATGAAAGATGCGCGAGAGAAGAGAGGAAAAACATACGAGAAGAGAGCTGAAAAAAGTAACCGAACACATTGTTATTTTTTCATTTTTGGTCGCGTTTTTGATAACCGACTACTTGATTGCGGTTCGAACAGCGAGTGCTAAAACCAGTGCAGCCAATGTTGCCATACTGTACCTAAAAACATTTAGGCGGGAAACAGAATTTAAACTAACGTGTACGCAGCGCATACACTAATGATATTTTGACCATACGTGCACAGTTTTTACAAGTAAGTTTAATAAATGGTTTTGTTTTTTAATATTAAATGTGCGACGGCGACAACGAGGTAACGGCGAACGGAGGAGAAGAAGGAGAACGCATTACGAAAGAGATGGATTATAAATTTAAGAAAAGTCAACGGACGAATGAGTGCGCGGAAATGGACGTACCCAGTTTG
Source organism: Chaetogeoica ovagalla (assembly GCA_032441825.1). NCBI lineage: Eukaryota > Metazoa > Arthropoda > Insecta > Hemiptera > Aphididae > Chaetogeoica > Chaetogeoica ovagalla. The sequence goes on along the minus strand of CM063742.1, from coordinate 4,119,950 downwards.
CGACGGGAGATTGTCGAACAAGAAGACGACGTGGTGTACGTAGACAGTTCTCCGGAATTTTTCAGCTGTAAATTACCGAAAAAAATCATCCAGTCGAAACTGACGGAGTCGCGTACACCCTCCGATCACGTCCACGCCGTCGCAACTGATGTCGAAAATGTCGATTTAATGTCAACGCCGTCACCGGATCGCCGCGTTGATGACTGCCGTGACTACACGACGTCTCTTCCTCTGCCGCAGCGACGGCGAACGACTGCGGACGATGCGACGGCAGTCATTGGCTACGATGACGATACGGATTCCGACGGTAAACGACAAGACGACGACGGACGCGTTTTCACTCAAAAACCGCTACGGCAGACAGACGACGAGGACAGTAAAGAATCGCTTTCGCCGTTCATTACGACGTTCATCGCCCGGCCGTCACGACAACATGACAAACGACCCGTTTCTCCGCCGACGTCGGTCGAGCCGAAAATTCATCGGTTGTATGATTCGTTACCACTGTCCAACATAACTATTGCGATCGACAAACGCGGGCGGACTGACGAACAATCTTGAATCTACGCATTACGAACATATCTTAATCTTTAAATAGGTGTACGGGTAATTTTATGGCCATACCAAATACTCGATAAGACGATATCGATAAATATTGCGAATAATAAAACCCATTTGTAACGATAATACGCAAGCTGTGTATAAAATTATAAAATCAACTGAAAAATTAAACACAAAATAGGCATTTATAAGTACAAAATGTAAAAAAAAGGCATTTATAAGGAAAAAGGCAAAAAAAAAAAGATTCATCCTCTAAGAAATTAAATGAAACACATTTTTGTATAAAAATTATTTTTCTATTATGATTAATAAAAGAAAGGCATTTGCCTTCAAATCCGAACCCTAATAATGACTAATGAGTAATGATGTCGATACAAAAAATGAAAAATGTCTAAACAAACAATAAATAATTGTAGACATTCAAATAACTAAGATTTGTAATTTAACCTCAAGTTGCTTTTTTTGACAAAGACCACTCTTTTGTTTCATAGACTGTCCAACAAACATAACTGGTTTCACATTTGAACCAAATGTTTTTAAAAGTTCAAAAATTTCGACAACAACCAATCTATACTGTTAACAAAACATAATTTGAAAATAACTAGTGAACACACATTTACTATAAATGTGATCACTTTACTTGACAAAATATTATTATTTTACTATTTGACTCTGTGTTTTCATTGTTGAAATAATCTTGAACAATGCTTTTCAACCGCAAGAGTTTAGGATGACTCCAAGTTAAGTCCTTTAATTCATGAAATATAATTTATAATAAGAAATTTAATAAAGTTGTCAATAATGCACTAAATTTACTTGAGAATTTAATTCATTGCTAATAAAGCTTAAAATGTTTTTAATATCGGTATCATTTGATAAACACTTATGATTTTCCACAAGTTCTAAATTAATATAAAGTAAAAAATAAAATATCATTAAATAATACATTAAAACAAATTATTAAAAATTATTTTAAATTACCTAATAATTGTAAATAAAATACTTTAAGACCATAAATAATCAATAACTCCAATGTATACGCAAATGACATACATACAGTAAAATCATTTATTAAACATCCTATTAATGATTTAGGCATTTCCCGAGATAAATTGCTTGTTACAAATGTTTGCTTTGCACGGAGTATCTGAAATTAAACAACTTGTATTAAGCTTGAAAAATAAAATAAGCAAGAAATAAAATATGTGCAATGAAGTAACTTAACCTTATTACACTCACTTGAAATTTTGTAAGATTTGCAACATTCCCATTCAGAATCCGATTTTGTTTCAAACGTCTCGAATATTTATCATAAATCTGTAATATTATGTTAAAGATATTAGAATACTATTTTGCACTGAAAATAAATGAATACTAAAACAGTTTCAAACAGTGTGGATCATTTATGGACAACAATTTATATTATTTAACTATAAAAACTTACTTGAACATAAGCGTAATTTTTAGTAGCACGATGGGCTTCATCGACAATAATACACCGTAGCATTTCTGATGGACATTTATTAGAGTTTAAGTCATTAATTAAAACTTGAGGTGTGAGAAAAAATACTCTGTAATTCAGCCAAGCTGTGTATCTTTGTTCGGGCGGAATATTGCCTATAAAATAATTATTCTATATTATATACTAAAAAAAATAATAAATAAAAACTTCCCATTATATGGTGGTTGCTTTTAAAATTTTTAAATCAATTATAAAATTAAAAATTTTAATTAGACAATTTCAAAACTATGAACAAAACATAAATTTAATTTTAAAATTTAAAATAAAATGTTTTTAACAAACCAGTCATTTCAAATGTCATTTCTTTAGGGATGCCCATTATAGAACAACATGCTTCAATTTGTTGAGCAACCAAAGGTCGTGTTGGTGCCATAAACACTACTTTACCCATAGGATACCATCTATAAAAGTTATACATTACTACTGCAGCAATAAACGTTTTCCCCAAACCTATTAGGAAGCATTCAATAACAAATTAATTTCCAATGGTTAAATAATAAATATAATATATAAATATACTATTTACCAGTAGGTAAGCTAATGAGTGTATTATGGAACAATGCGGTGTGGATAATTTCCATTTGATAATCTCTGGCTGGATAATTCTTTGGGTATACATAATATAAGCCCGATGATAAATGAAATCCTTCAGCATCAGGACCTTTATAAACAATGTCTTGCCTAGATAGTATAAATTATGAACATACATTAATTTATTGACGTTTAATATATTACGTTATTGTCAAAAGACATCATTTGAAGACTTTTAGGGCGTTAACAACCCTACAATTTGCCTTTTCAATAATTACTAGAGCAAAAGACTAGTTCTAAAAAAAACCCCTGTACAATTGTACTTTGCATTTCAAAATCCGAAAAAATAATATGCAATTATAAAATAATTTGGCAATGTCTTAATAAAATAAATATCGATTAAAATAATAAATAAGTTTACTAGATACATTTAATATAATAAATACATTTAGTATAATAATTTTTTTTTTAATACCAACTAGTTTATTTTATTTTGTAGTATATATTTTATGAATTGCCTTTTTTTACATTTTAAATGCTTTTTTTATTGATTATATTGCCTTAAAATCCGAACCCTAGTCATTATACAACAGATTGTGAGAAGTTCAACGGGAGCCGTCGACTTCGCGCCGGATTTATTGGCGACATATTGTCGTCGTCATCAGCCGTCTTCTGCACCCTCTTCAGGCTCAGGCCCGGTTTCAGCAGGTTCAAAGTTTTAGTTATGTTGGACAGTGGTAACGAATCATACAACCGATGAATTTTCGGCTCGACCGACGTCGGCGGAGAAACGGGTCGTTTGTCATGTTGTCGTGACGGCCGGGCGATGAACGTCGTAATGAACGGCGAAAGCGATTCTTTACTGTCCTCGTCGTCTGTCTGCCGTAGCGGTTTTTGAGTGAAAACGCGTCCGTCGTCGTCTTGTCGTTTACCGTCGGAATCCGTATCGTCATCGTAGCCAATGACTGCCGTCGCATCGTCCGCAGTCGTTCGCCGTCGCTGCGGCAGAGGAAGAGACGTCGTGTAGTCACGGCAGTCATCAATGCGGCGATCCGGTGACGGCGTTGACATTAAATCGACATTTTCGACATCAGTTGCGACGGCGTGGACGTGATCGGAGGGTGTACGCGACTCCGTCAGTTTCGACTGGATGATTTTTTTCGGTAATTTACAGCTGAAAAATTCCGGAGAACTGTCTACGTACACCACGTCGTCTTCTTGTTCGACAATCTCCCGTCGCAAACTGGGTACGTCCATTTCCGCGCACTCATTCGTCCGTTGACTTTTCTTAAATTTATAATCGCATCTCTTTCGTAATGCGTTCTCCTTCTTCTCCTCCGTTCGCCGTTACCTCGTTGTCGCCGTCGCACATTTAATATTAAAAAACAAAACCATTTATTAAACTTACTTGTAAAAACTGTGCACGTATGGTCAAAATATCATTAGTGTACGCGCTGCGTATTAATGTCGATTTAATGTCAACGCCGTCACCGGATCGCCGCGTTGATGACTGCCGTGACTACACGACGTCTCTTCCTCTGCCGCAGCGACGGCGAACGACTGCGGACGATGCGACGGCAGTCATTGGCTACGATGACGATACGGATTCCGACGGTAAACGACAAGACGACGACGGACGCGTTTTCACTCAAAAACCGCTACGGCAGACAGACGACGAGGACAGTAAAGAATCGCTTTCGCCGTTCATTACGACGTTCATCGCCCGGCCGTCACGACAACATGACAAACGACCCGTTTCTCCGCCGACGTCGGTCGAGCCGAAAATTCATCGGTTGTATGATTCGTTACCACTGTCCAACATAACTAAAACTTTGAACCTGCTGAAACCGGGCCTGAGCCTGAAGAGGGTGCAGAAGACGGCTGATGACGACGACAATATGTCGCCAATAAATCCGGCGCGAAGTCGACGGCTCCCGTTGAACTTCTCACAATCTGTTGTATAATGACTAGGGTTCGGATTTTAAGGCAATATAATCAATAAAAAAAGCATTTAAAATGTAAAAAAAGGCAATTCATAAAATATATACTACAAAATAAAATAAACTAGTTGGTATTAAAAAAAAAATTATTATACTAAATGTATTTATTATATTAAATGTATCTAGTAAACTTATTTATTATTTTAATCGATATTTATTTTATTAAGACATTGCCAAATTATTTTATAATTGCATATTATTTTTTCGGATTTTGAAATGCAAAGTACAATTGTACAGGGGTTTTTTTTAGAACTAGTCTTTTGCTCTAGTAATTATTGAAAAGGCAAATTGTAGGGTTGTTAACGCCCTAAAAGTCTTCAAATGATGTCTTTTGACAATAACGTAATATATTAAACGTCAATAAATTAATGTATGTTCATAATTTATACTATCTAGGCAAGACATTGTTTATAAAGGTCCTGATGCTGAAGGATTTCATTTATCATCGGGCTTATATTATGTATACCCAAAGAATTATCCAGCCAGAGATTATCAAATGGAAATTATCCACACCGCATTGTTCCATAATACACTCATTAGCTTACCTACTGGTAAATAGTATATTTATATATTATATTTATTATTTAACCATTGGAAATTAATTTGTTATTGAATGCTTCCTAATAGGTTTGGGGAAAACGTTTATTGCTGCAGTAGTAATGTATAACTTTTATAGATGGTATCCTATGGGTAAAGTAGTGTTTATGGCACCAACACGACCTTTGGTTGCTCAACAAATTGAAGCATGTTGTTCTATAATGGGCATCCCTAAAGAAATGACATTTGAAATGACTGGTTTGTTAAAAACATTTTATTTTAAATTTTAAAATTAAATTTATGTTTTGTTCATAGTTTTGAAATTGTCCAATTAAAATTTTTAATTTTATAATTGATTTAAAAATTTTAAAAGCAACCACCATATAATGGGAAGTTTTTATTTATTATTTTTTTTAGTATATAATATAGAATAATTATTTTATAGGCAATATTCCGCCTTGAACAAAGATACACAGCTTTGCTGAATTACAGAGTATTTTTTCTCACACCTCATGTTTTAATTAATGACTTAAACTCTAATAAATGTCCATCAGAAATGCTACGGTGTATTATTGTCGATGAAGCCCATCGTGCTACTAAAAATTACGCTTATGTTCAAGTAAGTTTTTATAGTTAAATAATATAAATTGTTGTCCATAAATGATCCACACTGTTTGAAACTGTTTTAGTATTCATTTATTTTCAGTGCAAAATAGTATTCTAATATCTTTAACATAATATTACAGATTTATGATAAATATTCGAGACGTTTGAAACAAAATCGATTCTGAATGGGAATGTTGCAAATCTTACAAAATTTCAAGTGAGTGTAATAAGGTTAAGTTACTTCATTGCACATATTTTATTTCTTGCTTATTTTATTTTTCAAGCTTAATACAAGTTGTTTAATTTCAGATACTCCGTGCAAAGCAAACATTTGTAACAAGCAATTTATCTCGGGAAATGCCTAAATCATTAATAGGATGTTTAATAAATGATTTTACTGTATGTATGTCATTTCATGTATACATTGGAGTTATTGATTATTTATGGTCTTAAAGTATTTTATTTACAATTATTAGGTAATTTAAAATAATTTTTAATAATTTGTTTTAATGTATTATTTAATGATATTTTATTTTTTACTTTATATTAATTTAGAACTTGTGGAAAATCATAAGTGTTTATCAAATGATACCGATATTAAAAACATTTTAAGCTTTATTAGCAATGAATTAAATTCTCAAGTAAATTTAGTGCATTATTGACAACTTTATTACATTTCTTATTATAAATTATATTTCATGAATTTAAGGACTTAACTTGGAGTCATCCTAAACTCTTGCGGTTGAAAAGCATTGTTCAAGATTATTTCAACAATGAAAACACAGAGTCAAATAGTAAAATAATAATATTTTGTCAAGTAAAGTGATCACATTTATAGTAAATGTGTGTTCACTAGTTATTTTCAAATTATGTTTTGTTAACAGTATAGATTGGTTGTTGTCTAAATTTTTGAACTTTTAAAAACATTTGGTTCAAATGTGAAACCAGTTATGTTTGTTGGACAGTCTATGAAACAAAAGAGTGGTCTTTGTCAAAAAAAGCAACTTGAGGTTAAATTACAAATCTTAGTTATTTGAATGTCTACAATTATTTATTGTTTGTTTAGACATTTTTCATTTTTTGTATCGACATCATTACTCATTAGTCATTATTAGGGTTCGGATTTGAAGGCAAATGCCTTTCTTTTATTAATCATAATAGAAAAATAATTTTTATACAAAAATGTGTTTCATTTAATTTCTTAGAGGATGAATCTTTTTTTGCCTTTTCCTTATAAATGCCTTTTTTACATTTTGTACTTATAAATGCCTATTTTGTGTTTAATTTTTCAGTTGATTTTATAATTTTATACACAGCTTGCGTATTATCGTTACAAATGGGTTTTATTATTCGCAATATTTATCGATATCGTCTTATCGAGTATTTGGTATGGCCATAAAATTACCCGCATACCTATTTAAAGATTAAGATATGTTCGTAATGCGTAGATTCAAGATTGTTCGTCAGTCCGCCCACGCGTTGTCGATCGCAATAGTTATGTTGGACAGTGGTAACGAATCATACAACCGATGAATTTTCGCTCGACCGACGTCGGCGGAGAAACGGGTCGTTTGTCATGTTGTCGTGACGGCCGGGCGATGAACGTCGTAATGAACGGCGAAAGCGATTCTTTACTGTCCTCGTCGCCTGTCTGCCGTAGCGGTTTTTGAGTGAAAACGCGTCCGTCGCCGTCTTGTCGCTACCGTCCGGAATCCGTATCGTCATCGTAGCCAATGACTGCCGTCGCATCGTCCGCAGTCGTTCGCCGTCGCTGCGGCAGAGGAAGAGACGTCGTGTAGTCACGGCAGTCATCAACGCGGCGATCCGGTGACGGCGTTGACATTAAATCGACATTTTCGACATCAGTTGCGACGGCGTGGACGTGATCGGAGGGTGTACGCGACTCCGTCAGTTTCGACTGGATGATTTTTTTCGGTAATTTACAGCTGAAAAATTCCGGAGAACTGTCTACGTACACCACGTCGTCTTCTTGTTCGACAATCTCCCGTCGCAAACTGGGTACGTCCATTTCCGCGCACTCATTCGTCCGTTGACTTTTCTTAAATTTATAATCCATCTCTTTCGTAATGCGTTCTCCTTCTTCTCCTCCGTTCGCCGTTACCTCGTTGTCGCCGTCGCCGTCAATGAAGACATTGATCGTCAAATCCGTGTCGTTGTTTGGCTCATACGCTGCACCGTATCTGCGCTCAATTGTTCGGCCGCGATGTTTTCACTGTATTTTTCAATGTATTCCTCGGCTCTTTGGCTCTTGCATAGCTCTGCGAAATCGTTACTAAATCGTACACATGATATGGGCAAAAAAACTATTCTATGAAATAATTTAGAAAGACCAAGGTGACCGCGGTGTCGATGTACATACTTCACGGATTGTAAGTATTGTTTTGTTATACTGGTGGATTTGTCCACGTCGTTGATGAAACTAGAATCAAAATCGTCGTCACCATCACTACTACTGCTACTACTGAAATCGTTATGTGCTTTCGATGTTGCACTTATGTTGATATGTGTAATTTCGGCTTCGTCGTCGATAAACACTAATTTCTAAACAAAAACGATATTAAAAAAAAAAAAAAGTACTTTGTAATTTGATAGAAAAACAGAGTTTTACTTTTTTCGGTTTTCGCCTTTTTTTCACACGTTGATTATTGCTTGCGGTTACGTTGTCGCGATCGTCGCCACCGCCGTTAGCTACAAAAATGTCATCCGATTCGCTGCTGCTGTTGGACGTCAACAAGACGTTGACTGCCGTCTTTACAACGGTTTCTCGTTGTCGGGTCAGACAATTGGGAGTAGATTGTGTTTCATTATGGTCTGTTCATAACGATATTAATAAATTTGGGAACGTTTAATATTTTACGTTAAATAAATAAAATAAAAGTATTTTATTATTTTTAATTATTAATTTATATTTCTTTATTAAAACAGCACACCACACAACAATGACAAGACAAAAGCATGGATGTCGTGCCACATAGACATATAATATATAGACTGCGCATTAGTAAAATATATTGAAGCTAACATATGTGCGAGAGAGACAGCCTCTGAATTGACTTTTCCAAAGAGATCTTAAACAATTTCATAGCACTCCTTGATAAAATAACTAAGATAATAAATTAATATTGATAAGGAGGCCCCATTCCTTCAACTTACAACTTATATAGACACAAGTTCATCTGTTGTTTTTACACTATTTAGATTATAATTTGTAATACATTGAAGTATATTACAACTTATTAATTGTGACACCTAATAATTAAAATGGGTTATAAATGTTGCGTGGATACATGTCGGTCTGAATCAGTTCTGAATCAGAGGTTAAATTACAAATCTTAGTTATTTGAATGTCTACAATTATTTATTGTTTGTTTAGACATTTTTCATTTTTTTCATATATATTTATATATATATATATATAATTATGTAGGTGATGCGACGGTTTTGAAGTGGAAATTTCAATGTATTGATTGCGACAAGTGTAGCAGAAGAAGGTTTAGACATTGGTGAAGTTGATTTGATAATTTGCTTAGAAAGCAACAAATCTCCAATTAAATTCATACAAAGAATTGGTCGTACTGGTCGTAAACGATCTGGAAAATGTATTACGCTGTTAACTGAAGGGAAAGAACAAATGGTAAATACCAAAATAATAAATTTGATTTAATGTTTTTTCTTTTTTTTTTCGAATTTATTAAAGCTTTTGTGGATTAATAAATTATTATTGTCATTTACGGAAATATCCATGTTTTCAGTTGTGTATTAATGTTTTGAAACATGTAGCGAGTCTGATATGCTAGTACACAATTAAAAACATGAATATTTCTAGAGAAAAAAAAAACAATAATACATGTTCAGATGTGTTATTTATTGAACATTGAGTCTTTATATTTTTTTAAACATATAAATATAATTTTAAACTAAACATGAGTAGGTAAAAAGAAAAAAATATTAAATAAAAAATATATATTTATTTATTTTATATATATTTTTTATTTATTATCACGAGTATTAACTTATAATTTTTATTTCTATCTTTTTGATTATTTATTTTTACAAATCCTTTTAATTTTAATTTTTAATTTTCTAAATTCCTCTGTGTTTTTACTACTTTGTTAAAAAAATATTATTTATTTTTTAACTTTTTGTGTATTATTAAGAAATACAAATCTAGTGTATCCTCCAGTAAAACGCTTGTAACTAAAATGTTAAAAAGCACTGCACTTCAATCTAAATTGGGCCCAGGTGGTCCCAGATTAATCCCGAAACGTGAGTACTAACATGAGTGTTATATGAAATGTGTGTTGTTATAAAAGTAAAAATAAACGTTCTCAATAGATCTCCATCCAAAACGTTTAATGATCTATGTAAAACCGCCGGAAGAAAAATGCATTAAAAGAAAAATATCGGAAGAAAATATAAATTGCGAAGAAACCCTCAATGTATTCGAGAATAAAGGTATATATAAGTACTTTGAAATATACAAAAATTATAATTTTAAAATAAACTGCAAGTGTAACGTATAATATTAAAAATCGTGTTTTGATATACATTTGTGTAATAAATAAATGACAAATTATTATTTATAAATATTTGTTAATATATATGTTATAATTATAATTATAATTTCAGACAAATTGAAAAGGAAACGTAAAAAACGAAAAATCGAAGCATACTTTGAAAATAACTGCAATGAATTGAAATCGACCTGCAGCAGAGGTGCAAGTGAGAATACTGAAGGTCTGAATTTTGACTCGGTTGGCAACGACGTGGTCGCCGTGCTGGAAAACGACAACAAACCGGCAGATTGTGACGGCGGAGAAGACTACAATTATCGTCACGATTTTGTGGACGAGGAAAAAGTATTCGATGCATGGGTACTACAATCTTCTCGCGGTGACGAACAAAAACACAGTCCCAAGTTGATGAACAGTGAGGAGTTTTTTAAACTGTTATATATGTTTACCACGGAATGTTCTACCGTGGCCGCAGACGACGTGCGACAGGAGGTGGTGGAAATGACAACTGCTGCATACAATGATGGCGACGCGGGAAAAAAATCGAGGTCGGATGTCGTCACTGATGACGACGACGACGACGACCATAGGCGTGCGCACTCTAAAAGCAGGTAGTGCCTATATTTATCACCGGCACTCTAGTCAACCATTTTTTAAATACAACACATCTAAATTTTATATACCTATTTAATATGCATACTTATTTTCTTACATAGTTTAATATAATATAATAATAATAGTACATAATAGCAATGATAGCTATAAACAACATAATAATTATAATATAATATAATTTTAAATACTTTATATTAAACAGGTAGGTACTAGTAAATTAAAATAAAGTATAACAAAATATATAATAATTATGAATTACATAGCTAAATATCATATAAGTATTTTATGTTTTTAGAGAGACATTCTTCTGTTACCCATACTGTTTAATTCATCTATTACTGCATTTAAATCTACCTTTGATACCATTTCTTGTTCAGTAAAGAGCAGTAATAATGACTCTAAACGTTCTTGACCCATTGTACTGCGCAATTTGTTTTTTACAATAATTTTGAGAAAACACGTTCACACGTACAACTAGTTACAGGTATTATAGTCCCAGATAGCAAAAATATATTCTAAAAATATTCTTAAAATGTTATGTAAAAAATATTTAATTTCAATAAATATTCTCAAAAAGTTCCCTAAATCTTTTTAAATGTTCTCATAATGTTCTCAGAAAATTTTTTGTCCACAAATTTCATATTCTGAGAATATTACGATATAATATTAAAGGAATATTACATTTATAAAATTACTGTGATATTATCAAAATAATATATATACAATGTTATTAGCATAATATTCTAAAATCATTAATTTCAGTAAATTTAAAAATATTCCTTTTATAGTGTATTCTATAAAATATTTTCAAAAACTAAAATTGTTACTAAATTGTAAATTATTTTTAGAAATTCAAAATGTTTATGTAATTATGATAACATAATAATCATAATTAAGTGTTTATAATTATGACCAAAAATTTAACCAAAAAATATATTTAATAAATTATAAATTATATTTATTCAACATCAAATACAAATACATAGTTATATATTTTCTTTTTGTTGCATTCTGAATCGTGCATGTGCTAACCATATACCAAGTGGTACTTCAATTTCTTTCTCTGTGACCATCTTGTATTTGATATGCATTCTTAATGAATCTTAAACATATTTTAAATATATATAAATTATAGTCTTAAATAAATTGTTTTATTTATTGAAAACGAATTAATTATTAAAATATTACCTATTAATACACGATATAACATCAATTTTGTGAAAGGTTTTTTTTTTTTAAATCCAATAAGAGAATAAGAAATAAGGAGTTCATCATCAAACATTCTTGCCATCATTCTACGAATGCTATGGCCTAAATTGGTGGCTACTGCAATTAGAGAATTTTGAAACCTAAAAATAAACAGTAAAACAAAATACTCAATTTTCTTTTAATGACACATTTATTTAAACATTAGGTTTATGTAATGATTACTAAACAATTTATTCTTTTTAATCCTAAAGTTAAAGTAAATAACGTTGTAATCATGTCTAGCCTGTATACAATTTAAAAAAGAAACATAATTTTGATAATAAATAAGGCTATGTTGTAACCACAAAACACACACACACATCATATTATTTATTTAAATACAGGAAGAATTAAACATAAATTATAAATATGTACAATACTGAATATTAAAAAATTTTGGACAAAGCTATTTATTCTATTAAATTTAAAGAACTGTTAAATCGTTGTAAATAATAATAATGTGAAAGAAATGATTAAAATATTACCAAAGTATTTCTGAATTTGGGTTCTTGAATAATTTTAGATTCAATGTTTGAAAGTTGTTCTTCATTATTAATTGGAAATAAGGAATCTAAATCGACATCAGAATTAGCCAATATTAAGTTATTTGTAGATGGTCCAGAAATAGTATTCATTAATGTTTCAATATTTCTGTGTGTAACATTAATGACATTCATCATATTGTTTATATCGTATTTCATATGTGTGAGTGTTGTGAAAACATATTTTTCAAAATCTGTTAAAAATATTAATTAATTATGAGAAAAAATAATAAAGCCAATTGTTTAACCTTTCTTTGACTGAAATATATTAAAATGAGAACCAACCACTTTTATTGGATGAATTAGATTCTTTATGTAATATTTCTAACAAAATATAAACATAAACATAAATTAATAAAAATACTACCATGTACATTAAAATTAATTAGCACCTAGCTAATTTATTTTGTTTACATTCCTGAAATAACACACGCTTAACTGTCCCATCTTCATCATTTGCTTGTTTTTCAAATTCTAAGTTTTCATCATCAATTACTACATTCCATTTAAATACACTTGGAGAGCATTGTACTTGATAATTATTTATTTCTTTTACTGGAGAAGTGGGAGGAATGACAATATCATAATTTTCGTCAGTACCTAAACAAAATTTACTATATAAAAAAAAATACTTAAATACGTATAAAATGTACATGTGTATATGTGTATGTTATTATTAAGCAGAGATTTGATATGGAGATTTACTATGTATCTCACATGTAAAATAGCATTTATGTTGTATTTTTTATCAATAAATAACAAGTTCAAAAAACAAAACCAATTTAAATTAATCATGGAGATGAAGTCTCAATGAATTTAACCTACCCTTTTAAATGACAAATTCATAATTTTCATGTTACATTAAATGAGTGCTAATCCATTAAAAATGTCAATCAAAAACTTGCTTATATTATTATTAAGCAGTCTTGTAAAAATATACATTTATAAATATAAATATTAATTAAATTAAATAAAAATAAATATAAATTTTAAGAATCAATTTGATTAAAAATTGTAATTAATCATTTATTTGGGTAAATTTATAAAATTATTATTACATTTTATACCTTGTGAAGAATTTTCATTAAATTGGAATACATGATCTGTATCAAAATTATTGCCAACTGAATCTGCATAAAAATTATCAACATGTTCTGCTTCGTTTGTTAATTTACTTGTTGTACTACCTATAAAAAATAAATTTAAAACCTTAATAGAACCTACTACTGAAAATATTTATTTAGACAAATACTCTTGCAATAGAAGTTGAAAATAAATTCAAGAATATTTTATGAAAAAATGATTAAATACAAAATACTTACATTCATTCATAAGATCATCATAGTTTGGTGGTGAGCAAATATTTACTAATTTGTCTATGGGTTTTTTACTGTTAGTATTTGTAACATCTGGAGATATGCTTAGGAACCGTTTCTTTCATTTAATATTTGTTGTATCTTCTTCTGTGCTGGATAAATCTGACATTCGAGTAGTTCTTGGCAATTTGGCTCTGGCTTCATTTAAAGATGCTAGGATATATACAGAATATTACAATATAATATAAATAATAATATATTTAAAATAATAGCTTAAAATTTACCATAAGATTTATTTCCTAATTTCCTGGCTGTGTAATAAGTGAAATTCGTTTTATTTGGTTTTGATAGCTTTCAATTATTTTTTTTAAAAATTTAGTTTGTACAGGCCAAGCACAAATTGATTTATTCTTATCAAACCAAAAATCTGGTACAGCTTCAACACTATTATCCTTGGGAAAATAAATAATACTCCAACTAGTTGCCTTCGACATCTTAAACTGATATTAAAAAAATTATATTTTAGCTATGTTTAAATAATAAATATTTTATTACATTACTGATTTATCAACTTGACTAACTTATATAGGTATAAAGTAGTATGTATAGTAAATAAATATATATATATACACACACACATTACACACATACACACCTGATACTTACTTGACGTGTAAACCGTACTTACAGGGATATATCAACCAAAAATGTGTTCTGACGATCTGTAATAACACATACACTTATGGCCAAATACTAATAAATCCAACTATCTACTATAAAAAAAAAAAATATATATATATAAACATTTAATTTAAAACAGCATTAGGTAATAAAATTCAATAAATACTTACATTCAAATTTGAAGTAAAACAATACTATCGTATAAATAAATATACGTTAATTCAATATCGTTAAGTATATATAAATCGTACTTCGATTCACGCATAGAAAAGACAAATGGATTCACGGTTCGATACACGGACCCAAAATACACGATATTACACCAGTGGTCAGTACAGAGAAACAAAAAATACACGAACCGACGAGCCGACGAGGTGTAAATAATATGAGTTTATCGGCAGGTAGGTAGTGAGTGGTGACGCATCAACCATCGTTATGTTTTTCCTTATTAATATAATTATTTTTAGACAACAGTTAAATACTGTTGTGATCGGTTTGCGGGAAGATATCAGCCGTCAGTGCAGGCACCATGGCGGTAAAATATTATAAATGAAGCCTAACTGATAATAACTATATATGCATGTTTATTATATATATATAATTGCAAATGTTTTTAAACAAAATTTTAATTTTAATATTTTTGAAATCATAAAATTGATATCTTCTAAAAATATTACAAACGTCATATTTTAAAAACATTGATACTAAATCAGTTTATTAATGTTAAGAATACAATATTCTTAAAATAATGATCATATAATTTTCTAGAATCATTACAAACATAATATTATTAAAACATTTCAACTTATTCACAGTATTAATATTTTTAATTAAACAATACGTAAACATTAACATAATATTATAAAAATAACATCAAAAATTTAATGTTATCGAAATGTAATAATAATATTCACTTTAAAATATTATAGTTGTGTTTACAATTTAATATTATAATAATATAAATATTAGAAAATTGCTGTTTGGGGTGAACATTTTTAAAGTCTTAAATACACAAGTATAAACTGTAGAATTTCCTGTTGTTTTTAACCAATCAATCCATTCATAGACAGATTCACTCGTAGCACCATTTAATTGCATAGCATTTTTATAATTTTTTAAAAGTTTTAACTCAGTTATTAAATCTTCCTCCGAAACCTTGGAAAATGTTGATAATATTTTTGTAGTACTTTCAGATAAATTCATAGTTAACATACATGCCATAGCATCAACCAAATCAAATGTATCTTGCTTAAATCTTAAATTAATCCCACTAAGTAGTTTGTCAAGTAATGGATAAAATACTGTAATTTTTAATTCATAAAATTTTGTATTAAAAATAGATTGATTTGATAAATTAGAGTCTAATCGAGTTGAAACTTTACGAGAATTAGTAGCTGGAATATCAATATCACAACGAGCGAGAACGAAGTATCGTGTAGGTATGATTTGTAAAAATAGTCCGTCAGTCCACAGTACACGTACCCGAGGATATAACTATATAAGTAACAATAACAAGTACCTAACAACTAAAAATAACTTATTATTATTATGATATAATATGATGTAGGCCACTATGCGGGTAGACGACTCTCTGCTTGAGTTGTATGTAATAATAAATGGAAAACCCTACGTAAACTCATATTTAATAATTCCGACTATAAGATAACCATCTTTACTATAATAAGCAAAGTATAAGAACAATTTTTAATTTTAGCCAAAATATGTAAAAACGCAGTACTGTATACACATTTTCAACTATACAGTGCACATAGAGAATTATTCAATTTTCTTCAAATTTGCTTTAAAAATTTTTTTTTAAATTGAATGAATTTGGTAATTTAGGTAGATTGAGGCATTGGGTACTTCGGCCCATGAAAAATTACAGGGCGTGCCTGGGCACGCCCGGCACGCCCTGTGCGCACGCATATGACGACGACGTAGCAAGTATCGATCTCGCAGAGCTATGCAAGCGCCAAAGAGCCGAAGAGTACATTGAAAAATACAGTGAAAACATCGCGGCCGAACAATTGAGCGCAGACGACGGTGCAGCGTATGAGCCGAACAGCGACACGGATTTGACGATCAATGTCTTCATTGACGGCGACGATGACGACGACGTAGCAAGTAACGATTTCGCAGAGCTATGCAAGAGCCAAAGAGCCGAAGAATACATTGAAAAATACAGTGAAAACATCGCGGCCGAACAATTGAGCGCAGACGACGGTGCAGCGTATGAGCTGAACAGTGACATGGATTTAACAATCAATATCTTCATTAACATTGATCGTTAAATCCATGTCGCTGTTCGGCTCATACGACGTCAGATACGTATGACATATGACGTCAGATACGGTGCAGCGTATGAGCCAAACAACGACACGGATTTGACGATCAATGTCTTCATTGACGGCGACGGCGACAACGAGGTAACGGCGAACGGAGGAGAAGAAGGAGAACGCATTACGAAAGAGATGGATTATAAATTTAAGAAAAGTCAACGGACGAATGAGTGCGCGGAAATGGACGTACCCAGTTTGCGACGGGAGATTGTCGAACAAGAAGACGACGTGGTGTACGTAGACAGTTCTCCGGAATTTTTCAGCTGTAAATTACCGAAAAACAATGCAGGCATGTTGAATTAGTGACAACGTCGGCCATATGGTGTATGGCACCTCATCATATGGCCGACGTCGGCATGTATGCGACGTGATTTTATTTTTCGTATAAATGATATTTTTTTTCGGAATGTACTAAAATTTTTCATTTAAATATATTAATGTAATTATATTATTATTATTATTATAAAGTGTATATAGTCGAAAAAAATAAGGTACATTTTAATAAGGTACAACATTTTACTTAGTATTTTTAAAAAAAAAAACAATATCTTTATCGTAGTTTAGGCAAAATATTAATAAAACATAGACACTTTTAAATTACAGAGCATTGAATATATCATTATTCATTAGAAAGTATATAATCATCTATAGGTAATCAAAAAAAAAAATGAACAGAATATGATCATATTATATTTTTCGTTTGTGATATTTTTTGAAACATATTTCTAAGCACAATCCTCATTGATCATCACATTGGTCACAGAAATAAATATGTTTCTTTGTGTATTTTTCGGTCTGCACAAACCTTACATCGTTTTTTAAAATACTGATTTTTTCGACTTTTTTTTGGTAAATGTATTTCAGTTCTTTTTTTTTTTTGAGAATTTGTTGGTGTATTATTTTCTTTCTTGGGTAATAATCCTATAACCGAAAGCCTGCAGTTGTACAAGGATGTCTTTTTTACGTGTTTATTATAAAGAAAATATGAATTTACTAAGAGTAAATGAGTAAAATGCACATCAATTTTCTTGTACCATCTTAAAGTTTTTCATTCACAGGGATAGTATGATGACATTTGATCTTGGCGATTTATCCTAGACATATTTTCATTGTTTTTTTTTACTACTATAGTTTTCTGTTTTATTGCCCCTTTAGAACTAACTTCACATATAGTGTAAGGAAATTCAGAACTAATCACAGGAATGTCTCTTTTATCTTTCCATTTAAAAACACAAATACCTTCTTTTATATACCGATGTATAGATTCTCCTTTCTTCAATTTTTTAGGTAATTTCTCACCTGTGTACGTTATCTTTACTGAGAATCACGTGGAGGTGTCGAACTGGCGTTTTTACTAGCTGCTGAATTTAGTTTGGTGTTTCAAATTTTTAGTCGTTGACTACATTCATTCAACTTAATTTATCGTTTTGGTTATATATTGATTACTGTCATTTTACATTCTGCTGCCAATATTACGTCAACCAAAGTGGCTAAGTCTCTGACTTTGTCGGTCCCAGTTAATTCTAAACCTATTACTAAAAATGCCACTTCTATTAATACGCAAACCAGTAACATTATATGAAAAGTAATAAAACATTGTAAACATTCGTATTATATGAAAAGAAAGTCTATATCGAATATAATAGTTGCCCATTCAGAAGTTTAAATTCCCTCTATTTTTAAATAAAAATAGCTTGTGCAAAGTAAATGTGCATCATATTATATCGATGATTGTTTTTCTAAACGGACATTGTCATTCTATTGTTTATAAATACGGCCGGTGCAGTCCATTGCGCAAACGCAAGAGAAGATAATGTTCTTTTTTATTTTTTTTTTTGCTTATCGATTCATCAATATTATTAAAATATATAGCTGCTGGTGTAGTCGTTTGCGCGCATAAAATACAAATATAACATACATATAAGACATTTAATTTGATTCGAATAATTTTATAATAATTTTCCTGTGAGTATAGAGATAATAATTATGTTGGAATTTTAGTATTTTTTTTTTTATCGTAAACACTGTTTTTTTTTTATAATACAATGTAAAATAATGTATAATATCATTAAAATTAGCCATATTCATTTTCTATAATATATATTTCTAATAAAATTAATGATGATTCGCAGTCATTTGCACATTACAATGATTTTTACTAACATCAAACAACAAAATGGTACCCTCTATATATAAAGAATCTAAATCTATTTTTTAGATTAAAAAAACATTTATATAACGTTTTATATATTATAATACATAATATAATAAATTATTATATAATATTAGGTACTCGTGTCTATTTAATAATAATAATAATTAATATTATATTACGCAAAGACACGTTGCGGGTAAATCGCAGGATTCATAACTAAACATTTATTTTTTTTTTCTTTTATTTTTTTTTCTCGGATATGCCTGAATATATCTAATAATATGTAAATGTAATAATAAAATGTATTTTACAAAAGAAAAAAAACTTTATTATATATATAGTATAGCTGCTATAGTGCGCAATTATTTAATATTATACAGGAGACGACCATCAAATTTACAATAAAAGAACGGTTTATATATTATAAATATTAAATAATATTGTGTGGGATGTAAGGCGTATAGGTAGTTAGATGAAATTTCAAACCGGAAATAAATTTGGAGAATATCATATTAAATATTACATAATTTATATATATATATATATATATATATATATATATTAAAACAATTTGTTGTGCAGGGCTGGGAGAATACATATATATATAAATATTTTTAAATTTATTATAATATTGTAATGTACAGACATCAAAATAGTATATATATATATATATATATATATATATATATATATACTATATAATATTATGTTGACGGTGGAAAGAGGTTAACATTATTTATAAAAATTAATTAATAATGTATTATTATATAATATACGCGTATGCTATAAATATAGTAAACTTTTTAACATCGCACCGTTTTAGCACCTTCAAACACATAATAATATTATATACGAGTATGTATTTCACGTCTTACACGAATTTTGATTTGATAATAAATTATTGTATATTATACACTCGTAGTGCCTATATAATTTTGTAAACGTAAAATATTATATATAAATGTGTGTGTAACTGAAAATTGTCTATTATTTCAACGAATATAATAAATTTACTTCAAAAATGGTTTTTTTTTTCTTAATATCTGTTCTTACGACGAAATACTGATCCCCTCGGCCATGATTTATTATTATTATTAGCGGAATACAAGTTTGAAATAAAACATTAATCGTTTTTGATACGATCGGATGATCTTCAAAATCATCCAGCGCTGTTTATAAAACATTTGGTGATGAAAACGAGCGCCGGGTCGAGAACGCGAGACGCCACTGACGAGTAGTGAGTGGACACACCTACCTACCTAACCTATGCGTATTAACTGATTTCATTATAGAAACGGATGCTGGGCATTTGATAAAAATGTGTCAACGAATACGGTCTCGAGAACGTATATCGTGTACGTACTCAACGAAAGTGTTTTCCGAAGGTTAAGAACATTAGACGTGACGACGGGTGTGTTACTGAAATATAGATTTTCGTTTTTCATATTCAAACGAATATATGAATTTCTATAGAGAATAATAATTTTAAATTTGTTTCGTATTGCGAATCCCCCCTCCGCGTTCGTCGCGTAGCCCGCTGTAATTGCTGTATTTATAAGATCCGTGTGATTGATATATAATCGTATAAAAAATTTGAGGGATTATTTTATCCAATTATAAGTATATATCAATCGATACGAGTTGGCGAGTGCAAGAGATATCGTCTGCGGTGCGAACCAGCGAGGACGTCATCGTCTTATGTGTTATTTATAATTAAATAAATATATATATTATCGAAATGCGAAGAAAAAACAAGCGAACGGATTTTTGTAAAAAAAAAAAATGCCTCTGGTTTTGGGAATAAATTTCAAAATTACATCTCCCCCCCCTCCCTAATCGTGTAGCGTATTATACGTAATACACGTTCTCTGCCAGGACCGGAACTAGGAGGGGGGGGGAGAACAAAGATCGGTTTTAAATTAAATTTTGAAAAAATTTAAATGACATTATTATTATTTAATAAGCTATTCAAATTTTACCGCCCTTTGAAATCCACCGCCCGGGGCACGTGCTCTCCCTGCCCCGCTCTAGTTTCGAGCCTGTTCTCTACAATTGGCCGCCGATTTGTTTGAACACTGTTCAGTGGTGCGATGCGGATGCGACCGAGCACAGATTTTTCCACCGGCCCGGTTCGGCAGAATACCTGGCGCGATATTTCGCATTTATTTATATATATATATATATATAATATTAATAATTATAAGTAATTAAATATAATATTAAATACACCGATATGTTTCAATTCTCGCGATAACGATAATACAAACGAACGGAGAATTGGGCCGATTGAATTAAACACTATAATATTATGTATATATGCTATGGTACTATATACTAATACTTATTATACGCAACGAACGACGGACGGAAAAAAAAAACTCGTGGCGTTTAAACGCATAAATGAAAATTTAATAATATCGCGGTTATATACCTAGTTATGTTATTAATGGCGAAGTGCGATGTCGAGACGGTCAGCGTGTGGTATATATCGTACGAGAGAGAGAGAAAGAGAGAGAAAGAGTTTACAGATAAACGCGACGCAAGTTCGACGGCAACGTCACCACGTAGCACTGAGGACACAGTTTTTTAGCACCCTGTAACGTAAAAAAAAGAAACAAATTATAATGTATATTAATTTTTTTTTTTGTAACGCTCTATTTTTATAGATTCCGCGGTACTCATTGTTTATATATTTTAATTATCGGATCAATTTATGCCTACAGGTTATTGTTCAATTTATATTATATTATGGTGACAGAATTCAAACAATAAATTAATGGTACCGCGGCAGTCGAAAATGTGTAAAAGTAGTACTCGCGGCTGGAGTTGAGTTGGGTTTCATCACTGATGTATAGAGTATAGGTGTATTACATTTTCGTTAGTTAAATACAAAAATGATCGTTCTTCCGGAACGAAAATATCGACATTTGTAAATGGCTATCGAAATCATAAAAGTTGTATTTAAAAAAAAAAAAAAATTTCGTCACACGCCAATACGGTATGAAAAAAAACCACGTGTTTAACGAAAACCAATAATAATAATTAATAATATATAAAATAATAAAATACGATTAAATTATTTTACGAATAAAATAATTTACATTTCATTATTTCGTCAATAAACGAGGGGGGGAAACAACGTGCGAAAATTCGATCGAGTCTCGTTTTCCATTGAAACAAAAAAAATAAAATACGCTTTGTCGACAAATTCGACGGGGTAACGAAAAACGAAAAACACGCATAATGACGAGTGTATTATTATTATTATTATTATTATTATTATTCCCCCGGTGGTCTCGATGACCATCTTTTAACAAATTCGATTTTATCATATACTCACCAGTATTTGTAACCAACAGACCTCGCAGTATACGTGCCAACACGACGTGGACACGACGGGGTTTTTGAAATTTCCCTGCGACACAATAACAAAAAAACACGTTTTACTAAAACACTCGGGCAAAACTATTGAATAATATTATAATAGGTAAACACGGATTGTCATACAAAACCGACGACGTTAAAACAAAATTTATGTATCGGAATAATATAGTCGTCATTTTTTTTTTTTGAAATTTTCAACTAGAAAACTCGACGTAACTCAAAATTAATTCAAAGAGTTGATTTTTATTTCAACGAAAAAACAAAAAAAAAAAAAAAGTTGAAGAATATAAGTGAACCAATTTTACGACGCGTTTCTATACACGTAGACAAATAGAGTCGTATTGCTACGCGTTTGAAAGGATTTTTCGTTGTACATATTATATATATATAATATAATAATCGATAAGAATTAGACGCCGCTATACATTCGAGAAAGTGTAAAATATTCATTTACGTATTTAGAAATATATCATGAATCATGAACGGAATCGACTGGGAGGAAACGGATGGAATGCGAGAGAACACGAGTACGACGACATAGACGCGCTATGGTGGCTGCGAACACAATATTTGAAATAATTAACGCGGAAAATAAAATATTTCGTTCTCGCATCTGTTATCGAATGTTTTTACCAGTCGAATGAACACATCAGTGAAATTAACGTATTCCGTTCAAACTTCAAACGTTTCAAAATTAAATGGAAATGTTGTTCACGTAAAAGCCGCGGTTTAGATTAATACAATTATTATTTTAAAAAACGTGTACGTTTACGCGGTCTCGTGATTTTTATTTTTTTTTTTTAACATAGTATTCTTCAACACAATATGAGTTGTGTAGAAAAATACAAAAAAAAAAAAAACCGAATGATGAAGGAATTACTCAAGAACAATGTAATTAGAGAAATTTTAATTATTCATATTGTCATAAGTCGTAACATGTTGAAAAAAAAATAATAACAATTACCTTCGTGAAATGTAATTGTAAAACATAATGAATGTTTCCTCACTCGAGTAAATTAATTATAATAAAAATAATTTTTTTTTTTTTTTGAAATTTTAAGAAAGAAATTTTAATTATTTGAAATACTATTAAAAAAAAAAAAAAACTTTTTCGCGTTGCACATAAGACTATACTGTTTTTATTCGTTAACAATAAAATGTAATATTCGTGTTCTTTTGCAACTGAGATCATTATTATACTACTCGTATACGCGTAGGTACAACATTATTTTTCTATAATAAAAATAACAGACAATGACGTGTCATACATTTAAGATTATCTCGTTTATTATTAATATAATCCGAAGTACGTACAAAAAAAAAAAAAAAATTAAAACGAGGGCAGAGAGCAGATTTTTGATGAAAAAAACTCTCCCCCCCTCCCCTCCCGATTTAAAATACGTAAATTAATAAAAATTATTATAAAAATAAAGAATCATTTTGTTATTTTATCACGAAATTTACACTAAAATGACACTCGCAGTATTAATCTTACTGCTAGTGTATAATAATAATAATTAATTCCGTTATTAACTACGCATTTTTCATTTCTATAAGTTTTGTAAACGTTTTTATATTTATTTTTATAACATGCCAATTAAAATGAATAATTTTCCGTACGGCTTTCGATTCCGTATCGCAATAACGTTAATAATATTATAAAGTATATATTATAATTGGTCTATTATTAAAAGTCCGAAAAAAAATTAAAATATATATATATATATTTTAATTTATTTTAATTATTATATTATTTATTTAAAAAAAGTATATATATATATATGTGTATGTATTTACTTTGCATAGAAGACAAGTGAACTTATCGCAACCGGTCTTCGACACGGATTCCAGTTCACGGATTCTGGCTTTCAGCGCTTCGACAATCTGAGTGTTGTTATTAAATTGGCCACAATACTTTTCCATGGATTTCATTCCGTTTCCGTCTTCTTGCGTGTTTTCTTTTTTTATCGACACGTCTAACGGACCGACGTTTTCGCACGAATCCATCGTTTCCATCGCGTTCGGATCGTTTTGTCTGTACCACACGCATAATATAATATAATATTATAAAACTTCTTCCCCCCCTCTCCCCAATTAAAACGGTTTGAAACAATGACGGTATTTCGGCATAGAGGAAAAGAAATCTTTCTCAAAAAGTTAGTTACAAGCAAAGTAGAAAAAAAAAGCAAAAAAAAATAATAATAATAATAAAATAATGCGAACATTCTGTTAGACACGGAAAAGGAGTATATCGATTGTAAATTAAAATACGTAGTTTTCGATTTATTACGCATGTAAGTTAGACATTGAACACTATTATATATATATATATTGAAAATCGTTATTATTATACCGGGAAAATGTGTCTTATACAGTTTTTTTTTTATAAAAATCAAAAAAATTCTATTTATATGTTTTTTCTCGTAAATTTTAATTGATACAGTTTGTGGGTAAACGAATTTTCGATTACTCATTAGAGGAAATTTCGCGACGACGTTTCAACGTGTTCATTTATTCGCGTACTTTCCGATCGTATAGTGTTCTGGACCAGAGGTTCCCGAACTTTTTATGGTACGATCCCCCATTTTTTGGAAATTATTTAAATCCTGGCGACCCACAATAATATATATATATATATATATTAGCATTTTTTTTTCTCTTTTTTTGGTTCTTTCGCGTAGATCACAGTCGCTTACGACGGAAAAAGAAATGTAAATTTTATTTTTTAATTTTTATCAAAGGATTATTTTTAATTATTTATTTGAATAGTAAAAAAAATTATGTACATTGTAAAATTGGGTATATAATTTTAACGTGAAGGATGTGATGGTTTCACGTTTTTCATTACTGCATTGATATCGATTTAGGATAAAACTGAATTTGAACATCAACGAAAAGTATAATAGAAACGCGGAATTACAGTAAAATAATATGTCTAAAAAAAAATGTATTATTTAAAAATATAACGCGACCCACAGTTTGGGAAACTTTGTTCTGAATGGACACTACCCGAATTGGAAAATCTGTTTATAAAAACGTCGTGCAGTGGTTTTGCAAAGTCGAATTGATCGTACTCATATGAATTTGTATAAAATGGCAAGTCTCGTCCCCCGTCCGGTCGTGCCACCAATACTCGCGTTAATTCATTTTGCAAAACGCACGTGTTCGCGTTAACCGAATAATGTAATTATTTATTATTATTATTATTATTATTATTATTATTATTATTATTATTATTATTATTAAATACGTTTCTTTTTTGTTTCGACGAATTTCGAATATAAAACGCAACATTTTTACGTACACACAAATTTCGTATTCACGAAGACCCGTTTGAGGAGGCCCTTCCCCGGCGGAGTCTTGCCGTGCCCCCCCCCCACCGTCGTGATTACGCCGCTGACGTGTGTTGAATAGATTTATTTGTCTATTGCAAACGCTAAGCGACAAAACGCAGTTACGTGATATGCGTAATTTCATCCCTAAAAACGATTTTCCGACACGAATGCGGCTGGGACACGGTTGGGGGGGAAGTACGTTACACCGAGAACTATACCAACGACGACGTCATGAACGAAATCGTTACACACGGTGTAGACGCTTTGATTTTTATTGTTTATTTTTATACTCTGCTCGTTGTGCCTGTACGACACATTACAAAACATTTGTTTTCTGCGTACAGTGTCGGCGGAGTTTAATGTGAAAAAAAAAAAATGAAACGTTGACCGACTTACTCAGCGGGCGTGAGACGGCGGCTTTCCGACGAGGCGGTCGGTGGACGCGACGGGACGATTACGTCTCGTTCGCAGTACTGGTTGGGCCCGTACTTGTATAAGACGTCACCGCCGCCGCCGCCGTCGTTGTCGTCGACCACCAGCACCGCGTCCTCCGGCCTTGTCGAACCGTCTTCACCGGCCGTCTGTCTCGACGACGCGTTGTCCGAACTGTTGTTGTTGCAATTGTTCGCCATCGCCGCCGCGCCTGATGCGAAAAAAAATAAAATAAATTTATTTACGTATAATTATATATTTTAATATTTATAGAGTTCGTTGTCGGTGTAACGAGATTACATTTCCCTCTCGGATGGCCGAGATTTTTATAACGTTTTGCGATTATCGTGTAAAAGTAAAAAAAAAAAAATCAAAAACTCTTAACAACGCTCATCTTACCTACAATCGTACGACAATGACGCGATATGAACGTGACAGACATAAAACAAAAAATACGTTAGCGACGTAATCGCGATAATAATATTATATAATATGATGTACGTAGACGCAGAGCGCAACGACTATGTTGTAGTATTGTTGTGCAAATCGATACGAGTGCTATAATTTCAAATTATCCGTAATCACCACCTCGGATTTTTTTCACATTATTCGAAACGCATTTGTTAGTGGTTTTTTTTTTTCGATAAAAATTTTTTTTTAACTCTTCGAAAATGTCGAGTGATTTGATATAGGCGTAATGTTAATTTCAAACGAAACGTTTTGACAAATAAGAGATTATGTGAAACGTCGTTTGAATAAATAATTTTGACGGGTGTAGTTAAATTGCGTTTTTTTTTTTTTTTTAATGTTTTTTTTCTTTGGTCATTGACGTACTTTGTGTTTGGTGATTTTTTTTTTTTTTTATGTTTAAGCCTTTACGGTATTAAAATTCTATAGTAATCGTTATCATTACGATATCGTGTCTAAATACCAACACGTGATTACAAAAATCCTTACTAATATTATAAAGGCGAAAGTTTGTTTGGATGGATGTATGGATGTTTGTTCCTCTTTCACGCAAAAACTACTAAACGGATTTTAATGAAACTTTACAGTAATGTAGCTTATAGATCAGAATAACACATAGGCTATAATTTATAAAGATATTGTGTGAATTGTCCAAAATATAACGATGAATGGATGAAACGGATGGATGTATGGATGTTTGTTCCTCTTTCACGCAAAAACTACTAAACGGATTTTAATGAAACTTTACAGTAATGTAGCTTATAGATCAGAATAACACATAGGCTATAATTTATAAAGATATTGTGTGAATTGTCCAAAATATAACGATGAATGGATGAAACGGATGGATGTATGGATGTTTGTTCCTCTTTCACGCAAAAACTACTAAACGGATTTTAATGAAACTTTACAGTAATGTAGCTTATAGATCAGAATAACACATAGGCTATAATTTATAAAGATATTGTGTGAATTGTCCAAAATATAACGATAAATGTCATTTAAGTCTGAAAAAATTCTGCAATCTGCGAGCTATTCAGGCGTGTGCTGCAAAAACAGTTAGTGCTACATGTATATAATGTATGGTGAAAATATTTATCTTAAATAGTCCTACAAAAAATTCTGCGACACCATATATATCTATCTTTTATGAGTAAGCCATTATTGTCAAAATAGTGAACCATAAATACAATAAAAATTGATAATTTATTTCTAATGCACATTTGGTAGTAATAAATGGATCCTTATCAAAATGAATACTTTTATCGCTTTTGGTATTTAAAGGAGATAAATTTTGTCCTTCACAATACATCATTTGGACAAATATTTTAATAGTTACGACGATGACAAACCGAACGCGCGATACTATGGTATCTATGGTAATAATAATACAACGAAAGTTGTACTATTTTTATATAATAGTTATAGGTAATGTAAATTACTAGACCCCCGAGAAAAAATTTGAAAATACGCTACTGGCTGGGTTAGAGACGAGGGAGAAGAAGAGCATGTGTATTGAATTAAAATTTTAAAGTTTAATAAATGATGCAAGTTCGTTCAAAACTGTACACGGGCGAAGCCGGGTAATTCAGCTGTAATAAAAAATACAAATCTTTGGCACGGGCAACGCCGGGCAGGACAGCTAGTATTACAAATTTTATCACGTTTGCACGAGTTCTTTCCCCCATAACGATAATTACTTTTTAATGAAAAATCACGTAATATCGTCGTGAACAGAACAAGACGGTAAAATCGAGAAATTTCTCATTTAAATTTACTTTCTATATTTCCCCTTCTCGCTTTAAGCGTTAGCGGATATTAACGCGAACCGATTTAAACGTTACTTTCAACAATTTTCTCGACCGTGTGACACGAGTTTGTCGGTAATAATACAAAACTGTGTTTTTGCGTGTTTCAATTGTATGAAAAAAAAAAAAAAAAATCGTCAAAACTGATTTTCTTATAAGGAATATCGCGATCGGTAATACCGGCTAAATATCCAAGGTATCAGATAAATCGAATTCGCCGGATTTTCGTTCGAACGGGTTTAACAAATTCGTTTTTACGAATACACTTTTCGCTGAATTTTTTTCTATCCGTTTAAAATGTTAAGAGAGAGAGAGCGAATGACTTTGTACACTACTGAAACGTACGACTTTCAACTGACGTCTATACAAGTAATTGATCGAACTTAAAACCTCCTACAAGCAATGCGCGTTTTTAAAATAATTACAAATCTGACGGACGAAATGTTTCGTAATATTAGGATAGGTTAAGGGGAAAAAAAAGGAGAACAAAAAAAAAAAAAGAAACAGAAAAATCTCCTCGAACGCGGTCACACTCACTTCTGCCGTATCCACCCCCGTGCAAGATCATCGGTTGTCTCATTCTGTTGTGTTGCTGCGGCCATCCAACGCCGCCGCCGCCGCCGTACACGTACATCGTACTCACTTCCGAGTCGCCTTCCACGTCAACGGTCTCGTCTTCATCGTTGCTCACCGCCGTCACTGTCACCGTTGCCGGGTGGCCCTTGAAATCGCGAAGCCGCGTGAATCCGGTATGTTTAAAAAAAAAGTGGTCGGGAGGAGAAAAGTGTTTTTTTTTTTTTTTATTATTGTTGTATCGCAGGAAAGTCCGAGACCCGGTGCGTAGTACTGTTTGCCAATGACAAAACGGGTTTGGCGGATACAACGAATGTAAATCGCAATCAGTGACGTCCAGAGCCGTCTTAAGGTCATGTGAGGCCCTAGGGCCCAACATATTTTGGGGCCTTTAAATACATACATTTTGATATATAGGTGTATACATATATGAGTACTTGTATACATAATTTATTAGGTACCTCTAGATATTTTCCTTGGAATAAAATAAAGTAAAAAAATGGAAATAAATAATCGAAATTACGATAACGTAGCTATACCATACATTAAAATAATGTACGTGTTACCGGGTCTTAATTTAAAATATAGGATTAAATTTCCATTGATTCTTTTTATTTGTATAACTTTTATTTAAAGGTAATTTTAATATTTTTTCGTTCAAGATTTATATTATAAAAATTTAACAAAAAATGTAAAATATTATATTTTGTATATTATGTAATTTATATGAATTTGGGGGCCCTTAAAAATTCGGGGCCCCCTGGCCTGGGCCCGTCGGGCCCATGCCTTAAGACGGCACTGGTTAGAGGACGTTAATAAAATGATATTTGGATGTTTGCGGAGTAGACAATGGTATGGTTACGGGTAGGAAGACGCGAACGACAAAAATAACAAATCAGTTGATCCTATTTGTGTGAAATACTCGTTACTACGAAGTAACAGATGCTATACGAATCGGATTATGTATTATTAGTTTATTTTATCGAGTGTACGATTAATGGTAAAGCATATCGGTGAAATGGGACTTTTTTTTTATATTGCGTCCTAATGACTTAATAAAAAATACGGGCGATTCTTTAAATAAATTTCAAATAATTTCGTTTTATGCAAAGTAATACGAATTATTGTTTTCATTTAATCTCACTTTACAATAGCCACATATGATCCTTAAAAACATATAATGTTTAAAGTCTCATAAATTGTGTAAGCGTTTAAAATGAAGTGATCGCTGTAACCGTCGTTATCAAAACAGTTTTTATTAATTTTTTTTTTTGCTATTCTTCTATTAACGCAATTATATTATTTTTAATAAACCGTAATTCGTTTAGATAAGTGTAAACAATATTATTTTTTACATATCCGCGAAATTTCAAACTTCTAACGTGTCAGTATCTAACGTATAACGACATAAAATACACTCTGCACATGAATAATAATATAGGACATTACGATACCTCAAATTTATAATGTACGAGCTGTACGAAATTACCGTGGGCCGATAGGATATTTATTCCACGGTAATACAAACGAAGATGGACGCCCGCCTGTGAAACTTGTCCTTACACGTTGCGATATAGATTTTGGATTGATACATTTTCTTTTTTTTCACTTGGTGTACCCCAGACACGATGACTTTTAGTCGAAACAACGATTGCAAATAAACAAATCTGACACGACAATTTTACATTTTGTCGTTATTTATAATACTCGTTTGCTTCGTCCTTCGACTTACGTTCCAAATTACTCGGGTCCGACCACTCAGCTACCACCTACACCTCCGTGAAGTTGAAGTACGATTTCTTACCACTTGTACACTCACACCAGCTATCTTCATATCACAGTCGTATCTACTTCTTCTTCGGTCTCCCTCTTTCCCTTCCACGTCATTAATTTTCATAACACCTCCTCACAGTCTCTGAATCATCTCTTAGCACAACACGTCCCAATTGTCTCAACCTATTTTCCCTCGCGCCTTTTCCACAACAGACGCCACTCCTAAACTACTCCTAATTCATTTCTTATGCTATCCTTCCCTACACCACTCATCCATAATCTTAAAGCATTCTTACCTCTACTACACTCATCATTTGCTGCTCCAACATTCCGAACAAATCGCTGTTTTATAAAAATCTACTTTTTAATCGCATTACTGACATCCTCTTTTCACACAAAGCATTCGACGCTATTCTCTCCACCTCATCCATCCACATTTTATTCTATTTTTCACGTTCTCCGTCAAAAGCACCATTGTTTTGTACTGTCAATCCCATAGGTACTCGAATCTATCAATCTCCTAGACTTATGCATTGCCCCATACATTTCTACCTGCAGAAGATATAATTACCTCGAAAATCATGCACAATCGCTTCAATATTAAATGAGCTTCAATTTATAAATGCGTTTACCTTGTTCCTCAGGCACATTTCTACGTGCGCGTTCATCTGTTCCTGTGTGGTAGCGGTCACGGGCTCGTTGCAAACCGGACACGAACACGTGGTCGGCGTTAATAGCATTTCGTCCGGTTTTCGTTTCCGGTTCTTGATCCGCAACCGGTTGTACCGATTGGCTTTGACTTTCTGATACGTCTATACGAGAAAATCATTGCAATGAGAACATTCGTCAGCGAGACGCATAACACAATATATTTATCACGACGAGTATAACGAAAAACCGTTCCCAAAACACGCGGTCATGCCGTTAAAAAAGATAGGAGGGCAGCATTTGAAAAATCCCTTTTCAGAAATTAAAATCAAATTAAGTATATCAAATGAAAAATAATAATAAATCACTTACCGACTTTAGTGTGTACATATACAATGTCGGACGTAATTTTAATTTTTAACTCGTACTAACACCTGTGAGTAATGGAATCGTGTACGGATCGATAGATGTCATACATATATTATGAAATGCAAATTTCGCCACAATCACCCGCTGTATACGCTTTTCGTTTCTACAATCCTCGTGTTATTCATCCGAGATAGATTTTTTTTTTTATGATTATTCGGGAATTTATGGTACAGTTTCGATTCAACGGTGTGATTATTATTTATACGGCGACAACCGCGTGAGTCACACGTACATTATGTAATCAAAGGCTTTCGATTATTATTATTTTTTTTTTTTTTTAATATTATTTTTGGTCTAAACGAGTCCAAGTACGAGATGATATATATATTTTTTTTTAATCCAAACGGGTGTGTTTTTTTTTTTTTTTTGATTCGAAAGCGGAATATGAAAATTGATTTTTTCATTTCGGCGTGTAAAAACAACGGTTTGTTAGAGAATTAATGTTCCGCTAATCGGTGAAAATGTGAAAAATTACGAATCCTATAATCAAAACGCGCCAGGAAATTACTTCATAAATAATAATAATAATAAATCTCAAAAGTGAAACGATTATTTTTTCCCGACGTGACTCGTAAACCCGTCGTTGTATAACATTATAAGCCCAATCGGTGCACGGACACGGAGCGGTGTGTATCGATTGTACAGTAGTCCGCGGTGACACGCAGGGATTATTTGTTTAGTCAGTTTGTGGTGGTTACAGAGAAAAGAAGCAGAAAACGATTAATCATTCGTCCACCGCGATCCATGTTTTTACTGAAATTATATATATATAAAGAAATATTTTACGGCGAGAGTTATTATAATAAATCGACGTCGTGCCTGTTCAGTTATAAATCTGCAAAAGATGCGCGTTACAATATGTACGGAGTATGTGACAGCTGTACGTCGCGCGGTACAATAACGATTTGCACTGGCAAAGCAGTAATATATATTTTCTACTTGCTAGTTCCGGTATGTGTTTATTTTTTTTTTTTTTTTGAAACGAAATTACGAAAAATCTTAGAAATCTATCGAGAAAATGTCTGGACGAGGCAACTGTTATACGGTTCGTGTTTTTAGTATTCAAAGAAAATTAATCTCCGAGCATGGCGTATACGATTATTATCCTCAGCGTCCTTAGACAATTCTCCGCGGATGCGTTTACGAAAATCTTGTGTTACAGTCTCACCATAAAACCGTCACCGATTCAATTTCCGTTCACAATCTTATTTACACATTATATAATAAATATATATATATAATATTATTATTATTATTATTATTAATTGACGAAAAATCGGGCCGGAGTAAGCGCGTTACTGCCCTACACTCTCCTATACGATGGAAATAAGGATAATACGTTTTTCTTTTCCCCTCTCGTTTCATCCATCGTTCGTTCAGTTTACTGTTACGTCGTGACAGCTGCGCGTAGATAGTGCATCATAATGTATATAAAAATATCTCGTAAACAAATTAACACATTTAAATCGTATACGCGTCGCCTAACACCGACATTTTCTATGCAAAACGACATCGAATAAACGTTTATTTATCGTTTTTTCCCCCTTCAATATTATTTACTATACGACGATAATAATAATACAATTAATAGCATAATAACGTCCATTCGTACAAATGGCTGTTATATTGCCGGTCCGATTTGCACGTGTGACTTGCACGATTGAACGTTAAATGAGACAAAAAGAAATAAATAATACTTATAACACGCGTACACCTGGTTGTTAAGATGAAAATCGAAGTGGTTATCGGATAAATATCAATTATTTATCCCCCCCCTCCACCGATTTATAAGAAAAAAAATAGTGCGTTAATATCGGTTTTTTCTTTTTTTTTTTTTTTTTTTTCTTACGACGACGACGATGAGCTCGCGAAATTGAACTTTAACAAAATGACTTTACATTCAGATCGACGTTTACGAATAAATGTGTTATAATAATGTATGTCGGCCTCCCTTAGCCCTGGAAATATAAGCTGGCGCCGCCACTTAGTTACGCGAATGTGCGTTTGAAACGCGCAAGTCAATTTTAACGAATTAATAAAAATAATGATAATAATAAAAAATTATGTTTACCTCCCATCGGCCGTGTAACGAACCGTCTCTACTGCCGCCGGCTACGGGCGACAACCTTCCGCCGCCGCCATCCCTGCCGACGAACGGCGCGAGTCCGTGCTGCTGGTTGTGGTGATTGTCGGCTGCCAGGTGCTTGTCGGGCGTGCCTCTGTGTCTGTGTTGACGGCCCGCCGCGGCCGCTTGTTTGTACAGCCGTTCCAGTTCCCACACGAAATGCGATTCGAGCTCGTGCGCGGTGCGAAGTGCCATCCCGCACACGGGACAACAGCCCGCGGCCGCCGAAGACTGGTTGGCTTGCTGCTGCGGTTTGATCGCCGACCCGTTATTGCTGCCGCCGCCGCCGCCGCCGCTGCTGCTGTTATTGTTGTTGTTGTTGTTGTTGACGTTGTTGTTGTTGTTGTTGGCCGCGGGCGCGGCCGCCGTTGTCATGGGCGGCGACGGTTTTTTCCCTGCGGAACGTCCGAATATATCGTTAAAATCGAAATACGGCGATCTCGCCGCCGGCAATGACTGCTGCGGTTTACGCGCACCGAAATCGGTCATGACGCAGCGGACGCGGACGGAGACTAACTGACTTTGTTGTGATGCCCTCCGTCCACCCCGATGACAACGCCGCGCGCGCGGTACCACACCGTCCTACTCGCTCACCCTGTCCCTTCTCCCACTCGTATCTCAGACGCAGATTTTCGGCACGCACCCTTCGTCGTGTCGTTCGCACGGGGTGCACACGGCACGCGGCGGCCCAACGGCGCACGGGTAAACATATTATATTTATTTATATACAAAAATATTGTGTTTTATTCTCGTTGCCGTTGTGGTACACGTATACAGACCGGTGAAACTTACGAGTTCCGAACGATTGCATATTTTTTCCATGAGATATTAATATTACAATAAGCATTAATATGTCGTAATACACGTTATATATTATCATTTTTGGAATAATTTATCGCGTATTCTCAACATCTACATCTAATCGGTTATTGAGCACGATCGTCCAGACGAGATACTTTGTTATAGCGCTCTCGACTTATTATTATTACTTCATATGGGCGTCGTGCGAATCGGCCAATGGAGCCGCGGCCGTGTGCGCGGCACAAAGACAGTAAAAACAAAATCATTGCAATATAATCGAAACGATAATAGAATTTTAATTAATTTTATCGATGTATTTTATTAAAAAAAAAAAAAATCAATCAATCGTTTGTGTACGGGTCACTATATAATAATAATAATAATAATAATAATAATAATAATTTTAATAATGAGATGCCGAATGAAAATTGCGCTCGTCGTCGTATCGTTCGTTGTCGATTCTTATGCGCGTACGTACGGTACAAGGACGTATTTAGATTTTTTTTTTTGGGAGGTAGGAGCCTGAGGCACCCGATTAATATATTCGAGAATAAAAAAAAAGAAAACCTTTAAAAATTGGAAAACCATTTACCAAGAGCTATTGAAAACAATTATTAGGAATTTAATAAAACAATTCGACGGTATTTTCCGTGCGTCCTCGTGTAAACTAATAAAAACGTTGTTGTGCAATAATTTTCGTAACAAAACTATTACGTATCTCGTGATGTAGCAAAAAAAAAAAAAAAAAAATATCTTGAAATTTCGGCCGGCTGCTGCGCACGGGGCCCCACCCATTAGCACCCTCCCCCCACCTATAAATACGCCACTGGTAAAATGTACATATTATTATACATGTATTGTAAAGGAATTAGAAAGAAAAAAAGAAAAATCAAACATCGCCACTGCGCAGCGTCAACGCGTATGGGTGGTACCGCCGTACAACGCGAGATTTTAACGCACTGCGCGCGCCTAAACCGACCGTCACACGTGCGCCATGTGCGGTACCGCACTGTTGTATACACGCGCGCGCAGTGCAGGGACGAAATCGTTCTCATCCTCTCGTATTTTACCAAACGACGACGACGACGACAAAGTGAGAACGCGCGTGCAAACGAACAAAAACCCTCCCCCGTGAGAGCTGGTCGAACCGACCCCCGACAAAACGTCCGCATAGGTCGGCCGCATTAATCCCCCGCCGTCGTCGTTCCCGTCACAAAGTCACTGCGCACGGTCCCTATTGTCGCGGCGTTCGCCGTCAAACCGACTTCTCTCTGCCTGCCTGCCTGTCTGTCTGTCCGTCTGCAGCACGTCGCGCCGCGCCGTACGTACGCGAACGATTATCGCGTCCGCGTGTAATATAATAACAACCATCGGCCGTACAACAACGGGTTTCCTACGCGCGAACGGTGGTGTCGTTAGCTCCGGATAAATTATTATTATTATTATAATTTTTTTTTTTTTTTTGTACGATATACGTTTTCACACGCACGCACACAAGGCGTTAAAAATGGGGAAGGGGGAAACTATACGCGCACAATAAGAAAGAATACAAGAGAGGACAAAAAAAAAAAAAAAAGAAAAGAAAAAAATGAGAGAGAGAGAGAGAGAGAGGACTGGGGATATGATATAATACGTGGGGTGCGTCGTTATACGAGAAAACGAAATTCCGCAGTCGTCTCAGCCAGTGTGACGCCTGAAACGGGCCGCCGGCCAGGTGTGCGTTTGGATTACGTTTGCGCGCACGGCAGGTATCAAAAAATTATTATTGTTATTATTATTATTATTATTATTGTTATTATTGTTATTATTGTATTCCGGATCACCGTCTCTACTCTCGTGTCCCCGTCGTACACTGCAAATGTTGTATATTGTCCGTTTAAAAATGAC
Organism: Chaetogeoica ovagalla; assembly: GCA_032441825.1. NCBI lineage: Eukaryota > Metazoa > Arthropoda > Insecta > Hemiptera > Aphididae > Chaetogeoica > Chaetogeoica ovagalla. The sequence continues at coordinate 4,083,099 of CM063742.1, read as the reverse complement.
TCGCGCGTCATATTTTATAATAATACCGCGCGGTATCGTTTTGGCCGGCACGCATTTCACGCGTTCGTTCTCCTCTCAGCCGCCGCATTCCGGACAAAAAAAAAATCATCCAATATTATTTGTCTCCTATACCTCGCTCCGGTACAGTTTAATTATTATAACCCGTAAGATCTCTTCGTAATTCCTAAATCATAAAGGACTTATCTCGAAAGTGAATATAGCCAGCGCGCGGTTTCAAAGTGTCCCCGATTCCGTTAAACGTCTGCCGCCAGTGACCTCGTCACACCTATTCTCGAGTACGGCTCGGTTGTATGACGGGATCCATAACGTAGCATAGGCGGCGGCCTCTCGACATTATTTTTATGTATAATATATAAATTACAATATTTCACGATTTCACATGCCTTCAACGATTTAAAACAGTTTTAAACGGATAATATACGTATATTTATAAGGGACACGGAGTGCATCGTGAAAAAATCACAATTATGAGAGAGTCGATGGACGGAAAGAAATATCTGGGGAAGAGAGTGCGTGGATAATGTGGACAGTGAATCTTGCAGCGGGACACAATTGCGACAAATGGGCAACGTGGAAAAACTTAAAACTCGACTGCGAACGGAAGTTGGCCGATGCAAAACCGATCTGAGAAAATGAGGATACTTGGAAGATTCATCAGCCCTATGTGAATGTGTGATACGATGGACCCGTAGAAGTAAACCAGAACGCTACTGACATGGCTCAGTACTGTAGGTCGAGTATAATATATTATGACCGTTTTGAATAGTTCTGATTCAAACCACCAGTTCCAGAAGGAAGCTACCACAATAACCTTTCTACGTTTCGTGATATTACTTTTTGTTTCTATTTTTATTTAATACGTTTGGCGATTATTGTTTCTGTTTTTACTTCTTTTTATTTTTTTATCTTTATATTATACTTATATATTATGTGATGTTATGTTTATTCTATTTAATGTGTTAACTATGCATAAGCTGTCTGCTATTCATAATATGTTGTCGCCTAACACGAAATAACAATATATATTTGAGTTTTTTATTGTCGTCGACTTGAAAAATTGAATGCCGAAGCGGTTGTATCATTGATAATCCATTTTACAAGCAGAATTTGTCTAGAAATGTCAAAATTAGTAGGATTGCGTGTTGACGGCTGCCCCACAACGAGAGTAGAAAAGCAAATAGCGTTCTGCAGGCTATAATCAAAAAAAAAAACAATATCCAAAGATTGCATGTTTTTCCTATTGTGCATCTCATAAACTAAATATAGTGGCGAATGGTCAAAATAGTCTTTCTGAAATCCACTATATAATCGGGACAGTGAAGGAAACAATTAAATTCTTTAAGGAAAGTGTTTTAAGGCGTTAATTAGTTTCCAATATCCCTTTGCCGTGCAGTGAGACTCGGTGGTCGGCAAAATATAAATCACTTCGATTATTATTCGATAATAATTTTTTTGAACTCGAATTCTACACATTCAGCTACTAAATCAAAAGCCTATCAACATGTTCGTGTGCGACATCTGCTATTATTTTCTTAAAAATAATAGCCAAATTATCAATAATTTTATGTCCAATCGTAAATAAATTACAAACGAACAATTCTAATTTACATACAGTAAATATGCACGTATATTAAATGAATAAATTTGGTTACGTTTTGCAACGTGTGAGAATCGTTTATCCGATTTGTGTGTGTGTGTGTTAAGTTTACGTAGGGGGAAAATATTATAAAAGAACTCGATTTAGACGGAAAAGTAGTTGACGAATTTGGAAAAGAAAATTGCAATTCGTGTTGAATTAGTAAGAGTGTAATATAAATACATTCTCAATACGATTACGATAATATTATTATATTGTTCTTGAAAGCACGCATCGCACGTTGTTTTTGATTTTCAATACAAATCGAGGCTATCCCCTGATCCACTTCTGAATTTTCACCTGCTTAACCTAACTCAGCCCACCGATTGCAGGGTTCACTGGATGGCGCTTGTCGGCGTACTGCAGCACTCGGTTTTACACAACTCGGCAACAAATATTGTTTCAGCGTACCGCGGCGAGTGTTTTCCACGTTTTTCCCGTACCGCGTTTCAACGACAATTGTTTTTCGCGCATTTTCGTTTGTCCACAACGTGAAAAATCGATTTCGACGCACCGACTAATTTACACGAATGGAATTCGCTGTACAAATCGAGAGAAACGTTCGTTTTCCGATACGTGTGTTTATCGGACACCGCGGTCGCGAAACGACCATATATTATTTACATATTGCCGAGCAACGGGTCTGCGCGATGGAAGCTGCCGGGAGGGATTCCGGTGGTATAACCGCTAACGTATGTTCGTTGCGGGATAAGCGCAATTTCAATTTATTCCACCACACCGATCGTATATGAATACAATGTTATATCGGCGGCAAAACGGGAACGAGGTGTCGTAAAAATTTCCCCTCTTTCAGAAAACCATTACGCCCGCGCGTTTCGCGGGATTTACACGTCGTCGCGGGCGGCCGGCCGGCCGGAGGAAACGCGCGGTCTTATCCCGTTCGCTTGCCTATAAAGGAAGGAAAACGAAAAAGTACAGAAATTCGTCTCGCGCGAGCGAACGACCGGTGTGTACGCTGCCGCCACCGCCGCCGCACTGCACCATCACCGCCACCGCAGCCACCCGGCGACGACACTTAAAGAGCGCACGGGATGGGCGGAAGGGACGGTGAGAATTCTGTACTCTGCACCTTCAGACCGACAAAGTGTTCTTCGCCCGCCGCGATGCCCCCCCCCCCTTCGGGCCGTCAACGGGTGCCGATGGTGCGGCGGCGTAGGGGTGGGAGGGGGGGCGAAATAACGAATTCGTTTTCGGCGGGGCCGCACCTGAGCCCGGACGGCCTATCCGCCCCTCGCGCTGGCCCGCGGACGGTTCGACCCACACCACGGATCGTCGTCGCGCACTGTCGACGCGCGGCGAACGCGGGCGCGGTTTCCAAGTCTCGCAATACCCACCGCCGACCCGTCGCGCCGCCCGTCGACCAATGTGCCGACGGCTTTTGTTTTACGTGGGCGTGCGTCGTCGGGGGCGCCCGCTACCGCCCGGTCACCGCCGCCGCACCACCTATCGCCAGTTGTTGGTGTAAGTCAGTCGCGCGGTTTACCCGGGCCGCGGTCGCACGCACACGCGTCTCTACGACTTTTGCAAAGGTTTTTTTGTTACACGACCGAACCTAACCGCAGGTGACGACGATGACATTTTTGTTTTTTTTTTTTTATTACTCGTTCGAACGTTTTGGACTTTTTTTTTCTCTTTCTCTCTCACGCACACATTTTACGCGCACGTTTTTTGAGTTCCCAGCGAACACCGTGCATCGGTTTCGACAATCTCTCTGATCGGGATGGTGTTTTTTTTTTTTTATGATTTGTCAACTCTTTTATTCATTAGAGCCCCCGCGACGTCCGCAACTTGGTTTTTTTTTTCTAAACGAATCGTAATATTGGAATATTTTATCATTCCCAACGCTTTTCGCAATAATTACCGAAAGTTTTTTCGAAACAAAAAAAAAAAGAACCGGTAAAAAAATTTGTTTTCCTTTATTCATTCGACGCTCGAGAAAATTGATTAAAAACTTTTAATATTCAAAAAACCGTTCATCGTAATCTATTTGTTTTTAAATGTTAACGGTTTGAATTTCAAACGACTACAAACAGTACAATGTACTATACCTACGAACTACTAATAAGTGTGCTTAGTATTATGTACTAATTGTTATGAAAGTAAATACACGTCGCTGATCGTCTTTAACGAGACGCATTTCCCATATTAACCACTCAGTTCAGTCAACGGCAACAGTAGGGAAGAAAAGTGGCGGAATGTCAACGCAAGATCATTTAAAGTGTTATGATAAAAAGCAAGTTTGTACGTTTATACGGCGCCTATAGAGGTCTTCCCGCAAACCCATCTTTTCGATATCCCTTCGCCATTACGTATACAGTGGCATACTTAGAATTTCGTTGCCTTGAGTACACATTTATTTGTGGCAGCCCTCTGACATCTGTACTGCGTGTGCAAAAAAAAAAAAAAAACGATCATACTGAAAACATACTTTATCCGCGACACTACGTAAAAAATTGTAGAAATATTAAATAATTAGTGCTGGTTAAATATGACAATTGAAGGGCTGACTATCAGACAATTCCATTTTTGTTTTTTTTTCTTTTTGGATAAAATAGGATTATTCAATAAAATAATAATGAAAAAAAAAAATTCAAAGTTATTGTACGTACAACAATTATATTTCAACCATAATTTGTTGTCAAGATATTAAATGAAAATGGAGTTTCAACAGACAATTCCAGAGTTATATATTATACAGCGACCGCGGTAAATATTTAATTTTCATTTTTTTTTTTTAACGTATGAAACGATTGCATGTTTGCGTATGCGACATCGTGCTAGTAACACAGACCGTAGTTTTCCTATACGACTTCAAGCTAGAAAATATGCTGACAAGTGACACATGAGATGTGAAAAAATGTAGATACATAATAAAATAGGCCAACTGGCAACCGCTAACTGTGATATTGCTTATCACCGCAATATGAACAATGCGTCTCAATAACGATTAGGAATCATTCTATTTTCATTTGTTGATGAACGACGAATTGTCAATAAGCGTTATGGAGAAAAATGGTCAAAAGAAGTCTACCGTTATAATACGTTTTACGCGTTTATTTTCATTTTAGCTTATTGTGTTCAACGCGTATACTTTTTCCTTATTATAAAAAAGATATCTGGTTATAAATTTGTATTTTTTAATGTCGAACAAATTTGTTGAAACGTGTAAAACAAAAAAACGAAACAATTTTACGAAACACGTGTAATAGCGACGTGGGAGGACAATTTGAGAAAAAGCTTACAGACTCTCTTCACGACTGACCAACCGACGTAACAACAAATGTCTGTCCGCGTTGACGTTTGTGGGTGGGCACTACGTGGCTGTGACATTGTGGGCAACACCACACTATAGTTTTCACGTAATAATCGTTCAAAAACGCAGAACACATCGATCGCTAATACAACAAGTTCGCTCGTCACGGCGCGAACTCAAAAATTCCCTACTCCCTAATATCCTGCCACCACCCGCCGTTCTCGTTTTATCGCGAAAAACCGCCCGCGTGTTAGGTTACGGTAAGCTAAACACGCGGTCGTTTAGTTCCCAAAAGCCGTGCACACCGCGGGCGCCTCGTTCGCTGTGACGTTACGCGAAGTAGTTCGACGGGTGCAAGCACAGCACACGACGAGGGGCCGGTGGTAGGAGGACACGTAACGAAAGTTCGGGCTAATGCGGAATTAAACGGTACGACGGCACGCGGCAATGCGACGCGACTGCTGCTGCAGCGGTAGCGGAACGTTTTAATGGCTCGAGCGCGCGCTGTCCCCACCCGTCACCAGATGTTCTTCGAACGGTTTTCCGCCGGAGGCGTCGGATGAATGAGACATCATTAAACGGATGTGCCGAACGGATTTCTGTGTGCGTGTGTCTCGTCGTAACGGTCGCAATTAGCGGTGCGCCCGGCAAAATAGGGTATTTCGTCGCGTTCTTTGGGCGCCGCCGCCGCCGAGCCGACTGCTTGCGGTCGGCGAAAAACAAAAAAAAAAAAAGGGGGTAAAACGACGTGCGCAATAACGGCGTAATGCGAGGCGCCTCCTCGGAACGGAGTGAACGGCATACACGCGCGTATTCGTACGTGCAATGGCCTTTTTAATGTTTCAAAACGGAATCGGATTTAAACGCCACCGCGCGCCCGCCCCGTTCGGGGGTGGGGGGGAAATGAGAAAACGGGTTCGACGGGCGAACGGTACGGAGAAGTGGAAGGGTCTCGGGATTAAAATCCCCGCGGGCTGCTCCGGGGATATTATAATTTGTGTGCGTGTGTGTTAAATGAAAAATCGTATCGCCTCGCGCATACTGATGTCAGCGACGGCGGCGGCCGAATTACAAAGTCGTCGGAGAAAACGCGTTCGTCTGTTTTTCGTTATTCTTCCACACTCGTCCGCGACGTGTGCAGCACGTCCGATTTCCTGCACGCGGCTTTCCCCCCCGGCGGCACCCGTCGATCCCGCACAACGTTCCTACAACGAAAATGTTCAAAAAAACGCACCCGGCGATTCGGAGTCATTTCTTTTAATTGCGAACGGACGGAGGACACGAATCTGCCGTTCGTGCCAGCACGCTGTCTACACCTGCTGTCGGGGGGTTGGGGGCTCGAAAAATGTCAGACTTTTTTTTGTTTTGAAAGAAAATCGTGTCGTCACACGAATTTTTATCATTATTACGACATCGTATTCGATTTTGTAAGCGTTAAAATCATTAGAATTACCCCTATTTTACGAATTAAATACCGCGAACAATTTATAATTCCCATACAAATAGGATAAAAGACATTTGTTTTTTTTTTTTTTTTTGTTCACTTATAATGTATTATATATGCGTGTTACTGTATATCGGGTAAAATGTTCGGCGAACGTTATTATTATTATTATTTAAGTTCCTGACGAACCGCGTTATTTAAACGGAATTATACGAAGAAATAACGGATAATCGACTACGAAATCGCGTTTTTATTCAATTCTTCGATAGTCTATTTGAGAAAATCGACACATTTTCGGGAGAAACTTTTGCTCCCAACCCCCCCGTCTCCATCGACACCATAGTGTTAAGTCAGATACGCCACAAACACACACACACACATAATATCGGCGAACGTTACGCGTCTCGGACGCCTCGTGGAACTCCGAAAATAATTTATTCGCGACACTGCGCACGACATAATAAGTAACGGACACCCGTTCCGTGATATTTCATATTATTTTACTGGACGCGATGAAAAAATAATATATAAAGAAAAAAAAAATTCCTCGAATATATTATTATTATTATTATTATTCGTTATAAAATAATACGAACGGCTGGTACAAGAGCACGCAACGATAATATAATATATTTATAAAACGCGGTCTCGCATATATACGCGCGCAGCTTCCCGTCGCGTGAATTATTTAAACGCGTCCAGTGCCCGCGCCGTGTACCGAACATCATTCGTTTATTATTATGACATATTCGTTATACGCGTACTTTCCTACGTTACAAGTCGGTATTATAATAAAATATCCGACTGCACCAGTGTTTTTATTTTCGCCAACACCTTTCCTCTCTCTCACTCTTTTTTTCTTTTATCTCTCCGTATAATTACGCGCGTGAAACGGACAATATCAACAGATCCGTTTACACACCGCACATCCAAGAAGTCCCGTCCGCAGGGCATTATTGCGTGCTAAGAAACACGAACTTCTCGTTTTTCAACATTCGCATGTCCGACACGAGTCTGACATGATGATGGCAGCCTTTGCCGTTTTCAGACACGATTTTAAGACAGAACGAAAATTTAAATTTCAAGCATTCATTTACCCTTTTTTGCAATCGTAACAATTTATTTTCTCGTTTACATTATAAACAATACACCGCCGATTTTCCAATTATCCGGAGAACTCTGTAATATTGATATATACTCGTATATAGCGTTTTCCAATAATAATTTATACACAGTTACGCCGCACCCGTAGACGTTTAGTTCCGAGCACGGAGAAAGAGTCGAAAAGCGAAAGTTTATTTGCATACTACTAAACGGTAATGATTTATTGTAATGGCTCGGGCGAATAGAAAGAAAACCCGAAGAAAAAAAGTATTCGGGTTTAATGTTTTTGATTATTAAAAATCAAAATCACGAGCGTAATAATTAACGAATTACGCGATACCGATTTATTATAATACGTTAAGAAGAAAAAACGCGCGTATATGGTTTTCCGTATATATTTTTCAATTATTTATCGTCTGTTATGAAATTTCATTGTAAAAACTTCCATTTCTCCACTATTCGCCAGTATTACCTATCTGATTTATACGATTGAACAATACGCCTTCAGCACATACACCTGTTATACTAAAATATTAATACGAGAGTCCTTTTTCAAAACCGCACCGATTAGACAGATACGGGGTTTGACAAAATGTTCGATCATTTTTTTCTCCACTCACTCTCTAGCTCTCTCTCTCACTCGTTCTCGTATACAGTTTTATAAAAATTACCGAAACCGTTGTAAAATGGTGCGGATTTCCAGCTGGACGCACTGTCATTTCGCCATATAACGCGCGCGCAGTTTGAAATGCGAGTCCACATTTAAACGGGAAAAATATTTAATACGTTACGTAATGAATATTGAAAAAAAACGCGTTCTGACGTAAATCTAACCGCATTAATTTTTTAGACGCGCAGAAACCGATAATTGAAAATAATATATCGTTTTAGGTCGGTGATTTTTTTTTTTTTTTTTTACTCTCCTAACAACGTATAACGACATTGTGATGAAATAAAGTCGTCGTCGTGTATAAAACACTCCCCGTGTACACGAGACAATCAGTGGCTGACAACATAAACGATCGACTGTCACAATACGTTTCTACGTAAACAGCTGAAGGTATTTTGAAAACGAAAAAAAAAAACGAATTAAATTTTTTTTATCTATTCTATTTTTCTTCTTAGAATAAAATCGTTAAAAAGAATAATAATATTAAATAAATACGTATTTATATCGTATACCAAAAAAAAAAACGTATAATAAAAAGAAAAGATATTTGAAGAAATGTTATTACTCTCTTTTTCCTATATAATATTTCGTATACGGTAACATTGAAATATATTGCGAATTGTTCGGTTGAACGAGTTTTTTCTGAATTAGCTCGTATCAAAAAAAAAAAAAAAAACCAATACATAGAGAAAGAGTAGTTATCAGAGACGGCGTTTGACCGGGTTCAATGATTTTGTGCGCTGAATGTGATACGCTTTAAATGTAAATGAGAAAAAAAACACCGAAAATTAAAAAATAAATACCGTAGAGTTTGATTTAAAAAAATAATAATAATTAATTGATTAATAAACAAAGCAAGTAAAAATTGTTAACAAAAAGAAAAAAAAGGAGAGTTTGTTCGTAATGAATAAATTATGTGAACGCGTTAAATACACTGTGTATCTGTCAATCTTCTCTTTTTTTTTACATTTTTTTTTTACCTATTTACTCGTATTATAATAAGTATTATGAATAGAAATCGTTTTATTTACCAATCGTGTTTACGAATATTTCGAGTTTATAAATTCGCTTTTTGTCCGAAAATATCTTAATCCGAATCCGACACAAATATACCAATTACCGCGATTATGAAAATAATTCATTACACAAAAAATTTAAATAAATATTTGCATACGAGAATCGAGAACCGATTTATAAAAAAAATATTTAATATTTTTTAACCGAGAATAAAAAATATTGTATGACGACGACGACAAGTGGTTCGTAATACTGATTCCAAAACGATCGTATATTACAAAAACATAATTTTTTCATTTCTTACATTTTAATCCGTCGCGACGACGAAGATAATATCAAAACGCGTATATTTCCATCCCGGGCTATAATCTCCGATCTGTACACGGGTTTTTTTTTTTTTTTTTTTGTACTGTAAATAATATTTTATATATATATATATAAACGAATATAAACACTCGAAACGTTGAGTGGAAACGTCTCGTATATAATATACGTACACGGCACGAATATTCGGAAAAGAGCGTATACCCCTCATATATATTTATACACACATGTAGGAGTAGGAAACGACGTGTTGTTGGAACGGTAACGAAACACATTATACATATATTATATTACGAAAGTAATGCGAGGAGAAAAAAAAAAAGAAGAATTAGAAGAAAAATACGAATCGGATACGTTTGAATTGCCATTATCATCACATATTCATATATACGTGTTATATGACGTGTATTTTAACATACGGGATAGTCTTATTATCAGATCGTTATTATGATAATTCGTAGGTACGGGATTACAATGTCATATTTTTTACCGCCGCGACACAGATGATAATTCGTGCGCGCGACCGAACGTTATTTCTGCAGCATCAGCGGACGGAATAGTATAAGAATTAAACGAGTCACCGCCGCGCCGCCAACAGTGGTTCAACCGTTTTTAATTCATAATATTATATTCACGTTATTACTGGTATAACGAAATAAGTAACAATAATAATAATAATAATAATAATTTAAACGAAGAATCGGGCAAGCCGAGACGGCTTCATTAAGAAACAAAATAATTCCGATTTCGGGAAAAAAACACTTAGAAAAGGAAGATATTTTTATACGCAGTGCGTGTCCCATAAGTTTTAAGACTGTCGCTATAAAAGACGCAAAATAATTACAAAAAAATTTTTTAAAAAGCTTTTTATTTAAAATAGTCTTCATTGGAACTAATACACATGTTGGCACGACCTTTCAGCCTTTAAATGCCTTTCGAGAGCTCCACTTTTGAAATACTGCTTAACTTCGTTGTCACGGCTTTTTGTATCTCGTCTATCGACGCGAATTCGTTTCATTTCACGTCCATCTTTGATTTGGGGAACAGAACGTAGTCAGGGGGACTCAAATCAGGCGAATACGGTGAGTGGCTGAGCGTGGGAATCATTTTTTTTTTTGCCGAAAATTGAGTATTAATCGCCGCGGTATGCGTTGGTGCGTTATCGTGCAAAAGGAAAAAAGATCGATTTAGAGTCAAAAAAATGACCAACATTTGCTTAATTTTCGATTTTTGAAAACGCAATTTTTTTGATCGCGGTGAATTTTTGGAGTCTCATTCAGCACTTTGGCACGAGACATAACAGATCCACTATAAGCCAATTTGTACATATCGAACGTTTCTGACGCACTTTTACCGGCTATAAAGCAAAATTTAATCGCTATACTTTGTTCGTTATTTTTATTACGAAACGGGGTGTTTAAGTGATACGAGAATGGAAAAAAATTATTACTGGACACAAAGAATCAGGAATGAAAACGTATTAAACGAACAGTTGGAGGAGCAAGAGTCGATTTTCGGTGCTCGGCCGCTGTCCACGCATTAAGACACGCATAAATAATCCCGTGTAGGTGTACGAAATTATTGTATAATTTATTATTTTTTGTCCGCGCTTGACGTGTTTTTTTTTTTTAATAGCACTTTGCAGTGTTTTTTTTATGCTTCCGAATCGCAATGAGAAAAAAAAATTCCCGCAACAATTTTTACAAACGAGAATCACGGAATTCGATCATAGTCGACGGAATAATCTTAAAAGTTATATTTTACTGCGATAGTCACGCGGTGTCATTCGAATAATCGTTATGGCCCTATCTATATCAGAGAAACACAATCGTCGGATCTACTGCAATTGAAATTGCCACCAAAGTAATTTTGTCCCACGTAATGTCGCAGTGCCCGCTTTGATTTTCTCCGGATAAAAATCTTTAAAATTGTTAATATTTATAAAAAAATATCGAAAAATCGATAACGCAAATTTTTTCGTATGGAATATTTTTAAGAGTTAGTATAACTTTACATTCTAACTGTACCATTTCTTTTTCATCCCTGCCTAAAACGATCCGCGTAAATCACGTTACAAATACAGAACAAATGACGCTTCCGATATTTTCCGTCGTTTTTTTTTTTTAACGTTTCGCTAAAAGCTGCCAAATGTAAAATTCCTATTCGTAAAAACGAAAGCGGATTTGAATGTCAGTCGGCGGTAAACTTAGCCGTAGTGAAGGGCCTCGACGAATTTCGGGTTTCATACAATTTTGCGCATCATATTTATATTATAATACGCGTGCTGGTATTGTGTTATTATGAACGCGGTGAACTCAAAAAGAGCAGAAGAATGAAAACGACGTGTTTTCGAGTGTTTACAGGCATAATACGATTTCGTATTCCTGTAATATACGAATACAAAATAATAATAATAATACGTATACGGATAATATTTTCCGAGTAACGCGTGTAATAATAATAATAATAACAGAAATACGGTTTTTTGTTTTATAAAAACGATCGAAACACGTGATGAAACTAAATGATGAAAAGATTCTCTTTTTTACGTGTAAGCGAAAGATTTCGTAAGATATATTTGGAAGGGGGGGGAAATGAATAGCTAAAAATCATCGCCGTGGAAAATTGTGTACAAAACGAAGAACCGAGGCGATCGTCTGTGCAATAGTTCCAATAGTCGTTCCGAAATTAGTCCGTTATACCGACAAAACTCGAATTCATTCGATTCGGTGAGATAAAAACGAATACACGCGATTTCCGTCATTTTTATCGAAACGAAAACGAATAATTTTATCAAAACGAGTACGAGAAAATTCATTCGAGCGAAAGGTCTACTTTTCGATGGGAAATGTTTACGGATATTTTCGCGTTGCGGAAGTGGCTAAAGTATTAGTCGTGACGAATGTCCAATTAAATACGTATCGAGTGTCGACGACGAATTCGCACAAATAGCGTACGACGTATTCGTTGTAGATTTTTTTTTTTTTTTAATTTTATGACGCGATTAACTTTTCGCACGCGATCGCAGCCGACCGCCGGTCGACGTTACATTTTTTCAAAGCGTGTGATCGCTACAACGGCGGCTTACATAAACAGTATACGAGCAAACACACGAGCACACATTAAGAGGGTGCAGAGCGGCGGCGTGTGAGAGTGGAGAACACGGGCGTCGACAAAAATGACACACAACGAGTATATATAAAGAGCTGAGGAGAAAAAAAACAGCCATCGTCCCTTTTTTTTTTTTTATTTTTCTTCTTTCAAATAAATAGATGAAGTGTAAAATTATAATAACGCGCGTCGTACCTATATAAAAACGTGTGTAACAGGGACGAACTACCCCAACTACACGCGCGCTCTTTAGTTGGGAAACAAAAAAGACACACACACACACACTCGCACATGCGCGCTCCGACTGAAAACGTGTTTGGGTGGGTGAATTATTATTATTATTTATTATTTCTTCTCCTTCCTTCCCTCCCCATCGATCGCCACCCGTTTTTCCCGAAGGGTGTGTGTGTGTGTGTGTGTTTGCTGCACTATACGGTTACGGCTAATGTCCGACATTGGCCACAACGTCACCGGATTAGGTTAACCGCGCGTATTCTCGGAACGTTTCGGTGCCTAGTCAAATACAATTTTCGGAAGCTTAGGATCCGCCAGAGCGTCGGATTTGGTCGGATTCGAGTTAAACCAACGAACAGGACGACGCATTTTCCACGCCGTTTTCTCGTTTGTGCGACGCGCGTCACGCGTTCAATGGAGAAGGTGGTCCTCATTAAACGCGTAAAAAACGATAATAAAACAAAGAGTAATTTCGTCGTATGTTCCCGAATAACAAGTGTTATCCAACGTTTACGATTTCAAAACAACGCGAATTGTCCCGGAGTTTGAGAAAATGTCTCGTTATTTTCCGAATGAAATGAAATAATAAATTTTTGTCGCGACGGGCAGCCCGGACCAGCATTCGCGCGTCGGTCGACGACTACTACTGGCGTGCAAAGCTGTCGCGAACTCCGTTCGTGTAATCGTTCCGTTCAACGATCGCGCGATACGACAACAAACAGTATTTTGATTTTCGTCGTAAACGACAGTCGTCGGATAATCGTTTTGAGAAAAGTCGGTGGTTTTCGACGTTATTTTTACGAGACCCACGGCCTGGATGATAATAATAAGAGAGAGGTATCGGCGGAGGCTGCGTTGTTAAAGAGATGTATACACGAGGGTCGTTATGGTCGTATTGCGTTATTATTAGAAAGTTTTGCGGTTAGTTACGCGCGGTGGAGGACGTGGAAGAGAACGGGACGGGAAGACACACGCGGACAGTAGCAACGCGGCCGTACATATTATTTATGTACACGACGCCGTGTGAACACAATAACGGGGTAATTGCTACGGCGGAAGGATTAAATTATTAAATTAAATACGGCGGCGTAACAAAAGCGTTTTCCCGTTCGCGAAAGGCTTACGCGCGCACACACACACACACACAATACGTTTATAAGTTTTCTTCGTTCTCCGGTCGACGACGACATTGCAACAGTGCGCGCTGCTGATGTAATAGAACGGCTGCTGTTGCCACGCCAAATTGTACCAGCGATGCTCTCTGCCATATCGGATATCGCGCACTTTACAAAACGCACTGCAAAAAGGGCCGTCTCCTACAGAAAAGTTGTTGTTCGTATAATTATTATTATTATTATTGTTATTATTGTGACGGACAGCGGGTAATAATAATAATAATAATAATTGTCGTCATTATATTATTCACAAGTGTTGTGTGTGTGTATATACGTTTACACGAAACGTTTAAATCGGACGAAATTTGTCCATATTTTGGTCGTCGTCGACCGCGCGTGTGAATAAACGGTGCGATTTGTTATTATAATTATAGTTATTATTTCTCTCTCTCTCACCGCCAACCGGTAACTATTATGAATCTTAAAACGATTTCAGGACTCTGAGAACGAACGGACGCGATGATTAATTTTTCTGCGCGCAACTTCTGCGATCGTCTGCGAAACGAGCGCTATAACGATTACACTCGCACGCGCGTTTTCCTCCGCCGGTAGCGGATTTTCCTCGGGACGCGGCACTTATTATTTTTCTCAATAGCTTTGTTAAAGGCGACCTCCTATCATAAAAAGAAGAAAAAAAACGAAGAAAACTATAGAAAAATCTTGTTAGAAACGAGAAGATTTGTTTTGTTTGTTTTTTTTCGACCGTTAACTTATGAATGTCGCATGAAATAATTTTAGACTTTCTGCGACGAAGAGACGAATATTCCTTGGCCGACGCTACTTTAAAAACGTTATTTTTCTCAATGGATTTATCAAACGCGATCACCAAATCGACATTTCGATTTCGTCAAAATTCGTTATTATAATAATAACGTCCCGTTAAAATAATCCGACAATTTATAATCATTTTAATAATACGGATTCATTTGTAAATACGACTGGGATTTTAGCGCGTTGTTTTTCAACGCATACTGCGCGCACGCACGTATCGTCACAAATTCGTTTTGCGCGTGTACTTAATGTACGAATGAGAATAAGTAAATTTGTTTTTTTTTTAGTTTTTTTGATTCAAAATATGAATTTGAAATTTTATTTTAAGATTTTTACCATAGAAAGTGCCATCGATGGGTGGCTCCTTTCATCAAATTTTCCATGTCAATCTTTGTAACTCTTATCAAATATGCTTATTGTGTCTAGTCTGATACAGATTGTGTATTACGTGTAAAAATAAAAAAGAAAAGATTTTTACACACCAACATATATAAAATATGTATGATATAATAACAAACTATAAAGTATAGGTACTCGTATTATACAATTGTAGTAATAAATTTTTTTTTTTTAAAAGCAATTTCTTAGAGTTTTAATGAGCATTACATTCCCAGCCCTAGTTATAAATCAAAATGTTATACACATATTATATGTCGTTCAAATATAATTTATTTCACAATTCGTCTATGAACCGTACAATTGCCGTTTGGCGTTAACAAATAAACAAATGACAACCAACAGTCGTCGGTACCGTTTTTACGGGAACGCGCAAATGTTTTTAAAATTTTACACTAATTACATCGAAAATCCGAGTCAATCGCGTTTAATAACGGCATTTGCCCGTTACCGCCTAATTATTAATTTTTTTCCTCTACAAAAATAATTTCGCTCGCGTTCAATTTTACGTATTATTTTCCACGCCTGTTCAACACCCTCGATTGTCATTAAACGTCAATCTGCGATTATTTAATAATAATAATAATAATAATAATCCGTTAAATAATTCTAGATTTCCGCCGCGGGAATTCAAGGATTTTTTTTTTTTGTAACAGAACAGTACGCGTATTCCACGTCACATCTTAATAATTTAATTTTTGATATTTTTCTCAACGCCTGCAAGTCAATCGGACGGCGAAATTCGTATTCGTTCCCCCGGTCGCGTATTCCAGTGAAGCGCACATGTCCGAACTCCCGCGAACGTAAACAGTTATTATTATTATTATAACGTCGAGTGTGTAAACAAATACAATAAATAGTTGCGAGACGATCAAAGGGATTTTGCGTTCGACACGATAAACTTGGCGGCGATCATTCGCCTCCGGGGCTGTGTATACATTGTACGGACATCACACGCGTGTAATTCGCAATCGGGCCGGTCCCGAGGCGCGTGTGTGCGATTCGCCGCGTACGATATTAAACGATTTTGCCGGTGATACGCAATACAACAGCGTAGCCCGTGTTTGCGTTCGGTTCGCGGAAGTTTTCCGGCTACTATAACCATCCCCGTTTTGCCTACACCAAACACTGTTGCGCGTGTGCGTCAGCGTTACATGATATTATTACGTAATATCCGACGTTTTAACGTTGCAGTGTATTTATTGTAAGGTTCTCAGGCCAGTGGCCGTACAGACGCTGTTTAAGTAGCGATACCCGCGTCTCGCTTTAAAACAGGGTTGGTTAAAAAGGCCGAGGAACATTATCGGTACCATATTGCACGGTAAATTTATTAAAAATGGACTATGTCGAGGAGGTGGATGAATGTGAAAATAATTTTGCCCCGCTCGGCAACCGAGCT
Organism: Chaetogeoica ovagalla; assembly: GCA_032441825.1. Taxonomy (NCBI): domain Eukaryota; kingdom Metazoa; phylum Arthropoda; class Insecta; order Hemiptera; family Aphididae; genus Chaetogeoica; species Chaetogeoica ovagalla. The sequence goes on along the minus strand of CM063742.1, from coordinate 4,066,523 downwards.
CCGCACGCCACTGGTTCAGACAATATTAATATTAAAATAATAACACCGGCGTGTTTAACTGATCGAAGAAATCGGTCTCGTACATTTGTTAATACATTAATTGTATCAACTCCATCACTCCGAGCTCTTATGTACGATGGTAATTATACCGGTGTTGTTTACGCAACGCAATAATAATAATAATAATAATAATACACATTGAGTTGTTAAGTCTATTTTCTTTTTTGCTCCTGTTCTTATTTATACGGTATAAAAATAATTACCGCGAACGGGACAGGTTCTCTTATACATATGAAAATAATATGATTACCGTACGGTTAGGATTTCTGTGCGCGTTTTTCCTCTTTTCCTTAAGTCCAAACACGTTGGTCAGGTACGGTTTTGTTCATTCGCCGCGATTAAATAGAACGATTTTCTATTCTTTTTTTTTTTTTCTTTATATATTCAATATGATTGCGCATTAAGAGTTTTTGAAAATCTAAACGATTCCGAACGGTCCAATTTGTTCTTCAATAAATGACTTTACAGAAAAACCTCTCGCCGGCGCCGCGTAACGTTAGAAATGTCGAAAGAAAAACTGTTAAGGTGTTTTTCTACGCGTACAAAGTCGGCGTTTTGTCGACAATTATAATGAAATGTACGGCCCGGAGGGACGACGTACTACTACAGTAGCGTCTCTCGCTCGATCGAATAAGAGAGTGAGTGATAGGGAGACGTAGCGAAAGCGTTGCACGACTTTTCGCGCGACAAAGTCCGTTGTCATATCACGGCCGTGTCATCGCACCTCGCTTCGCGTATTATGTGCGGACGAAGTGACCCGCGCATTCGGTTAAAAAGGGTGTGTGTGTGACGCGACAGTTTGCCGATTACATCGGCGGGCGCGCGCGTCTTACGAGTAAGCAGACGGCGACGGGCACAGAGAATTCGGGCGGGAACTTGTCACGTCGGGTTACGCGCGTTCGCGTAATTTCGCGAACACGACAACGCGAGGCGGCGACAAACGTACTCTCGCGTAATTGGCTTTGATGGCTTTGTGAAGAGTTCACACACACACACACACACACATACACTTCACTCGGACGACGCGCGTACCCTGCTAAGTGTGTATGCTTTTTCTTTTTCCCGATCTTTATCCGCCGGGACGACGGCGTTTCTTTTTATATCATACACGTCACAACGAGCGTCGTGCCGCCGACCAGCGAGCGTCGTATGAATTACGCGGACATAATGAAATTATGCGAGCGAAGAGAAAACGCGCGTACAATTCGATTAATACGACACGGACCGTGCGATATCTGGACCGCGGCGGACACTCCCGCGCGCGGTCGCGAGATTCGGACCGATGAGAAAAGGGTGTCTATAGATCTTATATATACGAGTATATGAAGGTATTAGAAACGTGGTGTGTGGAAAAAGACGCGAAGAATAAGTCGGACGGAACGAAGAAATCAAAGGAAAACGAACATTAACGGGTGGTCTATAAAGAAGATGGCGATGCGTACGCACGTAGACACGGTGACGGATTACACACGGTTGGATAACTGAAGGAACGCGCGACCGAGAGGAGAACCATTTAGGTACGCATTGGCCGAACGACGAAGGACGTAGGAGTCTGTGCTTCGTACGGGGAGCTCAAAGACAATTACTTAATACTATTGGACATACCCAACCATAAACGTGGATTTTGAAAGGGATATTTGGTTTGAAAAGATGTTTTACAATATCCATTTATTATGATTCGAGGAGGATTTCCATTCGGAAACGTTTTTGTACTTATTTTACAGTGTGCGCAGCGGCGACGAACCAGTGTGCCGGACAAAAGATCCGGTAATGGGTTTACCGCGTTTGCCGTTGAGTTTTCACACTGACGCATCGCAATCACCAGTTGATCTTTCTCGTAATATTATCGTACACGGTAATTGATAATGTCCGATATGAAATAAAGTATTATTTTATTTTCCGACTTACGAAATGTAATAAAAGACCGTTTAGAAAGCGCGCGAATACGCATAAACGGTAAATATGTCATAAATACGAGTATGTATACCATAAAAAATAAGAACAAGACTTTACAATATCGCATCTATTCGAATCGCGTATATTTAGATTTTAGGCGTTGTGTACCGATAATCGCCAGTGATTGCGTAAAGTGTGTTGCCTATGGTGGCGAAATGTAAGGGCGAAAAAAGCGTTTGTTTCCTCACAACGCGTACGGCGGATATGAAGAAAATAATAATTTCGTTTTGTTAATAATTCTAATTCGAATGACGTCGACAATGATATTTTATTCCGTGATTCTATAATATAATATATATATATATATTTTTTTTTTAATGTTATAAACGAAGGCGCCCGTTATTTCGGTCAAGGTAATCGGGAGAAATGAGCGTTTAAAATTTTTTTTTGTTTGTTTTTGGAATTTGCGCTGTGAGAGTGATCTAAAAGAAAGAATCTTCCCCCCGCCCCTCCGCGACGTTAAAAACGTGTACGGCACACCATCGTAGCACATACGCTGCAACAGTTTCATATTTCGTAAATCACGGGCACATAATACAGACGTATAATTGAAATTGTTTGAAAATTAAATAATACATAAAAGTGTACGCATTTGTTTATATTAAAACATAATATGTATAACGATAAATATTGTACAGTGTGCGCGACGACGACGACGAATAGAAATTATTTATATTAAAAGCCACGGGAGGAACATCAAAGAAAACGCGGCAAAATTATATATATATAAATTTATACTTAGGTGCGGATATAAATTTATTATTTTTATTTTTCTTCGCGCACAGGGATCGGAACAACACGTTATATATAATATCACAAAAAAAATAACTAAATAAAATATTTCTTTTGAGATTTCCGGCATTTTGTTCACACACACTCACACAACACGAGTAAATACTTTCGCGAGGGCATTGAAAGCAAAAAAAAAAAATAATAACGTCACCGTTATTACATATTGTGTGGATAAAACCGTATACGGCGTTTCCCGCCCGAGTAGCATTTTTGGCGCAGATGCCGTTTTAAATCACCAATAAACGATGGTTCGATGTACGGTGCGAATCTGGTTCATAGCACCGTGTTTTTGACAAAAATCAGTACCGAAAGTGTTACACGGATGTAACCGTGGCCACGAAAACGTTATACGAAAACGAACACCGTAGTACTGTTCAAAATAGGCACACTTCAAAATAGTCAGCGTCTGAAACGAAAGCCTATACGATGTCGTCTGTTACTTATATCCAAGAGAAATTCACCACTCGACGAAAAGCGTAAATACGATCAGCAAACGGTGAATTTCATCAGTCGAAATCGCGGTGATAAATACGAATAAATCAAATACAACTTACAACTCCTGTGCGTTTAATGGTTTTTCACAATACTCCACGCTGCGGCTCCGTTTATTAATTTTTTTTTGTTTTTATTTCTTTCACCGCACATAATATTACATCGTTATCAGTTTTTTATACAACGTATTTAATTTGTTTTATTATTATTATTATTATTATTATTATTATTATTATTATTATTACTGTTTTATTAGTTATTTATTTGAAAGGCGTACGTACACAATTACGCTTTACCGAAAGCGGAAAATTAGTAGCATCAAATGCACACGTATTTCGCACAATACGTAGTAATTTATGCGGGGTTTTTTTTTTTTTTTTAATGAGAAACGGGCGGGACAGCATCAAGACGTAATCTAACAACGAAAAAAAACAAAAAAATACATTACACCCCAACACGTCACGAGATATTATAATCCGCTATTTCGCGGTATGTAACAGAACTCGTTATTGGATGCGATAGGAGAAAACGGAGAAGTCGCGCGATTATTATTGTTAAGTACAGTTTGATTCGATAGACGTCGATGACGGACGGCGTAATTGTCAATAATATATTCGTTTTTTATTATTACCGTTGGCGTTGTTATTATTTATTATGATTACGTTTTTCTGTGTGTCAATTCAAATCGTGTCCTCCTGAGAAAATAAAATAAAAACCGAATGGATATACGGAGTGAACGTAGTAATAACGAGGTATAAATATGCGACATTATTTTTTTTGTCCCGTTAATTAATTTCGCATTACCGGTGACGTCGTCGCGCTGCAGTCACGGCGATTTATATTGTTATAAATAGTGGTTGTTAATAAAAAAAAAAAACGATTTTGAAAGAAATCATCGATCGTCGTGTTTGCAGACACGTCCAGGCCGACGTTTTAAGCGTATTCGACGACAATACACATAATTAATATACGACCGGGGATCGGATTTAAAAAAATGATTGAAAACCGTTTAAAACATGTTCTTAAAATAAATAAATAAATAAAATAGCGGTCGAGGTGAATTTTTTTTTTTTTATCGTATACCTTCATAAGATGTGTAATGTATCCGATCAATACGTTTCAACTCTTCGTGCACATACGAATTGAGATATTTTTTCAAATTCCGATATGAAAATAAAATTTTTTTCATTCATATTTATATCGGTTTTATCAATTAATATCCTTATTTCTCCGCGTAATGCACGGAACCGTATCACAAACGTATAATAGCTCGACCATCGCTTTTCCCACGAGCGCGCATTACCCCGCGAGTGGGACACTGTACAGCGTACACCTCCTAACTATAAAGAATTAATAATAATAATAATAATAATAATAATAATAATAATAATAATAATAATAATAATAATAATAGTGTTCGATTCGTTCAAACGTCGTCGTCCCCGGTGTTATTGAAATGTAACAAAAAAAAAAATTGTTCGCGTATCGATAACGAAATACCGTTCTGTGTGTGTATGTGTCGATTAAAAAACAAAAAAAAAATCAATTCACGCGATGGGCGGACGCGCGAAAACGTGAAAACGCCGTCGTTTTTCCCCGACAATCGCGCGCGAATCGATTTCACAAAAAAAAAAAAAATAATAATAATAATAACAAATTTCATTTAGCGCGCGTGAAAATAAAAACGCATTTTAACAGTAGGTGTGCTCAAAGACGATTCGTCGCGTACGCTACTCGCGTCGCGCATACTTTTACACAGACGAATTCGAATAGCGTACGACTACAAGCGAACCGTACAATCGCGTTATAATATATATATATATATATATTGCGCTCACAGGTCCGGGAAGATTCTGCGAAAGACAACGAGAGATGAAGAGAGAGAGAGAGAGCTGATTACTGGTGGCACGATATTATAATATTTATACGACCGCTCTCGTTTTTCGACCGACTGTATTATAATGGGGACCGTGTGGATATTATTTTATTACCGCAGCGACGAGATTGGCATTTCAATTAGGTGTTTCAATCAACTGTCCCGCCGTCGTTGTTGTCGTCGTCGTCATCGTCTTGTGTTTAGGACACGTTGGCGGCGAATACGGAGATCAAACGTCTCGAAGACTGCAAACGGCGGCGGCGAAAATACTTTGGTCCGCGATTTGCCGATGGGCAAACACTTGCTACACGGGCACCTGTTTGGCCGCACGATCGTTTTTTTCTCTCTCTCTCTCTTTTCGAATCGTCGTTAAATTTACGCGCTGACCGCAAATTCGTTTTGGTCGAGAATAGAAAAACCTCTTACAATTACACTTTTTTCCCTCCGTCCCTCCCTGCCTATACGTGTATTTATAAATAGGGCTTGGCGATTTTAAAGTGCAAAGAAAAAAGACGAAAAATTCACTTGAATTCTAAAATTAAAATACAAAAAAAAAAAAAATTGAAAAATTATTTTAAATTATATATATAAAAAAAAAAATAATAACATTACGGTTCACAATATTATCGAAATAAACGAATTTAAAGCTGTAACGAAATCGTGTATTTTTTTTCTTTCCGATTTTCATCAAAACCGATAAACGATCGTAATAACAACCGCGGTATAGTCCGGTATTCCTTGTTTGACGCAAATCGACAGCTGTCATACCATAAGTATAAAAAGCGTATTTTACCATTTCTCATTAATTAAATTAAATTTTTTTTTTAAATTTTTTACTATTATGGCACGATAAACTTAATGAAATGTCAAAATTGAAATAATTGCAAAAAACGCATTTACATTGAAAAAAGTCGGGAAAAAAAAAAGATTTATTTATTTTAAAATCAGAATGACGCGAAACGAATACATGTATAAAAATTACATTTCTATGCTATATGGAGAAAGAAAAAAGAAGCGTATACTTTAAAATCCGAGATACCGAATTGAGAAATAATCCCATTCAGCTATTTAACGAATTTTGCTGCGTCTAAGAAGCAGCATAATTACAAATAGAAATCTGCAAACGACGGCAGCTGATGTGTAAATAGAGAAAAAAATTTTGCTCTCCGTAAAACATGTAATAGGCACTTCGGCAACAGGCATATCGAATTTGAGACTCGTAAAAAGTCTACTAAAAATTGTGTATGGAATGTCTCAATAATTCCGGACATGGGACATGGACGATGATCGCAGAGAGACAAAAACAAACTGATGGCAATGGAAGTGTGCGGGTTGTGGACGGGGATGATCAAACGGGCGGTAACTACGAAAAAGTCAAACGAAAGAGTTCTAGAAGAAATAGGCAAAGAAATAAGTGTAACGAATATTATAATGCAAAGGAAAATCAATTTTATTGCGAGCATATTATCCGTCACAACGATCTTTTTAATAACATATACGAAGGGAACGTGCATAATGTCATCCGATGACCAAGAGGAATTTCCGTGGCACAGATGAGAGGATGTACATCCTACAAGAACCTAAAGGGAGCAGCGAAAGACGTGACACACGTGGCTAATTCCACAGGGCGTCGCTTTTAGAGCGAGGAAATTCATTAGTATAAACAAATGATGAAAATCGATTTTACAAATGAAATCAACGGTAATAGCACGTGTACGCTCGTATCCTTATCGATTGGATGTATCGTATGGTCCAGTGTTTCTCAACGTTTTTACACCGTGCCGGACTGACCGTCCGTTTTTAATAATTTCGAGTTTTTTCCTTTAGCTACTCCTGCATAATATATACTTTTAGAGACGATTAATGAATAATGAATTCAACCGGATGTATTACTACTACAGATGAGAAACAAAAACAAAAAAACGCATATAATATTATAAAATTATATCCGAACTCATTCGCGATAATACAACATATTACGTAATATTGTAATATTCATTGATTTTCATTGTTTCAGATTTTTACGTCTGTTGTATGGATTTAAATCGCACGATCAGCAGCGACTCTAAACAATTAGTTGGTCACGTCCGGGTTTGAGAAACACTGGACTATAGCCTACGGCCACATAATAGTGATGTCACACGCACCTGTCGCCCGTAGAATGCGATTGTTTTATATTATTTTTTATTTTTCGCCGCCGGACTGCCGCGGCACACCGCATCTCGTTAACAACGACAACAAACGACTTGTTGCTGCGAAACACGACGAATACGCGACGGCAACGCCTATTATCGTCGGTTCGGACGCCGCGTTTACGGGTTGTCATGGCGGTTGGATGGAATAAAAAAAAACGGGGGAAAACAGGGGAAAAAAGAATAAAAATACGGGACTGTGCAAACCGCTTTCTATAAACACATATACGGCGGTGGCGAGGAAAACTGTGAGTTTTTTTTAACTATAAATCGTCGTTTCGAATTCCTGCACTGCGCATTTCATAATACGGACTTTCAACAGAGAACAAACGATAAACCGGTTTAATTCGATTGCACGATTTTTTTTCGTCGATTTTTCGCGTTAATTATATTACGAGGAGGAGGCGGTCGTCGTTGTCTCCATAGGCACGTGCGTAGGACGGTTGACGAAAAAAAAAATTAAAAATTAATCGGTGATTTTTTATTATTATTATTCGAGATTTTAGAAAAAAACGCCCATTGAGCTCGACAATTACGGCAAGAAAAAAAAAATAATAATGATGATGAAAATAACTACAATCGAATGGTGGATTAAGAGGGAAATCGATTCAATCCTTATGTAATATTATCTCTACAGAATCTGTTATAAGAGGTTGCAGGCGAATAAAACGTTACGGCAACATTATTCTCTTTCAGTTCTAAAATTACGCGAGACGGTTATTATTGTGGTAAATACGATGTCCCGTTAAAAAAATCTGCGCGTCGTACCCGACGTTTTATTTTCTCCATCGTGAAATAACTAAATTATTGATGAATATTTCATTGTATCGAGGAGACGCGTGAGACACTGGATTTTTTCCGAATATCCATCCGCTATGTACGGAAGGAGGCTACATCGAAATCTTCGTCTCTCGTCGATTCCAAACGCACTTGTACGCTGTGACAAAATGTTATTTCCGATCGTTGAGAATACGTCTCTTCTTTTATTGGGCCCCTCGAGTATTACGGGCTGTTAAATCGTCGGCATCCTCTACGCAGTGGTGACCTCGCGTGGAGTCCGTTTAAATCGCGAGAAGAACGTTTCTGAGGACAACAAAATCGGTTTATCACAAACACTTGAAGTGGACAACAGATCAGGCGATACGGAAACGAAGTGGCATATCTCTCACGGTTATTGATTCGGAAGAAAGAATACCACTTGGGGGGAGTTGTCTATCGTGGTCGATACGAAAGACACCAAACAGAATATTAATAATAATTAATAATAGTAAAAAAAAAAGAAAAGAAAACTGAGAAAAAGCGAAGGCGGTGGAGCAGAAGGGCGAGGTACAGCAGACCCCGTCTGTTTGTGTACCCTCTCTACTATCGACCGAGTGTAGAAAGAAATAGACATTACGACACGACAACTGATTCGGACAAGGAGTGGACGCTGTTCCTCCTGCGGTTGAAGGTAATGCATGAAAGCCGACGGGATAATAATTAAAGAACTTTAATATCGTCAACGATATAAGAGCTCCGATGTTGTAATTCTATACGATTTTTTTTTTTGTTTGTTTTAATATTATTTTCGCCGGTGAGTATAGGTAAGTATTTGATGATGATAATAATAATATGTGCGGCGGTGGTCGTCCGGTTAGTCAACACCGATTTTTTAAACAGATTCGTCGTCGTCGTCGTTTCACCGCACACGACAATATTATTAGTTATTACTGTTGCGCGCGCATACACTGTCATCTCTCCAGTTATTATAATATTTATGTGCAAGAACGGGAAAAAAATGTACCTGTACACACGAATACCCAACCTGCCTACATATTATTATTATTATTATTACACAAAACGGCCGCCTATAATATAAACACATAATCGTACACCATCAGTTTATATTTATTACGCCCGTATAATATTCACGCGTTTAAAAGTAAAGAAGAAGAAGAAGAAAATATGAGTAATTTAATGCGAGAAAACGCGTTATAGTGAGTATAAAATGAAATAAAAAACAACACGCGCGCGCAAAACTAGATTGGATACGATAAAATGAAATAAAAAAAAAAAAAAAAAAAACGCTCGGTTTGTGGCGTGTGCGCGCGACACGCGTTGACGTTGACAGAGATGATACGATAAGTTTACGCGTGCGCGTAAATCCGTGTCAAAAATAAAGTACACGAACTTAAGGAAGGAAAAAAAACGGTCGTATATTTTATTATTTTCTCGCTTGTAGATATATATATATATAATATGTAATAACATCCGGTAAAAAAAAAAATTATACTCGATCGAGGAAATACGAAGAAATATAAATAAACAAGAAAAAAAAAACCAAGCGATTTTCAAATCCGCCGGAGCGGTTTTTTATTATTATTATTATTATTATTCAATTTCGATTTCCGACTTCGATTCGCTGACACTCGGATTTAACCGCTTATTATATATTGTGTAGGCGACATAGAACGGCCAGTGGTCCTTCAAACTGTTAGCCGGCAGTGTTTTTTTTTTTTAATTTACGTCGATTATTTTAATTTGAAAAAAAAAACGAATTGTTAACTTAAAAACTGAATAACAGTCAACGTACAACAAACGCATTAGGAATTCCGTGCTAGCCGTTTGATTTGAGCAACAGCGTCGTTCCTCGAAAATGTCTGCACAACACTGTGTCAAAAAAACTATAAAAATAGTAGTCGACTATTGTTGGTAATTGAAAACGTTTTACTCGGTCTGCGATAACACTCGTTGAATATCCGAATTACGTATGGAATAATTGGATGGAATGATACGGCTGCAAATATGCGAAAATACAATTTTAAAAGTAGCGTGTAGGAAATTTAATTGAAAAAAATCGTTATTTGAAGATTTTAACGTCCTCGGTATCAATAATCTATATTAAAAAACAAGTATTATATAGCTAACAAATAATAACCTATTATCGCCGTATAAAACGCGAAGTCAACATGCGACTAATAATTTCCCAAAAAAAAAAAAAAAAAAAAAGAAACATACATAACCCTTCTGTTATATATGAATACGAAACGAGTTACGACTAAAACTATACACCGTGTTCAAATAACTAAATAAAAGTATTTTCCTTTTTTTTCTCCGCGTTTTAACAAATTTTTATTTAATTTATGCTTATACAATTTTTACGCGTATTTATTAACAACAATATTTTTAAAAAGTTAACTCCTGAGCCTCACTCGGTGCAGAAGCTCAATAATCTTTCCTTGATATTAAAAAAAAAAAAAATGACGTTTCAATCTGTGTCAGACGTCGTTGTACTACTATTATAATATTTTAAATAAAAAAAAAATTGCAAAACTAAAAAAGACAATCGAATAAAAACGAGTAATATAATCGCGTGTATATTAAAAACCAATTGTCGCTCCCGATAAATGTACTTAAGACAATTTGAATTCGGCCTGAAGTGATCGGCTTTCTCATACGTATTATTATTATTTTTTTTTCTCTTATAAATCACTCCGAAATTGACTGAACAAATTTATACTAAAAAATAAAAAAACGAAATCGCTAATACTCGATTTTTGAAGAACTTAAAGCAGAAAAATGATAAAAAAAAAAAATCAACGAAAAAGTCGATTTACATTAGGTACACTCGCGGTTTTCGCCAAATATTATTCAAATTATAAAATAGAATGCAAAAAAAAAAAAAAAAACGTGTTCGTACTAATTACGACTGTGCCGATTATTAACCGGACCGCAGATTTTTTTATTTTATTTCTTACTCGCCCGTTAACAGCCGTTTCTACACATTATACGAATTCGGCGTGTAATTATGAAAAAAATATATATAAATTATATAATTATGTATAATATATATCGGGGAAAACGCATTTCGGGTCGGTTATTATACGGTAATTACTAATATTATATATTGGGAGGAAAAAAAATCGAGGGGAATAAAAAGTGGAATTTCGTTCTCCTTTTTAATATTTGTCGTTTTTTGTTTTTTTTGTTTTTCATCCGATAACTGAAAAAGAAAAATCAAAAGCCGCGCTAATTATTCAACAACTTTTACGCTCGCGTATACATATATATGTATAACTCGCACCCGGTTTGGCAATTATTAATTCATTTACCGGGGCGAAACGAAATACGGGGCGGAGAGAGAAAAAGGGGAGAGGAAACAAAAAAAGTTTACAGCGTTTTATTTTCATCCCTTTGTCGTTAAGGGATTTTAAGTACTTTATATACCTGCCTGTACGCGTGTCTTTGCCGGGCACATTTCCCGCCGTTAACGTCACGGATATTAGCGCTTAAACACATTTGCACATTACGTCACATTTCAATTGTATACAAATCGAAATACAAATTCCGACGGCGGCGCTGATGTGGTGTTTTTGTACGGCGTAAGTTCGTATTGTCGCGGTGCGATGACTTAAACTTAAAAAAAAAAATTTGTATTTTTATACGTTCCAATATACGCAGAGTAAATTTCCATAAACAATTTCTTCTTCTTTTTTTTTCTTCGTCGCCAATAATATATAGAACCGATTTGTTACCGAAAAACGCCAAAGCACTGGCAAATTATCGCTACATAATTGAAAACGTGTTTTCAAAAAAAAACATTATAATATTATAAAACTTTTGAAGACGCGTCCTTCTCCTTCTCCTTCAAATGGCGGTCGACGTTTACGCCGCCGAGTGGAGAGAAAAAAAAAATTAGTCGACTTAATACCGTCCTTTACAAACAGTATCCGAACAGTTGTAACAAATAGAACTTTATACCCGTCAAAAACACGACGCGCGTTACAATAGACATGTTCGGAACAGATTTTGCTGTATTTTACGAAACCCACGGTTTCGCTATCTCGCGATAGTTTCCGGAGAAAATGTACCGATTATAATAATAATAATAATAATAATAATAATAATAATAATTTATTCCGCGTGCCTTGTCCACTGACGTTCCCGATCGGAGATTAAAAAATGTATCACAAAACGCTGTATAAGTGCAGTGTTACTACGTCAATACGGTTTTCCGAACGAGTTTGGTTAGATTATAAATGTAGAAAAAAAAAAGTTGTACAATACGTTGTGAGGACCGCGACACTGTCGCGGAAAATCTTTAAAAAAAAAAAAGACGTCTACGCTCGATTGTCGCCATCAAAACTATGTTTTTACATAATAATTCATTTTTTCCGCGAATTATAGAAATCAAACGACGAAATGCACCGTACAACATAGAATCGATTCCGCGGGCATATTTTCGAATATTATTCCATATCGTGTTACGATTTGCAGGGTTACGAAAAATAAATGAATAAAACGTTTTGTTTGTTTAAAACAATGTTTTTTTTTATATATATATATATATTTTATACAGTTTTCAATTGTTATTTTTCTCGTTAGATTGTTTAAAAATGTTTTTTTTCCATAATACTAACAGAATCAAAGGGGATTATTATCTACAGATTTTATTGTATACACATGTCACGTGTTATCTAATAATTAATTCTAATAATAAGAAAATATTCATTCACTATTATGCGGGATTGCAAAATAAAAAAAACATTTTTAAAATACAAACGTTTTATTTGTTTAAACCGCTGTTATTTTTTTTATTTTTCAAAGAGTTTTTATATCGTTTCTTTCTTTCGTCAGTTTTAAGCATTGTTTAAAAGTGTTTTTTTTTTTACCAAAATCCTAAATTAATTTTTGAAAATAACACAAATAATTGTGTTTTAAACGATTATAAAAAGAAAACGTGTTTAAAACGTTTTAAACTGCGCTTGTTTAGTAGAAATTGTTATTAAAAACTCATTTTCTGTAGGGTGAATTTAACATTACATCATATATTATTCATATCAATATAAATTACAGTATCGAGTTGGACTCGAGTCGTGTACAACACGAAATTGTAATTCAGTAAATATTTTAATTTTTTTAAATTTAAAAAAAATTAAACGAAATCGTTGAACGTTATTATTATTATATACCTGTATACGTTAAAAATACACGTCTGTGCGAGTTATTATTATATTAATTCATATCTATCGGCATTTCAACGACAATAAGAACGTTTAAACTTCAGACATTAAAATAATATGTAGCTGTTACCCCTTTTGTTATAGGTAATCATCTTCTGCTACTTCGTCTCAGACTCCCGAGTACAATACAACTAATGATTTATAATAAATCGGATGTCGTAATGTTCTATATCGTCACCCTTGCCTAAAATATTGCAGTGATTGACGGTAAAAATTTGACCGATAAAAAATATTAAAATACAAAAAACAAATATATATGCGTAAAAAATCGAATCGTCTATAATATGTATATATATATATAATATTCAATATATTCACGGGATAATGTACGATAGTTTTTACTTCTCGAAGAAATAAAACGTAATATAACAATAAGTGTCGCGTCTTTTAATAAAAAATTATGTCACGGCAATATCATTGCTCCCCCTTTTTATATATTTTTTTATTTAAATTAATACGCCTTTACGTAGTATCTTTTGAAGTATGTTTTTTCTTTTTTATTTAAATTAAAAAGTCGTAATTACCAATTACGTAAGTATTTGAGATTGTTGGAATTTAATTGTATTTTAAATACTTCTTTTTATTTTCAATTAACACGAGTGCGAGTCAAGAAATGGAAATTATTAAAGAAAAACTTTCTTTTTTTTTTTTTTTTTTTAATATTTTGAAAAGTATGTCTTGTATAACTGTATATAAGTATAGGCTTAAATAATTTTCATAATAATATATATATATACTAATCGTTATTTCTTAGAAGACAAACGAGACGAAAAAATAAAACAAATCTTTTTTTTTAATATTATTGTAATGCCAGGCAAACGATTTATAATATACGAGTCATTTTTTTTTAAATGTTAAAACGAGTCATTTTTTTTTTTTAAATTAAAACTTTTTTTAATATATATAAGAAAAAAATCATTCTGAATCAACGTACAATATTATATAGGGAAAGGATTTTGTGGTAAAAAATTAATGTCTTTCGATTTATAAGAATTATAGATTTTGAGGTGTTTATTTAAAAAAAAAGGGATAATTTTCGGTTTTAAAGTTTAAACATTTAATACAATGTCGAAAATTACTTCGACGCTATAATAAAAAAAAAAATCTTTGAAAATCACTTGTCACAATTTCAAAACGTATTTTGTTAATTTTTTTCTTTTTTTTTTATTGAAAATCACGCGTCTGTTCAAAAGTAACGCATTGCCGAAGAGTCGCGAAACGTTCACCAAACATGTGACCAGAAATGTACCCGTTGTACCGTATTAACGAAAATAATTTTTGAAAATTTTTGACCACCTAAACTTGTAAAAGAGATTAAAACGATGCGTAAACGGTTATTGATGGATATAATTAATAATATTATACCTCGAACGTCCGCAGAATCGTTTTTTCCCCTCCCTATCGCAATTGAATCATCTCGCATCGTTTTCAAATTCATACAGTAAACCTTTCTATCCGAGAAAGTGATTCCGCGATAATTAAGCGATACATCCACAACTCGGTTCGCTACGTTTTTTCTTTTCATTTTTTTAATATTTTCTACGTCCCGTCGAGTGTTTATCAATTGCAAATGGCCATACTTCATAATATCTAACACACACACACACACACACACGTATGCGCATCGTTATTAGATACACATTGTAATATTGTGTTGTGCACATAATATTGCACACGAAGACGTCGTCGCGAATTCGAAATCACTGCTGCGCACAATTAAAATGGCGAAAAACGAACAAGACGGAAATCAGAGCATATTTTTTTCCCCCTTTTTTTAGCATACACGGGATGACGAGGAATAAGATTATCTCCGCCGCCGCAACAAACACCAGCCTCCCACGGATACGGAGCACTTATGAAACTGTAAGTACCGCTTCTGTGTACGTGGCGGCGGTAGACGACGTAGACGACGGCATATAACACGATTTGTCACGGGACTTAATCGGCGGCGTGTCAGCGCGCGCGACCCGCGTGTACCGTAATAATTGAAGTATAATCTCGCGCGACGTCCATAAAAATCGATTCGCGTAAGAAGAAGAAAAATGGAAAAAATAAGGTCACGACGACGACGGCGTGTCGGAGACGTGGTTTATTTTTTTTTTTCAATTTTATTTTACTGCCGTTCTTCGGAACGACGACGAAGATATTAATATATAAGAAACGTATAAACGTACGGTTTTAATTCTTTTTAGCGTTTTTTTTTTTTTTTTACATATATGCCTACTGGGCGGGACACACGCGCGTGTATCCGTGTCATCTCCTGTACAAACAAAACTCAATCGATATAATTATTGTGCTTATATTTTATTTAATCGTATTCGTATTTAATCGCGTACAAATTAACGGGCCTATGAATTTAAAGCGTTTAAAAAAAAAAAAAAACAATACAATAAAATGCGAGTGCGATCGCGCGCGTTTTCGCCCAATCGTTCCAGACAATAATTATTATTATTCACCGAGGAGCGGCGTTGTGGCCCGCGATTTTTTTTTTTTTTCGCTGTCCGAGGCGAAGTCGCGTACCGCGTATTTAAATGTCACGGATTCCGCTGCGAGGCGTTCCAATAAGTTTTCGATTTTTTTTTTTTTGTTCATAAACAATTGTCATTTTATTCGTAGAAAACGAGACCAAACCCGGAATGGTAATTCACCACCCGGTCGTGCGTACGCGTTAATTTTTGGACGGTATTACGTTCGCGCGAACGGGTATAATGGAACTCGAGACGAAGCTTAATACCGCTACGCGCACATATGATTTATATAATCTTTCCAAGGCGGGCTTGATTTACGCGGGGGCGTTCCTAGGTGTGCCACGGCTGCAATTAACAAGTTTTTGAGGATTGTACGGCGTCGCTGTAATATCTATATAAATAGCGCCCGTTGCCCGTAATGAACAAAGGCTGTCGCGTTACAACCTGGACGGCGTAAAACCGTCGTCTATACAAAATATATATATATGTATATACGGAGCCCCGGATGCTGCGGATATCGTTGTCGCGTGCGTCTTCTTATTTACCCGCCGTGTAACGTATTATTATAATAATTCGAGTACGCGCGACGGCGCAGCTTTTGAGCTTGAAATATCATCTCGTCGTCGACTTCGTTATTTATAATACGCAGGAGAGAGAGAGAGAGAGAGCTGGTCCAAAGTTTTTGAAACGGCCTCCCTCCGCACCGTAGCCCGCGAAATCCTCGTCGACGGACTTCTCTACGGGCGCAAAACCGTTAAATTGCTTCGCCGCGCGCGCGTATTATTGTGTACACCGCACGCTAATAATACGCGCTCTTAAGCTTACCTACGCGAAAGTATTGAAACAATTATTATTCCCTCTCGCGCCCGTCATCGCCGCCCCGAGTCCCGTGCACCTGGCGACAACGGGGACTTTTTTTTTTTTTTTTGTAAAACCCGTATCGATAATATGCTTGTTAAACTGTACAGAATGGCGCACGGGTGTGTGCAGCCGTTCGCCGGTTTTTACTGCGCTCACGCTAATTTGATTCCATCGTCGTCGCGTGTTGGAATTTCGAATAGAGATCAGGCAGTTGGCGGTCAGTCGATCGATCGGTGCTTTCGGCGAATCTGAACGAATCGGATCGGTCGGAGGAAATCAGTGACACGGCGATTCGACGACGCGCTGTCTGAATAACTTTGTGCGTTGGTGGTGTCTCGCGATCCGTATCACAAGCGCGATTATAATAACGAATCGTATTCCGAAATACAATTCGTATTTGTTCGGTGTGCCGTCGTGTCGCCAATGTCAATTGAACGGGATTTGAAAGCGTCGACTGAACAGTGGCAACGCTGTAGTCGTATCAAACGAATCGATTTACAATAACGGTCCGCGCGATTTCACATACGATCGTTATGGATTGGAAACGAATTTTTTTTTTTTTTTACAGCAGAGTTCCTCTTCTTTAATTCCCCCCCCCCTAATTCGAGCACTGGTTCGAAGTTTTTTTTTATTATTATAAACCGTGTGGGTCGCCGCCGTGAAAACGTCGTCCAGCGGTTGTCGCCACCGCGAGAATCCCCGAACACAGGTCATTCGGCTATATTATAATCGGATGTGTACACACGCCGCGCACGGCCGGATTATATAAATATCGTCTCGTGGAGCGTATTTCCAGCTCGGTTTCGCATTATTATCGAAGTTTTCTACTACGAGCCGGTCCCCAGTATATTTGTAAGTATTATACGCGCGATTTGTTTGCACACATTTCCACCGTTCGCACTAATTTCAACTGGACGAATTGTGCAACGCCGACTCATTGCCACCGCGCCAGGAGCGCCAGGTCGACGACGCTTCATGAAAATGTAACGGGCGTTTAAAAAATAACCAAACTGTTTCTTAAATTAATTACGAATATTATCGGGGGGGGAGGGGTTTTTTTTGCAAAAAATCGAAAGTAACCAGTCCGTATTCGTTTGACATGTTCTTTATACGACGTGACGGTGTGGTACACATTTTAACTCTTTTGCATTACACAGTTATTTTCAATAAAAAGTTGTGGCCCAATTCTAACAAAAACCCCTCCACTTATCTTAGCAATACTCTACATTACAGACATTTTTTTTAAAATTAATTAATTTTTTTTTTTTTTTTTTTTGAATAATATTTAATACACATACAATGTGTAATAAGATTTTTACTATAAAATGCATAAAAGGAGTGAAAACATTTAAACGCATACATATTTTATTGATGAATAAAGACTATTTTTTCAAAAAAAAATTTTACAAAACGTATAACGTAAACTAAATGTATATTTTTCATAAATCATTTGAAATGAATATTGTAGAAATAAAGTGTCTCTAAAAAAAAAAAAAAAGTAAAATATAAGTTAGATAATACGTTCTATGAATAACTTGTTAGTTTTTACTAGAAATACAATAAATTCTTAATCGTTTGTCTTAGATTTTTATTTAAATGATGACCACTCATCATCTATGCTCGCTCGTCTACTCCAAAATTTAAGGCATTTCGAATGAACCACCTAACGTACGTCGTATTACTCGGTCGCCGCCACTGGGCCATTTACGCGGTTTGAATTCGATTTCGTTTTCGAATCGTTTGTCGGGATTTCGTAGTGTCGTCGTCACCTTATACGATCGCGATCGCTTCGCCGCGGCGGCACGGTAGTAGTAGTTTTCTGTTGATAACACGCATTTTCAATACGCGAGAGAATATTACACAATTTTTACCGATCGATACAGTGTATTACTACGTACATACGTATTATCTCATCGCAGCGATTTTCCAATAAGTTTTAAAATCCCTTTTTCCACCGTGTATGTGTGTGTGTGTGTGTGTGTGGCGACGCGCGTGCAGACCGGCTACAGGCGAGTGTTTTTCATAATAGTACAGAGATTTTCTTCTAACTCCCCGATACACTGTATCCAAATCCCTTATTATAATACATATGTATACGCGCATTATGTGTACCGCACGCGGTAACGACTTGTTGTTGTATATACACACGATAATGTTATGAGAAACCCGTGTCTACGTAGTTATAACTTGGCCGAACTGTCGTCAAGCGAGTTAAAACATGATTGTTACGTGATTCGATCAAGGCGCACAATATTACACGCACAATATCGTCTTCTTTTCAAACTACAACCGCACCGGGGCCTCTACGTGTTCGGGATGGAAAAATTTTCATATAACTCGCGGCGAGGGTCGTCGTCTTCGTCTCTTCGTAAACGGTTATATAATAATATAATATTGTCGTGTCGACGGGCCGAGTCGTTTTTTTCCTCCTCTCCATCCACACACACACACACACACCACTCGTTCGCGCGTTTTATATAATATTGTGTATATATATATATATATAATACGACGCGGTTTCTTCCGCCCGCTGAAATCCCCTTCGGAAACGCCGCCGAGAAACTTTCTATATAATACACTTGATTACACGTTTTATAAAATATATAATATGGACCGCGTGTGTAGCGGTGATGATGCGAAAAAGTAATGCGCGGTGAAGAGCGTTCGAGCAGCGATTCTCTTTGTCTGAACACCGTCGACACTCGTACGGAATATGTTGGTTGGTTTTTTTTTTTCACCCTACCCCGTTAAAGCTAACTTTCACTCGATGTATTATCGTTTTTCCCAGCACACGCGAATTGTAGTGCCGTTGTACAAGAGCAATGTCGACGGAGCCGCCGATAACGCGAAACGAAAGAGGCTTTGAAACACTTTATTAGTCGAGTCGAACAAAAAAATAATAATAATTCCATAAGCCCCGGAGTGAAAACACGAAAATATCAGCCGTATTGAACGACTCTTGGGATATTCGTATGCGTGTGGTTTTAGTGTAAAACGCCGCGATGTTTCAGCGGTTTCGTTGAGTTTTTCGCGATGGAGAAGTGGGGAAGGGAAAGCTGTGATTTGATTTTCGTAAAGTAATATTCGAAATACATATACTACGCGCGGATTGTTGTCGTCGGCGAGGTTTACCGGAGGAGATTTTCAACTGTTACAACAAATGAACGCGTGCCGCCGAACGCGAAAAAAATATCTCGCGACGAAATATCGAAACGAATCCGTTGGAATAAAAAACGCACGTATAATAATAATATGTGACCGTATACAGGCGAAATCTACGTTTTACTCCCTCTCGTTTTATAACAGCCCATACACGCCGCGACATTTGCCTCCGTCCAACCACAATTGAAATAAATCGCCTTGTAAATTTTTTTTTTCTTTTTTTCGTCGCATTGAATTAGACTAGAGGTCCTTAAATATTTTATAATATGACAATATCGTTGCAGCACAACGCGATATTTTTCACGTTTGGTAGTTGCTCGCGTTTTTTCCCCGCTGTTTTTCACACGTCTCCCGAGAGGTTGAGTACACCACCACCTTCGATCTATAGCCGACCATCGCCTGTTAAACACGGAGTTTGAAAAATCACGCGAACGACGTTTTTTTTTTTTTTTTTTTTACAACGAAAATCATAAAAAAAAAATTAACAAAAAGGATAAAACAATCGGACGATATTTGATATATAGAGGTTTTAAACGAAAACTGAATAAAATTACGTTTTTTTTTTCGCCGCGATATTCGACAATTACCAAGAATTTATTACGATTCTAAGCTACTGTTTTCAAGGAGGAAAAAAACCAAATGCTTTTTCTTCGCGATATTATTTCCGTATATCTCGGGGTGTGTGCACACGCACAAATTCGCGATATTAAAATACATTCTTTTATAGCTTTGCGCGGTGGCGGCGATACGTTTTTTTCGTATTTCCGCATACGCGCGGCTTTAACGAGACGGAAAATAATTTCCAGAATTGTACACACACACACACACACACACACACAGCAACGGTCGATTGCGTTCCCGAATCGCAAAAAAATATAAAATAATACGTTTCCACAAAGGCTGAGACGGGGCGGATTTCTTTTTCTTTTTTTTTTTTCACAATTTTGTATATCATCCGGGGCGTATGAAATTAAATCCGGTATAAAAAGACGCGCGCATCCCCTCGCCGGTGGAAAACAGGCCATTTACGTTATTGAAAATAGCGGTTGGCAGTGACCCATGTCCCATCCACACACACACGCGCGCGCGTCATAATATATGTGACACGAAATAAGAAGAGGAAAAAGAAAACGTTCACTTTATACCCGGACGGATAAAGCGCGTTTTTATTATGTTTGTTGGAGTATGAAAACGTATTTTCTTCCATCTCTGTTTTTGCATACGCACAATACGAAAAACGCGCGTAGATATCCGCAGGCGGCTTTTCTCGTGCCTTTCCCGAAGTGGAAAACGCGTATGCGCGTCGACGGGGGTGCGACTACGTCGTCGTCGTCGTTGTCGTTGTGCCGCCGGTAATGAAATCATACGACATAACCGCGTGCGCGCAACAGAGTGTTTCTTTCTTCTTCTTCTTCTTCTTCTTATTATTATTATTATTATTATTATTATTATTGTTGTTGTTGTGTCGTATAATACGCCCGGCGGTAGCGTAAGCGATAATAATAACAACACCGGAGGGAGGAAAGGGGTAAATAGAGGAGAGGACAAAAAAAAAAAAAGACAAATATGACACTATAACACCTCCTCGCCTTATTCTGTCATCGAAACGAGACGCGATCGGCGGGGCGTGTTCACCGCCTGTGTCTGTTTGTCTGTCGGATCCGCCACGACAATATCTCGTATATATTATTATATTGTACGTAAATAAATATTGCGCGTTTTCCGTCGCCTCTGACAAATCCCGGAATGGGCCGGAGTTGGAAAAATAACAATAAATACGAGGAAATATGGAAAACCAAACGTGTGTACACACAAGACCGTCGAATACGAAAAGAAATCTTCTCGTTCGGTAAAAAGGGAACTGATCCCTTTTTGACATCACCACCACCACTACCACCACCCGAAACCGTCAGTTTTCTCTTCGAATGGCAGTCGCGCGCGACGTCGTCGTCGTCGATAAGGCGCGCGTATTTTTTTTATTTTTTTTTTTTTTCTTACGCGTATCGTATTGTTATTTCACCTGTACACGCGTGTCATAAACGAAATAATATTTATTAGATCCGTTAAACTATTTTCATCATCTATGAGCCATAATAGTATTTCGAGACACTCCTACCGCCTACAAAACGTAGCCGTCGATACGAACGTGTTGAACGCATACGCGTAACGACGACTGTTCGGTGAAACGCGAGTTCGAAGACAATCGGTTTCGTTTTGGACGCGTGACGAAAATCGAATGTCCAAACGAGAACGTTGTTCATACAACGTATGAAATAATTCCATTATTTGTCGCTGCATAACATATTTTCGTGACAGCCGACGACTTTTCGTGTGTTATATTTGAAATATAAATTTCGCAGGTGAGTGCAAAATTCGAGACAACGGATGCAACGGCACAACGCCGAAAATATATTCAAAGCAGCCGAGAGAACAATAAGACCGTAAAATGGCCCAATGGACGATTTCATTCAACCTTCGATAGAGGGAGAATATTTTAGAACTGAAATACAACGCTTGTAGCGTAAAAAAAAACTTCCCGTTGGAAATTCACCGTGAATAGTCATAGTGGCCTATACCCTTGGTACAATATTCGGTTATAAGACCGGACGATATAGCGTTCGGGGAGAAATCAATTTGCGATCCGCGTCGCGAGAAATGTACTCGACGCGTTCAGTCGAAATAATAATAATAATCAATGCGTATAAGGTGTGTATATATGAACGGAGATATTAGAAAAGTTTGAATTGCGAGCACACGCGACGACATATAAAAATAATCGGTGAGACGATTCGTCCGCGGGAAACAACATCAGCAGCAGCAGCAGCAGCAGCAGCAACAGCGGCGGCGGCGGAGTAGAGCCGAGTAACGATTTGGCGGGCGGCGGTGGGCGGCGGGCGGGTGGAAAGTCGTACGACACGACGCACAATGTGTTGTTGTGCTGCCGGGGATCCCGTCCTTACGCCGCGGCGGGGCCGCAGGTTGTCGAGCGCGCGTGATGAGCTATTGATAAGTGGAGTTTTTCGTACGCCAGCTGAACCAATTATAGCCGGACTTATACTTTCGACAACACCACACGCCCTACCTATCGCACGTCCCGAAACCTCGTCCCCCGGGCACCAACGAAATCCGTTCGTTTCGCACTCTCCACTCACTCTCTCTCTCTCTCTCTCACTCACTCACTCGCCGCCACGGCTCCCTCAATGCGAAAGCGACCCGACGACGACGATGACGACATTATATTTATTTATTTTTTTTCGTCTTACCGGGCGGCGCGCTTTTTATTATTATTATTTAAATTTAGGATTACCGGCGGTGGTGATTTATATAACTGCTCGCGCCGCGGACCGCATATAAGTTTTTTATATATATATAAAAAAAAAAGAAAAATACGACGTGCGAAAAGCGCTCGGCCTAAATACGGGACGGGGTTTATTTTTTTATTTTTTTCCCTCCCCTCTTGACCCGGCGGCAGCAGCAGCAGCAGCAGTAGCAGTTTAACGCGGTTTTTGTTTGTTTTTTTTTTTTTCAGTTCGTCTCGGTGTTCCCCTCCAGAGTATAAAATCGCTTTCTTTTTTAACTACAACGTTCCCCTCATAAAACGGGTAACTACAGCAATCGCGACGATTAATACGACGCGTAAATTACGCCGTATAATAATAATAATAATAATAAGAAGAAGAAGAAGAAGAGGCGCGAAATAAATTTCTAGAAAAAAAAACAAACACCTCGAAAAGTATCTCGTAATCGTACCTTGTTAATCACTGTAATCACTGTAATAATAATAATAATAATAATAATAATCTCCCCTGTTTATATAACCGTTTCGTGCGCTCGCTTTCTCCGATATTATCCGCGTGGTCGCCGGCACCGTCTATGACACAAATAGACACTGTGCTATACGTTTCGTTCGACTGTTGCCACTGGCGGCCACCTCTTGTCGTCGAGCACACGGTTTTCACCCGAATAACGATTATTCGAGAAACGCGAATGGCATTCGTATCCGTACGAATTAGAAGCAAATTTCATTATTTCTTTAACAGTTTTGACGTTGTTCTTTCTTTTGCCCGCACACAAACCTATGTGCGACACGTCCCGATTTCAGGCCGATTCCGATTATTTATTTTTTTAACAACCTAGTCGGACCATTCGTAAATGCAAACCGATTTTGATTTTCAAGTGTACACAAGCCATATGCATATATATCGCCGATGCCTAGGAGTTTCGAATTTCAAAAAAAAAAACACCTATGGTTCATTTGATCGCGCGGGTTAACCGCACGTCAACTTATAACTCGTCAATCACGCACATTGTACACACAGGTGATTGTGCTGTAAAATATTTTTTGGCGCGACAGCGTACGTAATTTTTCTTTGCCGGCCTGCACGGCGCGACAATGATCGTCGAATAAGCGTGTTTGAAATTTTCAATCGTGTCGAGTTGTTCGGACTACCGCGGAAATGTGATATAGCTCGCTTTAACCGAGTGGGTTTTCCGAGATGATTTTTAAGAGCAAAAAAAAAAAGAAGGAAATTGGAAAGGAGAAACGAGCAATTCAATGCGTTAAAACGTTTCGTTTAAATATTTTTACATACTTACCATAAACAATAGGTGTTCGAGTGCTCTTCGAGTATTCGTCAACTCCTTATAACAGGCATCTGTATATATATATTTTAATAACAACTAACACTTAAACGTTATTTTTATAATTCGAAATTGACTCGTTATCTGCCGATATACCGTTATATCGTTATTTTTCTTTAACCTATGGGTTTTTATAAATTTTTTTTACTGCGTAACCACGAGCCTAGCGGAAAACGTATAATAATAACACGCATCGCCACTAAAATACGTAATACGTAATACATTTACGATATCGCAAGTCGGTATAGGTACTACCCACGAGAGGGCGAGTATTTATTTTAACACCGTGTTATGACGTGTGAAATAATAACGTAAACGCGCTCCTTTACAATATATTTTATCGCATTATAATACTTTTTGTCGCCCTGCAGTACAATATTCGTACTCTTAAAACCGCCGACGTTTGATTTGTTAGATGAAAAAATAAAAATTTTTTTAAACGGAATTTATTTATTTTTTAATATTCGATAACGACTGCAAGACTTTACTCAGATATTCTCTGTCGCCTTATAGTTTGTATAGCGAATTTTTATCGAAACAGACGCGTTACACACACACACACACACATATATAAAGTTAAGTAACCAAAAAAAAAAACAGTTGAAATCGGAACCAATTAAATATTTCTTCAAACTGTCACTGGTCGCAGTGTTTCTCCGTCCTTTAGGGGATTTTCAAGGGTTAAAATAATAATATATAGATATCATGACGTATAAGCAAAAAAAAAAAACTTCTCAGCGTCCTCTCCCGTCCGGCTTATCGTCATCAGTCTGACGGAGGAAAAAAAGAGAGGAAAAAAATTTGCCGCCGCGTGAGAAGTTTTCCGGTTTCCCCTCTCCGAATAGATATTTCTATACGCTCGAGACCGGCGGCTTAGTCGAGTGGCTGAAAGATTTTTCGGTTTCAATTATACTCACAACGTATATGAATAAGGCGACCGCCGTTTGTCATTTGTTTATTTTTTTGTTTTGTTTTTGCGCGCAAAAAGTCGCGGACGCTGCGCGTTTTACATTTTTCACGGGTGAAAAGTCTTTTGCGCAGAGAGAAACGTTTAAATGAAATAATATATACCGCTGTCGTCGGAACAATCAACGCGAGAGAAGAGCAAAAAAAAAAAAAAAAAAGACACCCTTTTATTATCGTCATCGTTACTATTTGTACGACGGGAGAGGAGGGCTTCATTCTTTTAAATATTCCCTCTCACCGACGTCGAAAAATATTTTACGCAGACGCGCGCCGTGTCGCGGTTACGGCCGTGTACCACCACCACCGCCGCCGCCGCCACCACGGCCGGTCGCCGCTTTTGTAAATGCGCGCGTCGCGTGTAAAGAACCGTGTAAAAGAATTCGATCGCATTATATTTACGCGGTGTTCTCGAAACGTCTGCCGCCGCCGGCCTTATTTACAACTTAAATTGCGCGACAATCGAGGACGCGATAGTCGACGACAACTTGTCTGCGCATAATATAATATAACGTACGAGCGATAGCGTGTGTATAATCGCACTGCGGATACGCGTTCGAAACGCTACTCGTACACGTGGTTTCATCTCGGATTCTACGAATTATTTTTCTCCCCGTGTGTTTTTTTCTTCCTTTTCGTTTTTGCGTTTTCTCGCTGCAAAATTCCGACAATTTCACGCGCTAATTATATTTCTCGCACGCGTGCGGTGTGTTTTTTTTTTTTTTTTTTGCGTGTAAAAAACGATACGGAAACAAACGCCTCGAGAACCAATAGAAAATCGAAATACGCAAATATTCTATTTATTTTTACGAACGGAACGTTAATTTAGACTTATGAATTCATAGGCGGATCCACGGGGTGTGCCAGGGCACACCCTAATGTAAAAAAAAAAATTAATTAATTTCTATTTAAATATTATGCAACGGGTTATAGTATTGGTTAGTGAACAAGTGTTGGATACTTAAAATATTTTAACTATAGCGTATTTTATGGAAGAAAATTATAAGCCAAAAAAAAAAAAAAAAATGCATAAAGCGGGTGAATTTGTTTACAACCACTCTTATATATATTATATTACAAAAAAAAAAAAAAAAAAGGCCGGGCACGCTCAAATGTAAGACTCTGGATCCGCCTGTGAATGAATTTATTGTTTGTCGAAACAAATTATTGAGAATTTTATTATCATCGGTCCTTTTCAGTCTAAATATGTGATTATCGGATAGTGGACAAAAGCCAAGGCATCCCGCATGTATCTCTGTTGTTAACTACAACTACTTTGTTTTGACAACGTAACAAGTATCATGGGGCTAATCTGAGAATTTATCGTCTTTTAATAATACAAATAACTTCCCTTAGAGTCTATTTATACGATACTACACGAACGCGAATCATTCTGTATCCAATTCCACTATTGACGAGTTCGAAATAATATTAACACTGTACTCGAGAAAATGTAACGCAATCTTCGGAATAATTCGTAAAAAAAAAAAAAACAAACAAAATAAAATAACAAAAATATTAAAAATTACAATAAGGATTTAAAGGAAATAAGTCAGCGCGCATTTGTATAATCTAAAAATTCAAATTTGCAACGTAAATTTTTTATTTATGAAACGTATACGCGCGCCGGAGACGTCAAAGACATCGACGAACTGAGTGGCAATTAAACACAATGCGAAGCAATTCGGCCGCAGGGGACAGGTGTCTTTGGCTACGTCGACAACGCGCGTAGCCCTTTTTTTTTTGCAGGACACGATGACGATGACGACGATGCGAATAGAGAGAACTGATTACCGCGTAGTACGACAATTAATATGAATTCCGGGGCAGCACGTCACACGGCGTTGTCCATCGACCGACGAATTGGCGAACGAATGAGCGCGACCGTCGATTTGTCGACGAGCGGCGGTGGTACATACCACAAACGCGTCGAGCTTTCCGCGTTCAGACGAACTAACGAGCCGGATGGGCGACGACGTCGCGACAAAACAACGACGGCGGGCGGGGGAGAAGAAACAAGCGGAAACATCTGTCGTATTTTATAAAAACGTATGCGTGTGTCGTCGTGTTTTGGGGAGGTTTTTGGCGCGGCGAGTCGTGTAACGACACGCGATTATATCGCCGGGGCGCGTTAAATTATTATTTATGGGACACCGCGACGCGGACGGCCGGTGACGTCGGCGGGGTGTTCAACAGCTCGGCAGACGCGGGGGCGGTTGGTGGAGTTTAGTGTTTTGTCGCGGTCGTTTGAATAATAAATGGGAAAACGATTACTACGTGTGTACGCTATTTTTATTTATTAATTATT
Organism: Chaetogeoica ovagalla; assembly: GCA_032441825.1. Classification (NCBI taxonomy): domain Eukaryota; kingdom Metazoa; phylum Arthropoda; class Insecta; order Hemiptera; family Aphididae; genus Chaetogeoica; species Chaetogeoica ovagalla. The sequence continues at coordinate 4,038,750 of CM063742.1, read as the reverse complement.
ACTGGAAGTGTATTAACGCGGTTTAACGACATATTCAACGCGTACGTGAACGTCGCGGAGAAGAGAGGAAGAAAATTAGAGTCCGCGGGACTCTGCGTTGGCGATTTCCCGCGGTCGAGGTGGTCACGCGTCGAAATTTCGATTACCGCGGTCGAGGGTCTGTAATACCGCGATTGACCGGAACCGTGGTATCCCTTCGCGTTCATCGTACACAGAGACGCGCGCAAGCACAGTCCGCGAGAAAAACGCGGTTTCGCACACGGCAGTGCTGCGAGAAACGTTCACGGCGAACGACAACGTGCGCTATTATGCGTGTGGGAGGAAACGGAGAGAGTGTGAGACGACCGGCAATCGGTCGAGTACAACTCATCCCTCCAACCCTTATCGTTCCTCGATTTTGTCTTTTGCCGCAGGACACGTCGTTGTTCCTACTTCGCCGCGTCCGAAAGTTTTTATCGGAATGGTGACACGAAAATCCCACTTTTTCTTTTTTTAAAAAAAAAAAACCGAAAACCCTTATTAAACATTTTTAAATCGATAAAGAAATGGCTCATTCGTCAATTGTAATAATTCCGAAAACCGCGAGTTGACTGAATTGTTGTTTTTTTCTCTAAAATAGTAAAAATTTATATTTGAGCTTTTTTTCTCTCTCGTCTCATCGGTGTTTCGATTACTAGGCATTCACGGGTTTTCAGAGTGACTGTTTCGAAACGAACGCGTAAACAATGATTTTCCTTGTATTCGTGCTCGTCCTGTCTCGACTATTTCAATCGCCAGTTATAACTAAAATTATAACCGGTTAGTGGACCAGTGACGGCGAGTTGGGAGTTTGTCCACGGCCTCGCGCCAAAAGATCCCCCCCCCTCCCCAAAGTTAAATATATTTTTATTTTTGATAAAAATAACCAAAACAAACGTAAAAATGTAACGATAAATAATTTGTCTTTTACACGTTTCGGACACCGAAAAACGATTTGAATTTATTATATGAATTTACGTAATTTCCCTGCATAATTCGACTTCGCGGCACAGTAATTCCAACTTAGTTAGCCGCGACACACGTCCCGGGTAACATTACTCACACGCACGGAGAACAACATTGTTCGCCTCTGACCCGGTGGCGAAAACGGTGTTTTTTGCTACGATTATTATTATTATTCCGCGTATTTCAATGAGTAGAGGAATATTTTTTATCGCAAGTCGTTTTTTAAAACATCGGAATCTAATCAAAGTATCGCGAATCTAACGTGCAACAAGACGTCCTATAATAATTGAGCATTATCTGAAAATGTCCAATTGACCACTGTTAGTTGGCTCCTCTGAGAATTGAGAAGGGCGCAAGCGATCAACGAGATTATTTTAATTTTTATGATTACAAATATAACGGCGTTGTAAAACGAGGAGTTCCGAAGGAAGGCATTGAAAACAAAAGAAAAAGTTTAAAACGTTTTAAATGTACACGTTATTTGTAATAAAAAATACGCGCAATATGTGACTTGAGTATACATGTTATACTCGTATCTCTCGTGTCTTTTTGGTTTTTTTTTTTTTCGAATTTTAACGATTATGGAAGTTTTTGTACGAGATATTACCGAGTTCCTTACAGCGAGAAGGGAACTTAAGATTGACGAACAAATCTTAACACGAAATGTGTACGGCTTTTGGGCGGCAATAGGAAAGGGCTTTAGAATTTGAGCCCCGTGAATTTATACCGCTATAACTGGTTTTTACCTCCTGCAATTTCGTAATGTAGACGTCCGTTAATCCAAAAACTATATTAATTCGAAATATAAACGTAAGAATTATTATTAATACGCGACGTTCTGTAATTTGAAAGAAATTTTCATTTATTCGGCAGAAAATAATCACATTTATAATATATACAAATGTATTATTTACGAGTATTGATTTATATAGTTTTTATTCTTTTATTTCTATTTATTTCGCGTATCCCTTTTATTGTTTATATATATATATATTTTTTTTTTTACTGTTTTATTAATACGAAAACATCGATAAAAAAATGTTTTGTATATATATGTATGTATGTAATACTAACAAAAATTATTACAAAATATTTATGAAAATTTTTCTATTTTTATACTCGTGTAAATATGTACATATTACCGTCATTTATCTAATATTAATATTAAAAGAAAACATTTCTATAGAAAGTTTTATTGGATTAAAATGTTTTTTACGCGCATTTGTGTTAATTGTGTTTTAACGATTTCAATTCTTTTTTCTTTATTAATTGAACGATAACGCGGCGATCAGCGCAATCGGAATTGTCACATAATGAAAAAAAAAATAAGAAAAAAATATGAGATTTCCCATCGTTCCCCGGAACGTCTTATGCGCGAAGTCGTTAACGTGTTTACATTACCGCCGACGCGTTGGTTCTTCGAAACAGTTATTATTAGCCATTGAGCGCGCGTGTGTATATAATAATATGAAATACTATTTTATACTATTCGCGTGTGTGTGCTGCGCACGTGAAAACTCCGACGACTATTTAAACCGTTTATATTCGAGAAGTGTAAATATCTGTTGGTGCGATAATCAAAGTACGACATAATATAGTCGTCGTCTTTTTGAAAACGGGGACGGCGAAAAATTTGGTAAAAACAACGGAATTTATTCAAAAGAAGTGGGCGCGAAAAAGAAAAACTCCCCCATCCCCGTTTGGTTTCTCTTCAACCGCCGCGTTAATAATAATAATAATAATAATTAATAATAATAATAATAATAATAATAATAATAATAATAATAATAATAATAATAATAATAATTAATAATAATAATAATAATAATAGACGATGCGCGTGTGTTGTTTGTTCGTGTTCGTAGTAAAAGTTTAAAACCGTTTTCGCAGGGACGTTACAAAGCGCCGCGTAATATATTTAACGGACGCCGCCGCCGACACGTCCACGCGTGTGTTGTTCCGTATGGCGTCTACGCGGATCGAGTTACACCCGCGAGAGTCGTAAATCCCTACACGGCCCTTCGGCACCGAAGGTTTTACGGTCGATTTGCCCGCAATTGACGCTCGCGTGTTGTTATTGTTGTTGTTGTTGTTGTTATTACGTCATGTTGTCCGCGTGTTGATAATAACCCCCGTTTGCCGTGTAAACATCGCGCCGGCCGCGGCCAGCTGCTGGACGAACGTTTTTCGGTTCGTACACGTACACCGTTTTTAGAGAGAAATCTCCCGTCTCCGACGGTTTCGAAAATTTCACGCAGGAGGAGGAGGAGGAGGAGGAGGGCTCACAACTATTTTATGAACCCGCGTACTGTTTTGCCTAACTACTCTTACCATAGATTTCTTATTTTTATTTTCCTCAAACTGTTCGTGAAACAATTACGGAAATACAGTTGTAATTTGTTGTTTTGTACGTTACACAACATTTTAATTCATTTCCATAATATTAATAATAACGTGACAAAAATCACGAGACAAAAATTTAAAGAGTGCAAATTTCTTTTTTAAACGTATATAATGTGTTTTTCCGCAATTTGGGATTGTTGATAAATTGGTTCGCAACAATTTCTGAATTTATTTTTTCATCGCGTTGAACACGGACAACGGGAATACGCATACATTCAAACGTATTTTTGAAAATAAAATTAATATTTTGTGAATGTATATAACAAATATTGAATTTTTTTTATATATATGAGAATCGTGAGCGGCCGAAGATCCGCTCCGTCTTATCAATCTCACGGAAGAGGGGGGGCTGAAGCCCCTCTGTACATGGCGCCCGTGTTCACGATATAGTTATTATTATTCTCACGGTGATTGGCTGTACACACAATCGAATCGCTGTTGCTTGCAGACAACAGTCGTCGCCGATTGATTTGTGACGCACCATCGGTTAGGACGGAGGAGGGATTTGGGGATTAAGATGCTTCGAATTTTTTTAATCATATAAAACGCAGTTTAAAATAATGGCTTAAATAATAATAATAATGTATTGTTGATAATTATTACGACGCGTGTTGTTAAACGTTAGGATAACGTTTTATTAATCATGAGTTATATCAGCGATGTTGCCAACTGACGGGCGAGAATCGCGGAACAATTGAAAATTTACAAAATATCACAATCGATAAAGTTGTATGCAACGAATGTATCTGACACTCTGAATTTATCTAATTCGAAATACCGTTTTCTCCTGTTGCGGCAGTCGGGAATAAAATAAAGAATAAAAAAAGTCGTTTTTATTAATTTTTCATGTATATATACGTATATATTTTGTACACGACGATAATCACGTTTATTTATTCGATATACGCGTGTACGAAAAACGCCGGCAATTATCCGATCCGTATAATTGGCTATTATCGCGCGCGTTAATTAGTAAAATTGACGTTTATTATATCGAATATCGGCAGTGGCGGGGACAGTCGCGTGTTTTTAGCAGCTGCAAAATTAATTCGTCCAAATATACACGGCTATGGAAACGGTACAACTTACCGTTGACGCGTAAATAATAAATGTAAAAAAATTATATTCAAGAGCCGGCGAACCGCGTGGTCGGCACCAGTAGCGCACCCAGGATTTTTTCAAGGGGGGGGTCTATAAAAAACTACATTATGAAAAACAAAACTTTTAATAGATAATAAAAATAGATTATATATTATAATAATATAATATAATCAATAAATTGTTAACACCTGGTGTTATCTATATCGTATGCGAAATTTTAACAGAAAAATATGAAAGTTGTATCAGAATTTGGATTTTCATCTATAAATGTAATACTATTGCACTAGTCAAGGGGGGGGTCCGGACCCGGGGACCCCCCCCCTGGTTGCGCCACTGGTCGGCACCGTATCGCATACCGAACACAACGATTTCCCTGATAATAATAATACATGCAGAAAAACGTCGTGGTTTCAATCAGCCACACACGGACTGGAGACGAATACACGGACTGGGATATATAAAACCTGACAAGTGAAAACCGCGCTACGGCCTCGTCAGACTACACCCGTGTTATTCGGCCGAATACGGAGGAAGAAAATAAATGTACGAAATTCAAATATTATACCTCACACGACATCCGATAAATTCGACCGTATGAAAACGAAATGTTTTCTTTTTTTTCCGGCGGACATAAAAACAAAAAAAAAAAAAAAAAATGCCGTCTATCGTAGTAGGATATTCGCTTATATTCCGAAAAACCGTAACCGGTTGATCCAAAAGTTTCGGGAAAAGTGTAATGGAATTCTCCAAATTTTTCTCTTTCCGCGAAAACATCGATTTAGTCGAAAAACTGCTATTCTTTTCTTTTTCTTTTTCCTTCTTCTTACGACTGGGTTGATTTCCAATAAGAACGTTTCATCGGCGCAATGGCGGCGTAATTATTGTACGGCGAGACGTGCGCCGGTGCCCTGCACTCGGACGACGGACCCTCGTAAACACAATTTGCGTATTAATAACTATTCGGCGACTATAATAATAGTACTTTCTATTTATTTATCCGCGACGCCGTGAATACAACGGAAATTAAATTTTCTAAAACTAATTGACGCAGCGTAAACCAGATGACGGGGGCCAAAAAAGCTTGATGATGCTGCCCCAAATTAATATAATCTATCCCGTTCAAACGAAATCGCGAGCCGAATAACGAATGCCGAAGCGACGCGGCGAAGACACGAAACTCGTGTAGCCGCTCAGTCATTGGCTGCTGCTGCTGTAATGGGCACAAGACGGTTTCCGACAACTCCGCGGAGAATACACGATAATTGGGAATATCACCTGCCGCCCGCGTGTATAATCTTAAACTGAACAGCGAGTGTAACACAAATTACGCGAATTGTGACATCGGCGACGTCCGTGTCGAACTGCAACTATAATAAAAATAGCGTGCGCGTGTGTTTATAGAATTTTTCTTAAATTCAATCGAAAAATTTCCGGTAATCTGACCGTTAACGTAAAATCGGTCGAATTTTCCCAGTCACCGCCACAAAAACAGCCAGTAATAATTCGGCGGCAGCCGCAGTCCAATCCGACCGCGCGTTACGGTATAATAAAATACACGAAAAACGCTTGCGGCGTACCGTTGTTAATTTCAAAAAAATATTAAAACCCGTTGTATTTTTTCACAGCGCTACATAAAAATCACACGTTTTCTCCGTTTCCGTCTCGCGCGTTATACGTCGGTTTTCCGCAGCACCGCGCAAACAACTCGAAAGTTACTCGCGTCCCGGCGCGTCGCGTCATCCCTTCGTCGCCGCCCCCCGCGTATGTTTCGGTCCCTGTGACGCGCCGCGCATACAAATCGTGTAGAAAAAAAAATAAAAATAGGGTCCGAGTATTCTTCTTTATTAACGTGTATCTACGTGCTTGACCAGTCAACGACGACGACGACGACGAAAAAAAAAAAGAAAAACGCGGTCTACAACGAAAACACCCCAACGAAAAGTATAACCGCGCGCGAAACATCAAAGTATCGGTCGTCGTAAACTTCTGGCAGGACACACACCCCGTCTCGTCCGGGACGTGTCGCACGAGCCAGCCGTCGCTATCTCAGCGCGCAGTACCGAACAACACCGCGGGGTTAGCGCACCCGTCTCTATTACATTGCGGACGGCGCGCAGTAGCGTACAGCGATACCGATGAAAGGGGCGCAAGACGTTTCCACCACCCATAAATCCTATACCTGTCCCAAAATAAGAAATTGTTCTCGTTATTTTTAAAGTTTTCAACTCGTACTCCTTGTTCGCTCGCGGAAAACGTATTTCAAATACTATAATGCGTACCCATTGCAATGCTTATTTTGAATATTACGTAAAGTTCGGAATCATGAGCGTTTCGTGAGTGCTGTATGCGAATGTAACGGTGGCGTGATTACGGGGGCGGCGAAGTCCCGGGTGGCCGTGGACTCGGAGGACTCCGAAGGGACACACTCATGAATACAATTCGAATGTACAAAAAACAGTCCAGAAGGGGTCTGGGGAGAGGGGCCTCCCCACACTTCCGTTGAAATTGCGACGTTTTCATAAACGTTTTCGTATGATTCGCATTCTAATCGAGTAAAAATTAAATAACGTAATATTGATGATATCATGCGCGCAATTACAATCGATGTTACATTGATCTGTATTTTTGTGAAAAACGTATTAAATCCATAGTACGTATAAACCACATTTTTTTTTCTTTACTCGAAACGCCTATATTTAAACGATCATGGACCTCCACTGAAAAAAATTCGTGTTGCGCGACCGCTGACGCCGGGCACCGGATTTATAATTACGCCACTGTAACGTTTGTATAAAAAAAAAAACGCGACAAAATTCTGTACGAGAAAATTCGATAGTTTTTCATAAACCGATTCGAGTATTATACACGTGTGTCTTGGAAAATTTACTCTTCGTAAAAATCGCGAGCAATACCGGTAATGTGGGAAAATGTTTTTCGGATTCAACAATCAGTCGGCGAGTTGAATTTGTTTTCCAGTAATTATGAGACATTAAAAATTGCTTAATAAAATATACAAATCTAATAAAATAGTTTTATTTCGAAAATTCCTTTGAACTCCTCCCTCTCCCCTTAGAAAAAAATCGTATCAACGCCACCAAAGACGGCGCGTATAATATAAGCAGCATACGAACGACTTTTTATCGTTGTGTTTTTATAGTTGACGTACTAAATGCTTTGAATAAAATCCCTTCTCGATAAATATAAAATATATCTTACCGACGTTTTGCTTCATTCAAATCTGTCGTCGTCTCGTTGTACAAAACCTCTTCTCCTCCCCACGAAAAATATCAAAAGTCACCCGTTACACGTTGTAAATTAATTAAAAAAACGATAAAAACATTACAGGTTTACCATGAATCGAATAGTAAATTAATTGATAATTTCCGTCTTATCCGAAATCACTCTATAGTACAGTGCATATTATAATACCACGTAACGAATGAAATTAAAACAAACGAAAAAAATATATAACAATTTTGAAATAATCGTAGGATTTTTTTTGTAGTTTTTTACTTTATATTAAAAAAAAATCCTCGAATGTTCGAAATTTTTTCAAAGTAAACCGCACTGTCGATATAATTTTTCATATATCCCAAAATAACATTTTTTTTTATCGAAAATTATTATAACGCCCGTTCGGTTTTTTGTTTTACACTTTTTCTTCTTTAACTGCAGTCAAAAAACACTTTGGAAAATTCTGTGAATATAACAGACGCCTTTTATGTATGTATATATATACTCGTACATTGAGCTGTAATTAATATAAGCGTAAGCCATATTATAATTAAATAGCCATATTAAATTAAATCGCAACCGTTTAACTGATTAAGAATTTCCTTTGAACTATACTCATCCCTACCCCTTTTCAATATAATGTTCTGAAACGTTACGACGCTATTATTATTATTATCAAGTAATGTTTTTAGGTCTGAGTATAACAATTATTATTTGAAGAGTCGCTGCTGTAAACGCTACAAAATAATAATAATAATAATAATATGTTAGTTAACTCGGGGATAATAATTAACGAATATTTTATGTTAAGTATTTGGAAATTTAATTTAGAAAATACTTATTTAATGGTTAACAGTACAAAAAAAAAAAACAAATCGAATGTATGTATTTTATGGTGTGGCGGACGTTTGAAAATCATTAGATCATAGATCAAAGTTAAATCGATACAAATCCAATTCTCGAAACAGTGATCACATAACTCATATTTGTATAAATATGTATATACAATTTTTATGTATTTATATACATTTTAACGTTTTCATTCTCGTTTTTTTTTTCATTTCAAAAGGGTCCCCGAATTCTGTGTGCCCCCTGAAAGGCCTCGGACGGCTCTGTGTATAACTCATATACATTTACAAACATTAGTACAACAATATTTTCAAACAGATATTGTTGTGAATTCTCGCGATTTCCGATCCGGCTATCGCCTTTGAAACGACAAATTTTGAAATAAATAATGAACGTTTAAAACACTTTTGGAAAACATAATTTGAGACGTTTGAATGTGATGTACGCGGTGAACGTCGTATTTGAAAATTATTCGCGTTTCGCTCTATTCGAGATGTATGCCACAGCCAATGTATTCGTGGACACGATTTTTTCTAGGCGATTTCGAATTTCGGTTTATCGGTCGTGCAACGTGCAAATCTATACGACGTTTAACGTACATTGTCACGTTATACAGTAAAAAAATAAATAAATATATGTAAAAATACATTGTCCGTGGTACGCCCGAAGGAGGGCGTCATAATATACAAAACGATTTACACGTTGTAAATCGATATACGATTTAATAATAATAATAATAATAATAATAGTAATGGCGCTCGGAAGCTGCGATGAAAACTTAGAAAACATTAAAAACCCACTTTGGAGAATGTAGAAATTCCCGTAAACCATGCCCCGAAGAATTGTCGAAACAATGATTTTGCGCGCGCGTCCTGCAATCGAAATCGTTGTTAATATTCATAAATGTAGTTGAAAATGTGCGCGTGTCCCGCCGCGCCGTAACCATTACGTTGATAATCACAATAGTGTATACTTATAAGAGAGTACACCTGTGGTCAAAAACACGATCTTCGTACAAAAAAAAAAAAACATATTTTCAATATTAGTTTTTACTATAACGAAATTTACGATGCTCTTCGACGTCGCTTTCCACGCCGCGGACTAGGACGCGTATATTTATATTTCGTAACGTTTTATTTAATACCCGACGACGAGGTTCACGTATTACTATTTTAATTATACTTACAGTTCTCGAGGCGTTTGTTTGTGTATTTTTTTTTTTCAAAGTTTTTTCCCGCGGTAAAAAAATAAAATAATAATAAAAATATACGACGAAAAAGCGTTCTATTTATTGTTTTCGATTTTACCCCGTCGAGGTCATCAACACGGTGTATTCGATATATATATATATATATTCGAATATCGCGGCGTATACGCCTTAAGTACACAAAATTAGTGTAAGTTATAGAAAATTGTTTTCCGGATCGCCGTATATATATATAATAATAATAATAATAATAATAATAGCTGCACGCCCATAGGCTATTTTTACTATAATGTGTAAACGCCGGCCCGGCGGCGCTGAGTGTATGCGCGCGTTTCAAACACCGTTTTAAAACATGTTACAATACGTAAACTCGAGAATAATATTCGATTACATTTAATAACACCGTTATGACGATATTACATTTGTTTTTGTTTTTGTTTTTTTTTTTTTCATAGTGCGTTGTTCGCGGTAGTCTTTAGTTTTTATATGTATAAACAGCGGTGATGCCGTGTATTTAGATATTTGTAAATAAATGATACGAGTGCCGTTCGTTTTTACGGGACTCGAGAAACGAGTACAACGGCGTTTAAAACACGGCGGCGAGGGGGAGAAAATGTACAAACGCGTTTTACGTCCATACGTATTATTGACGGCACTTTTAATTAGCACGGGTCAAAACGATAAATGTGAAAACAAATAAAAGCCGACGCCAATTCTATCTATACGGTAATTCGATTTCTTTTCCCAACGCAACGCGAAATCTTTTACGCGTTAAGTATTTTCATGTTGAATAAAAAGAATTATTAAAGTTTTATAATGCAATCGTGGGCGACGACGATTGAAAGGTTTGTCGACATCAGTCGCGTATTATTTATTATTTAAACGGAAACGTTTTGTAAGCGTTTTATATGCGGAAAACGAGTTTTTAATTTTAAATTCCATTCAAGTCAGCACGTTTCATTCAAATCAGTAAAACCGTCTGACTCGTACACTCGCCTATGCGTCGGTATTATTAGGTACCAGTGTAATACTACACTGCGAACCTGCACGGATCGCGGTTCCGGGACACGTTGCACGAAGTGAATAAAAATAAAACACAATATTACAATTAATATAATATATATATATTTATTTTTTTTTTTAAATATTCCGTCTTAAAACTAATAAAGTGCTGCGTTTTGGATTATTTTATTCACCTAGCGGCGATTGCTATTATTCGTTGTCCCAATTTTCCATACCGAATGTACGCGAACGATTTGATCATTTTACAATCGCTACGCGTTAAATTCTAAAACGGTCGCGTACCCGGAAAACAGAACAACTTTCTTCTAAATTTTCCATCGAAACCGAAAATAACCGGATGTGCACGTACGTGTGGAATTTCGTGTTTTTTTTACCGAGTTTATTTGCGACAAATTTGAAATACGAGTATATCGGATTTTCCTAATATTGAGTAATTAAACATTTCGAATTAACATACGATTTCGACAACCATAGCGCGTATACGCCGTCAAATATTTCGGACAAAATTCACGTTTTATATTTAAGATCTAAGGGAATCTTAGGGATTTTCTTTTTAAAAGTGGCCGAAATCGTCCGGTTAACTAATATAATTACAGACGAATTCTTCAATTTTTAATAATAAAAATATTTTTTTTTATTTTGCGAGAATACTATGGAAATTATACAAAAAAAAAAAAAAACAGTTTCATACACATTTAAAAAAAAATTATTTCAAAATGGTATTTCGAGAAGATCAGAAATAAGACTGAATAAACAGCCAGGGACGGTTAAATTGAAAATGTCGAGATCTTTTTAATCATATATGTGTACCATTTACAATTTTCTAACCTATTCTATCACTTATTATTGTTATTGTGTGAACACACACAACACAAGTAAACTTTCTAAACTTTTAAATAGTTTTTATAACTTAAACAAACGTAAAAATATACGATTTCAAATATATATTTTAATTTAAACCCCATAGCGGTTTTATACCGTATATTATACGGTATCCCCGCCGGGTTTTCGGTGTCGTTTTAGAAAACATAATTGCGAGCGATTTACATAATAACGCGATACATTTTTTATAACGTCCAATTAACTATTAATTATTATTATTATCCAAATAATTATTATAATTATTATTATTATCATTATTATTATTATAATTATTATTATCATTATTATTATTATTATTGAACTGGAATTTGGCGCTTTTTTCTTTTTTATAAAACCGTGTACTTGGTGCAGACCATGTGCGACATCGCGTAACTCTCACCAAAATAGTATATCGCGCGAAACGAATTATTTCGGATTAGCCGTCAATTAGCTGGCGCGACAATCGTGTCGATTCGATTGCAGTCATTGGGAATTACATTTTTTTCTCTCATTTTTGCCCTCCCGCGGAACCATTCGTAACGATATTTCCGATCAAATTTCTCTCGAATTATCGAAAATGTACACGTATATAGAAAAAGGAGAAAAAAATTCTTGAGAAGAGCGCACTCGTTTTTATGCCGGTTGTTTATTTTATATTCCCATCGTATATTATAACCAACCGACTCGATACGTATAAATATATATATATATATTTATATACGAATGAAGCTGTAATATGTATTCCGACACGTGGGATATTCGGGCATTTCGTTCGTGTAATCTGAAGTGCGGCAGCGTGTGTCGTTCGCAACGGTCGTTGTATTTATTGTGTAACGGCGTAATACCGTCGTCGTATACTGCACAGTAGCTCCTCCAATGCCAATAATAAACGACGATTTTCATTTTAAACACTGTACAGATTTTCTTTCTCGAGTCGCCTTCCGCATAAAGAGTGTTAGAAAAAACAAAATGCCGATTACGTATACGGAAAATATAAACGCACACTCGTGAACGAAACAGTCGTTGCACCGTTATCGCCGATAAATATACGTACATATAAACATCTCGTCGGAAATTTTTTTTCTCCTACAATGTGTACTTACTCGATTTCTTTTTTTTTTTTTTAAATAACGATCGTCGCTATATATATGTATATACGTTTATTAATTACATTTATATACTCGTATATATGGTGTAGCGGATATTACTGTTTTTCGAATCGGCTGCGATCGAAAAAATAAATACTACTCTTATTATTCGTGCACGGTGTACACACGCCTGCGCAGAGATAAATGTCCGTCTGCGCGGTGTCGTAGGATTTGAAAAAAAAAAATAACGTAACGAAACGAAAAACCCACTTTGTACAAATGCACAACGTTTTTTTTTTTTTCATTTTTTCGGTTATTATATTATATTATTAATATTGCAAAGAAAATGTCTAATTCCTTTTTTTTCAATATCTACACACGCGCACCGACCTAACCTATATGTATAGCGTACGTTTTAAACTCTATTCAAACGGTTACCACGGGGTAAGTGTTTAACTCAAAAGAAATTTAGCAATCGCCCTCGTCGGTCCGGGCTCGAGTTTAGAACACGTCCACTAATAACATTTTACTTTGCAGAAACCTTGGCCGAGAGTTCGTCGTCAGTGTTTCATTGCAATCGGTTTCCAACGGTTTGGCGAACAACGCGCAACGAGAAAGAGAGGAAAAAAATTCCGTCTAAAATTCGGTCTTATGCGCGGTCGGTCACCGTGTAAATCCTAGATTGCAAACGCGCGCGACGTTTATAATACGAAAATTTACGCACGACGTTTATGGAACGACTGTGCAGTCAGTAACTGAAAAAAAAAAAAAAAGAATAAAAACAAGAGTGAAACGCACTGTATAAAACGGTATCGTTTTGCAGTAGTACTATTTTAAATGTTTATAATAAAATAAAACAACGGTTTGAGGGCAAAAACGCAGTTTGCGCGCGCGAACGCGAAACGCAATTAAACGCCGAGCCGTGTCGTCGCTAAACTGGTGTCGGCGGGTTATAATTAAATTTTCGCCTCTTTTTTTTTTTATGTTTTGGTCTGAAAATCTTATCGCGCGCCAACCCTCTGTTATATTCTCTGCAGTCGCACGGCGCGTATTATACGCGTCTCCTCTCTCTCTCTCGTTCTGTATTTCATTCTTCAAAGTTAAATGGCAGCAAAAAAAAACGATATATACGCGCGCGGCTTATATAACATAAAAAAAATATACAAATACTGCGCGCGCTGCAGACGAGGTCGTTTACATGACTACAACAGGGTCGTAGTGCGCTGAACACGGTCGACTGCACAAGCGACTCCACACTATACGTGCAGCAGGAGAACACGACGACGACGACGACGACGACGACGACGACGGCCGTAAGATACACTTTTAATTTCATTTTGCTCCGACGTTTTTTTTTTTTTACTCTTCTCCTCTGTGTACTACGCCGCGCGGTATATACGTGTACACGTCCCGTTTTACGGGAGAATCGGCGACGGGGATCCCTGCAACCACCCTCGCGGTCTGGTCGCCAATATATGTATATGATGGGGGAAAAAAAAAGAAGAAAAACGTTATGAGTGAGTAGTCGACTGGCTTAAAAACCCTGTTATACGCGACGTACACGCGGCGTTCCCGGGGGCTCTTTGTCGCGCCCCGCACTCCGTTTCTCTCGCTCGCTGCACGGCGCCCGCGGAATTCGGAAAATTCTTCTCGTTCGTTTCTCCTCTTATTCTCCTTCTTCTTTTTCTATCTCATACGTGTGTGCGCGTGCGCGCTCTTTTTGTCCTCGCGTTATGCAAAGGACAATGAGGGCGAGAAAATAAGGCCCCGGTCCTTTTTTATTCCTTCTTCCGCCGCGCGCGCATTACCTTTCGATCCGGCTAGTCCGCACAAACGGCGGCGCAAATAAAACCGGAGAGCGTGGTGATGTGTCTCGTCTTAACAATATTAATAATTTATCGCGACGACGTTTTCGACTGAACCGGCGTACTGCGGAAAACGACGATTCCCGGGAGATTTTTCAATTTCCCGAGAGAACGTAAAATAAAAAAAAAATTATACGATCGCGCGTTAGGTGTAGTAAAAACGGTTTTAATCGTTTTCGTTTCAACGGCATACGAGAGAACATGCGTTCTTTATTATTATCCATCTGACCGGGGCATTTTCTTTTTTCTAAAACACCGTTCGAAGTCGTAATAATAACTAAATTTATTCGTTACTATTATTACGTATAATATGTATGTCGGTATTGTACGTCAATGTGTTTTAGAAATTAAGCGGAAAAAAATTAATTCGCGGTTACGACGACAACGACGATAATTGTAATTTAAAGGTTAATTTATTGCTTTTATAACACTGATGCGCTGAATCCGTCATAAAATGGAAAATATCAAATAATAAAAACGGATCGTTTCGAATACTCTTTTTACGAAAAAAAAAAAAAAAAAAAAAGGAAAAAACGAATATTAATTTATTTTCGAATAATCGATGAATTTTCGCTTCGCGCGCCACGACTATTGCAATAATATAAACCGCTTTGACGATAAGACGCGTTGCTGTCCCCGCGCATCCCTGCACGGTTATCTAATAACCATCCCCGCGGGGTATCTCGTTCGGACATCGAAACGTTTCGCTCCCCTTCGCATTTTTTTCTTTATTTTTTTTTTTTTTTTTTTTTGCGGCCCTTCTCAAGTACAGTTCACGCACACACAATGTGGAAGAAGTCTGATTAAAATAATATTGCAATAACATCGCTTTTTATATATGTTTATATAAGATTGAGTCGCTTTGATAACGGGCGCGAGAAAAAATAACAGAGAGAGAGAGTGAGAAAACTCCCGGAAAATTCGGTCCATTTCACACCCCGAAATACGCGAGAGAAATCTTTTTAACTGTTCATTATTATTACTTAAATACACAGTTTTTTTTTTTATTCATTACTTTTACTTCATAATTAACACAGAAGAGAGACGAGACGAGAGAAAGGTTTTTTTTTTTTTAAACTCTCTGTCTTCCCTCAGTCGTTTAATCGAATAAACTTTTTCAATTATTGAAACGATTTCACTCGCTACGTTTTTACTCGACAATCATCTCTTCCTCCACTTCGTTTTCTCGTCGTTTTTCTATAATACGTTATTTTACATCGCATAATAATCGGATTGTTATTTTATTTATTTTTTTTATTACGACGTACAACATTCGTAATAAATCGAATTATCGGCGTTATATTATTTAAACGAGCCGTACACGCACGGTGTAAAAAAAAAAATTTCCGTTTAAAAATTGAATTTTCCCACTTAAAGTGTTAGCAAATTGTCGTGTACACGAGACGATTAATTCGTATTTGTGCGTAGTTGAAAGACAGGTAAAAAAAAAAAAAACAGAAAAGAAATAAAATGTAGATTTTAATCTCGCGTATATACGCGTTCTTTTTTCCCCTTTTGTGCGCGCGCGCGATTTGATTGCACGAGACTCTTCGTTTCTTTTTTTTTACGATTATCAATTGGGATTTTTCAATATCAACTGAACACTATGCGCGTTTTATCGGAAATGAAATTATATCCCAGCACATCGTGTTTAATGATGAAAACTCGTTTGATATCTGTTTGTCAAACACTATACGATCGATTCAACCGACTTTGCTCGTGAACAGTTTTACGGGCAGTGCCACAATTACCACGAGGTAATACGACGCCGTGCCAAAGAGGCAAAAATGTTATTTTCGACGTTCTCATTTTCTAATGTTTACGATTTCGTGAAAAACGATTGGCGGCGGCCGTTCTCTTCGTTAACAACAACGCGAGCGCGAAATCCTAATCGGATCTGTGGAAATCGCGGCGCGTACCGTAGAACGCTCCTAATCTCGATAATGTGAGAGAAAAAACCGTGCGCCACACAATATATAGTTCTTTTTGTCCGAATCGAACGTTTTCAAAAGAATCGTTTTACATAAAATGATCAGCGCGGTTTAGTGACCTAGCGTGACGCGACCGTCGGACGACGTTGCGGAAACGAGTGATTTTACCCGTTCAAACGTGTTTTGTTTATTTTTTTTAATTTCACGAATAATTAAATACGATTTAATTTATAATTACAGTCAATCCCGGTATAAGCTTTAATCGTCGTCAACAACAGAGACAAGAAATTAATAATTCGTAGCGATCCGAGCTGCGGCGGAATCACTCGGTCGGTCGGTCTTTTATTATTGTTCTATAAACGCGAAAGCTAAAGGCGATGAATTATTGCGCAGTGTTCGAAAAACGATTCTCAGCCAAACTCATATGTTACGAAATAAGATTTTTTATTCGTGTGTTTTTTTTTTTTTGATTACTGATAAAATGTTATAACGTAATAAACGTTTGAATTTCGAATAACCAACGCGGGACAGGGAAACGTTTAAGATTTTTATCAAAAAAAATTCTTTCCACGATTTTAAAGAAATCGGCCGTAATTTTTTACCGTAAACATAAAAAAACACCGTAAAAGAGGTAATATTATTTATTTATTTGTGCGTCAACACGCACGCACACACACACTCGTCGACTGTACAAGAACTCGGTGAATTTCCAAGAACTTCTAAAATATATATATTTTTATATTATAAAAAAAAGAGTATCCAGAGAGTGCGGGGGGGGGCACGGTGAGAAATATGTTCTACGAATACGGCCGGGGCCATCGCGCGCATTAGAGGTGTTATAAACACGCAATATAATATGACAAGGGATGACTGCAGAGCGTACACCGCAGTAGTACGCGTATATTCGTGCGTCGTCGCGGCGTATGTTATATAAGACGGGGAATCGAATACGGTCAAGCCCAACCTAACCACTTTCCCGGACGAGAGACATTTTTAGAATTCCAAACAGCTCGTAGGGGGCAAAAAAAAAGTACGCACGCGAAAAATCCTTCGCCGCCGCAGCATCGCTGTAGTACCGATCTGTCGACAATCCGCCGCCCGCCCTCGCCTTATATATATATGTGTGTAACACGAAGATACGCCGATAAATCATTTTACACGCACACGCGCGCGCAACACCGCATTAGCCGAACGTTATTCTTCCGTTTTTGTTATTTTTGTTATTTATTTATTTTATCCCCGTAGCCGCGAACGATGCTGAGCAAACTACGATCCGCGAACGCCCGTTCGCGCAATAATAATAATAATAATAAGAAGAAGAAGAAGAAGAAGAAGGAAAAGACTAAGGAGCGTAAACCCTTCGGGATGTTGTGATTTCTGTTGAACGATCCCGCGTATAATCTCGCTTTTCTTTCACGTGGCTGCGCTGAGTGTGTGTGTATGCCGCGCAACAGTACAACACGACCGTCGATCGTACTGTACACGGCTATCGCTGGCGCACGGTCGTTTGCGCGGCTTATTTCTCTTTTAATAATAAATCGTTCAAAACGTAGCACATAATATGCAAAGAAATCCGTTTCGCGCGATACGCCTATACAGGTGTAGGGAAATCGCGGGCATTTTTTTTTTTTTTTTTCATTTTTTCTCTCGCACATTTCTCGTATGAAATTAACGTTGTTTCGGTACGCACAGTGTTTTTATTCGAATTTCGGCGTAAAGTCATTTCACATAACTTTTACGATTCCCTCCTCCCTCCCCCCGAGTAAATAATAGTGTGTACGTAAACAGTAACTCAAAGTGTTCGGTCCGCACCACCGCGGGTTTTAACGGTTTCGATTGTTTGAATGTTGTTCGGTTGCACACCACACGCCGCCGTTTGTGCGTACGACGTTATTTATTTGATTTTTTTTTGGTTTTTCGCGCTCGAACAGTCGGAATTCGCAACCGAAAAGAACGAAAAACACGTTAAACCCCCCACGTCGAAACGGGCCATTCTCGAGACGGGGACGAGTTGGCGGCGCGCAATATACGAGTGTATATAAAAAAAAAAAAACTGTAAATCCGTCGTCCGTGTTAAAAGGTTTGTAAAATGAAAGATGACCTCGCGGGATTCCGCGGCGGTAATTGATGTGTTTTCGGTGGTAATAATAATAATTTGTCACCATAACGCGGCGGTCAGAGACGGTACGAGCCATTAATCAAGCGCGAGCCGCGTCGCAAAGTGCGGAGGGAAAAGCGGTTTTGGAAAACCGTGGCGGCTGCTACTGGTAACGGCGAACATTTATATATATACGAGTACACACACCGTTAGCCAAATAATTAAAATCGTTACAACAAAACAAAAAAAAATAATTATAATAATAATAATAATAATCCGCGTCCGGTTTTCAACGACCCTCGTAAGACCACCCCCCCGGCCGCGTCCCGCGCGTCCTTTTTCTTTTTAACGCGCAAAACATTTGTTTAACAAAAATTACGCGCGCCGTTCACTCCGCGGCGGTTACGCGCCACAGCCCGACTGCGATCGCTCAAAAACCGAGTGTCATCCGGGACGGAGGGGAACCTTGGAGGGGCGGGGGATTAATGTTTATGACGTTGTAATCGTTGTCGCGGCCGGAGGAGGGAGGGGAAACCTGGACGTAAAACTATTCGGTGGTAGTCGTATAGAAACGGATGGGAAGAGAGAGAAGATAACGGACAAAACGTCCATTGACGATAACATTTAGATTCCCATCCGAATCTGTTTCAACGCTAACCGTAACCCGGTATCAGTAGCGCGCGTTCGTCGCAATATACGAGTTACGAGTTTTTTTCTCTCTCATCACGTGCTCTACCACCGCCAATTTTCATTCTATACGATTTTCACGTTACGCGTAACGCGTCACGTCCATACACGTTTTACACGAATTCTTTTCTGTACACGAATTCGTACGTATCGCCGTCGTCTTACACAGCTTTCATGGCCGTTGAATTGTGCATCGCCGCCATCACAGACTCTTTCCATCCATTCTTCTCCATCACGCGTCCCGTCTGTATGAACTCCTTCCCGCACGGATTTTCGGGACACTTCATTCGAAACGTTTTTCGATTTTCTCTACAGCGCAATTTCTCTGTTGCAATTTTTTAAACGTTGAGCCCTTTACGTTATACAAAATAAACAATTTTCGATTTTAAGGGCTAAAAATTACTTTTTTTTTTTTTTTTTTTTACAATACGAGTCCTATAAACGTTATTTCGACTATGTTCCAAAAAAAAAAAATCAAAAAATCACATTTATTTTTTTTTACTTTTTAAATTTCGTTCAGTATCGTGTTTTGTTGAATGCGTCGATTTCAAATTCGTATATTTAGTAATATAAAAACTCTGAAATTTTTATCCGAGTTATTCCACAACGCCCAGTGCCAGTAACTATCTCATTTTTTTTTTTTTTTTTTTGTACACTTTAATCTCTACAGTAGCAGTACGACGTGAATTTCAAAAGAAAAAATTCGAAATTCTTGTATTTACATGGGCCCTTCCGTGACTCTTAGAGTCCCAGGGTCTCGGAGCATTGCTACCCCGTAATTAAGCCACTGCGCAAGGTTTATAGATTTAATTCGTTACAGATCGATTATTATTCTATTATTATTCCGCCGCCGCGTGTATATTCATTTGATTTGAGTCATTTACCACGCGTGTGTATGAGTTTGAAACGAACAATTTTTCACCGGAAATTTATCCATGACGTTTTCGATTTTCTTGAAATATTTCGATGAAATTATATAGGTACATATATGCGAAGAGAAAACAAAAATCAGTTTAAAATTATAAACACGTTTGAAATGCCGAAAATATTGTTAATATGATTTATCTCTGTCCCGGTTATGGAGTGAATATTATATAAAAAATAATTTTAAATATTATTATTTTATTACACTAAACATCGTATTTTTCTCTGTCTGAATGTCCAGCGCAATTTATTTATTTTTTTTTTTTTTGTTCTTATAATTGTGGATTTATTTTTATGTTTCACATTCGCGTTGATGACGCACGCCGTGAAAATTTCACGCACATACACTCGTACAAGAAAATAATAAATCGCCATATCGCCGAATCCATTAAACTCGTACACACGATATTATTAATATTTGATTTTCGGAATAACGCCGAACGTTTTAATTAAAACAATATTATTTTCTTGATTTATCGCTCGACAAATTGATGACACTCGCACATGAGTTTATGAAAAAAAAAAAATAAAAACGAATTATGTGTTTTAAATGTTTAGTAATGTTTTTTCGCTATCGTATATTATAATAATACATGCCAATATTATTCGATTTGAAAAAAAAAAAAAGGTTTTGTTCTTTTCCAGACGAGATAAATTACTTCGAACACATTGTACAAATTGTACGCGCGAAAACATTATTTATGCCAATATTTTTATATATATTCACAATATTAACAATAAATAATCGAATTACCGTTATACATAACGTCATCTGCATATTTTATAATACCGTGTATAGCAGTAACATATTATTTATATCCGAAATCTCAATAAGGGATCGCAAGTCCCTTCCGTTTTCCAAATGTTACAATACACTGTACGATAATTCTGACAAGTGTTCACAAAACGTTTATTCAGCTAGTTTCGCGGTACCAGTCGCGTATTAACATATTGAATTTCGAAAATAAATGTGCAGATATCAAATAACAACTATATAAATGCGTAAAATAATAATAATACATTCGTTCGTATCAGTGCGTATACACGAGAGAGCCACTGCTATTTTACAAAATAGCCCCACGAGTTCCGACTGTGAAATAATCTTTTTTTTTTTGCTTTTTCTACGAGCATACACTACCTTAATATTTTTGTCTCGTTCGTGAAATCGATCTATTTTATATATAAATAAAAAAAAAAGCGCTGTTAATTTTTTTTCCAAAACACTTATGGAAGAAGAATAAAAAGAATTCAGTCCGTAGATTTTCATAACGTTTTTGCTTTTAGAATGTTGTAAACGATAAAAACGTTTATTTCAATTTCAGACGTTCGCGGTAATAATTACGGCAAATATTTATGAACACGCTTTTACGTATTTCCATCGATATGTGTCATTATTCTAAAATGTAAAAATCTAATAATATAACATTTTTAAAATAATTGTATTTCTCATAATAATTGTAGTCGTGTATGTTTTGCATTCAACGATAACATATTTTAGGTTTACGAACGTGTAGATTTTAGGATATCGAATGTTTTTTTTTTTTAATATTATTGCGAGATCGAACGGCTTTTTAATCGAATAAATTAAAGAACACGAGAAAATATAAAATATAAATCTAGTTCGAAATGCGTGTAAATTGACGACGAGCGTCAGAATCATCATCACCCAGTAATTTTACTGCCCGAATAAAATATTATTTGTCACAATTGAGTTGTAGTGTTGTATTTTGTTACTACAAGAAATCGTGATATTGTTGTTATTCTATTCGTACTACAAGTCTTTGTTTTTCCATGATTAAAACGTTATAATTTGGATTATTATTATTATTATTTCTTTTTCTTTTTTTATGAACATATTTTGGCTATTTTTTACGCGTATCTGTATATATAATTTTAACAGGTTTTTAGGTCTTTTACCTAAAAACTCATAAATTAATTAAATTTCTATAACGCTATATTTAGCCAAAAAAAAAAAAAAAAAAAAAATGGATTTTGTTTAGGAAAAAACAAAACTATTCCGTATGTATTTTATATCAATATCGATATAAATAGTAGAAATGTCAAATTTTCCCCTCGCCCTCTTATAATTCAGGCGCGAAATTATCTTACTAATTCGTATTGGCGATTAATACAGATAAACGTTTTTCTGTAATAAGAGAATTTTAGACTGCCGCAGATATTTTTTTCAACACCTCGTATGAAATCCAACGTTATTTTTAACAATAATACCGGTATTAATGGAACTCGCGAAAAATTCGTATTAATATTAATATTTTTTGTTTTTTTTTTTTTTTCAAAACCTCCCCCGAGCCACGAAATTTTTTCTCCTGCGTTCGTCCCTGCACACTGGTAATATTTTTATACAAGCGCGAGGAGCGATAAAGAGAGAGAGAGAGAGAGAGAGAGAGAGAAAAGCTTACATTGTAAGCGATTATGCGATAAAGAGAACACGTATATAGTAACGACGGATATACGAGGGGGAGTATAAAAGAGTACTCGGTGATGACAATAATAATAATAATAACACGAGGCCAATAATAACAATAATAAAAACGGTATATAGGCCATAAAAATAGCTGGGGACTACTGGAACGGCGGGGTTGGGTCGGTCACACGGACGAAGGGACGGCCGAGCATTTCTTCCCTCCGCAGCAGCAGTAGCAGCAGAAAAGTCTCCCCCCTCCCACAGTCCCTTCTGGCCTCCCGACTGCCGTTCTGGACTGTGTAGCGCTCGCGAAACACACACCCACCCACTGCACGCGCTCACCGCCACCAACACTCGCGCCACCACCGTATATAACGCGTTGTGGCCATATATACGCGGGGCGGCGTGTCATCATCCATCAAGTCGAGATTTTAATAACAGCCCGCGGGCAACGTACCTAATATTTTCAACAGGGTTAGACCACATAAATTAACCGAAAATGAGTAACAACGACGACGACGAGGAGAGCGCAAGAGTGTCGTAGCGGTATAGTACAGAGAAGAAGAAAATCCTTTTGGTGTATGTATATGTGTGTGTGTGTGACCATAAATATGCCTACCTGCGTTATAATATTACACGCCGGAAATACGCGCCCCGTGCGCAGCTGCAGATTCTGCACGAGCGCGCCGGGAATAAGTGCGTAGTAGTTGTAGTAGGAGAGAGAGAGAGAGAGTGAGAGAGAGAGAGAGAGACATTTGTAAAAAGGCCTTTTATTTTGTCCTTCGCCGTGCACACCGCAATATAACGTCTCTCCGCGACAACGCTATTATTTATCGTCCCGCGAATACCTTCATAAAAACTGACAAAAGCCTGTAAAAATTCCGAGAATGATAACTCACCGAGCAATAACGAAACAGTGACCTCCCCACGCTACCCTTCACTCGCGATTGTCCCGCTTAGCTAACTCGACAAAAGAAATATTATATAACACATAAACTGATTACGGTTTTTGCGCGCACTTAATCATTTTGGTTTTTATTCGTTCCCCCTCCCCGAGTATAACGATGAAGAAATAAAAAAAAAATAAATAAATACTTTCCGAGTTTCATAAGTGACTCTTATTGCTCGACCGCGCCACGCGGACAGTGCCGACAACGACGTACAACCACGGCTTTCGGATTCCGTGCGGACTTTAGGAAAAAAAGAAAAAAAAAATTCGCTAGTTTTTCCTTTTTAATATTTAAAATTATCTCGTCCCATAGGAATCGGGGTGAAAAGAACCGAGTAAAAAGTGTGTGTCGCATAATGCCGTATATTTATTTTTTCAACGAAATTTCGTACCGACGCTTTTCACGTTTGAATTATCACTATCGATACACGTCTCAATCGTATGTTTGTAAACTGATTGTGGACATAATACAGAATTAGAAAAGAAAAAAAAACCGCTCAACACATTATGTTTAAGTGATCTATTTATCGAAACGGAAAATAAGTCGAATTTCATTTTAAGAAACGACTTTTTTTTTTTATACTTATACATTAATATAATTGGCCAAAATACATTATATTAAAAATATACTTGTAAAAAATTTTTTAGTATTTATTTTTTATCAAAACAGTATAGACTTTTAACTGTCGATTCGAAGACCCAAACTCGTCAAATTACTTAATCTTTATCCAATTAACTGAATTAAGTTTTCTTCAGCGTGTACTGACTGCAGACAACATGTATTCGTGAACCTAAATTTGTTTTCTAAAATTTTCATCTTAGATACATACACGAGCGTATTATAAGTGTTGCGGACGCGAATTCCACTCGCGTTTCCAGTGTGTTGAATGTGTTATATATTTTTAGTACACATTGAGAAATACCTACATAAAATAAAATAATATAACACTATAGTATTTTATACATTTTTAGTACATATATTGAGAAATATTTGCGACGATTAAAAATCTAAATATCACGTTAATCACGTTGTTTCGAACAAACATTTATTTCGTGTCCAATAATTATAATCAAACGATTAACTCGACCGCGCATTGTTGTTACAATACACGACACGCGTACAATCATTTTCCAACGTCTTTAATTATTATAAGATTTCTTTTTTTTTTCTGTAACCTATTGAAAATGTTAAAAATCAATTTCACATAATTACACGTTTCGTCATACGCGCGTATAC
Organism: Chaetogeoica ovagalla; assembly: GCA_032441825.1. Taxonomy (NCBI): domain Eukaryota; kingdom Metazoa; phylum Arthropoda; class Insecta; order Hemiptera; family Aphididae; genus Chaetogeoica; species Chaetogeoica ovagalla. Next base: position 4,013,884 of record CM063742.1, on the reverse strand, counting down.
TATTTTCTAGAAAAACATTTTTTAAAACATTTTTTTCACGGTATGAAAATTTCGTAAAATTAATTTCAGAAAAACACTAATAATTGAAACGAACATACAATAGTAAAAAATAAATCTACAATACTTTTTAAAAATATTAAATTTTGAAATTAAATTGTTTTTTTTCTTCGTATATTGTAATATAATACAAACGCGCGATAACCATCTCGAAGTCTGAACAAGAAAAATAGTTTATGTATATTTAAAAACATTTTATTATTATTATTATTATTATGTTAAAATATTAATTGTCGACGTAAACTGAATATATATGAAGAAATTCGTCACTTTTTTTCAATCTATTTTAATTGAACATTGTTACGATTTCATTTTCAGTATATTTACCGGTCATTATAACAACCATATAACTCCGAGGGTTGTTTAAGGAACATCAGAATCAGACAACTCATTAATATGTTAACAAGGAATTATAGATGAAATATAATTGTTGCGCCTGCATGCACATATATATTTTATCATATTATTGAATAAAAAACGTATTTTGTTAACAAAAAAAAAAAAAAAATCGAGTTATTTGGATAATTGACCTAAACCATTCAATCATCTTTAACCAGCATTAATTATTTATTATTTCTATTGCTTATTACTAAACGAAAAATGATATTGTGCTACAAATTCGCATAGTATATAAAATATACTTTATATGTAATTTTTGTTTATTTTTTGCATTCAGTATTGGGTAGTCAGAGGGAACAACAAATTTAATGTATACCTAGGACAACAAAATTCTAAATACATCACTGTCAATACATCGTTCTTTTTTTTTTTTTTTTTTTGTTGCGAATCGACGCAACGCTTCCGCTATTCGTTGGTATAAGTTAAAAAAGTTCGTTTTCGACGCTTCATAAATTGAAAATTTATTTCCGTAATAAAACAGGCGAAGAAAAACTGAACGCGTTGTTAATAATAATGTACATAAACACGTAATATTGTTGTGATAATATTCTAAACGTTATGACAAAAACTCCTAGAAGAATAGATTTTTTTTTAAAAAATGTATTATTAATTGTTATATGTGTACTATATTATGTGTGAAAAAAATTGAATAAATTTATAATTAATTTTGATGATAATGCGTGATACTCGATTTTTGAAAAAAAAAATTACATATATATATATATATGTGAAAAAAATATATGTCTGCTGCTGTCACACAATTCAAAGTCCAATACTTGCTCTCTAATCATTGCTATCATACACGTAATGCTTTAGAGCGATTAAATTATTGTTGACTTAAATGAACAGCTGATTTAATTCTTAAGACTTAAATACATTTTGACTACCACTAATAAGGGGGCAGAACTAGTAATATAAAAAAATATTCCCTAAAATTGTTTTTCCACTCACGTCTACGCCAAAAATTATTCGCATACGTTAATGCGTAACGGAGTCTAAATGATGCGACACGGTAAAAACGTCATTATGACGGTTGAAAAATGAAATTCAATGCACAGAATAATCTCGTGAATGATAAATGTAAAAAAAAAAAAATATATAAAATCGAATAAAGTGCGACGTGATAAATTAGATTATAGCGCGCACAAAGAAGTCCGTATGTGAAGAGTATAACGTCGTTTACTATACATCTCCGGATATTACAACTTTGCCCTCCGCGGTGGTGGCATATACTCATATTATAAATATTATAAATATGTGTGTGTGTAAGTGTATTATAAATATTATAAAAATTTATAAAAAGAAATCGCTGCGTGTCAACTAAACACATTTTTATAAAAATATATTTGTAAAATTGAATTCTCTTTTCCTCTCGACACAAATCATATTCGTATATACAAGGTGTATCTAGTATTTCATTTTATAAAGATTAAAAAATAATAACAGATCAATGGTTTCAAAAACACTGTAAGAATCTGTTAAAAAAAAAATTAATAGTTTATATATATTTTTAATAAATTTAAATTTGATCGCTGCTGTATGATTTTAAAATATATTACATATAAAAAAATAAATTTATAAATTCCCTGTCAAAGATAAAGATTTTTTTTTTAATTCTTGGCACGATTTTTATTATTTCGTAGTGTTTAATAAAATGATGTAAAACGATGTAAAAATAAGTTTCCTTTTTTTTCTCGATGAGATTTTATCATCGAGTTCTTGACGGTAAATAGTTTCCAATTGTCAGTTTAATTTAAATTCAATATCGTTATTACGATAAAAATGATATTTTTATACATAAAATTGTATTTCCAACTATTTCGTGTGCAGTTATAATTAGTATTTGTGATAAGTTAGGTATAAAAATTAATAAACTTAAAAATATTCTTATTCTTATAAAACAACACTTAAAGACTTAAAAAGCTATCAATTTTTTTTAAAAAAAGGAAACGATTTAAACGCTATAACAATGAACAATTTGAATAGAGAATTGTTTGTTTTTTTTTTTTTTATTTACTTGTTTATTTTGATATTTTCAACTAGTTATTTCAAGCTAATTTTTCAATGAGAACTTATTTAAATTGCATTATATTTTTGTTTATGTCGCACTTGTTGAATAGTGATTAATTATTACTATAAACTGCGAGTAAAACTAATTAACATAATAGTATTTTGCGATTTACAAAAATCAAAAGTCTATTACATGTTTAAGACTTAATAATAAGTAGTAGTTTGGATAAAAGTATAACTGTATAATATGTTTTAATTTCTTTATTTTATCATGACATAAAAAATGTTTGTGTTAATATAATTAATTTTAATAAACTTCTTGTAAAATTTATTAAGAAAATGAGTTATTTATTTACTTTATTGTTTCAATCTCACTAATAATATATTTAAAAATGTAGTTCCTTGAGTCATTTTTTCATTGCCGTTTCGAATTTGTTTTATCTTAATTATTATTAATTCTACGATTTTATTATTTTTATTATTGTAATATTAATAATTTTCTCCAATTTGTTCTTTCCTATTTTAGTTGTTGTACATTTCCCTCTTGCTTATAATACCGGATTTTAGGATTTTTTGTCAAAACCGGTAGTAACCTAACCATAACTGTTGTATTCTTCTTTATTTCACATAATATATACTCTTTGGCTTAATTACTTACATTTACGTATTTATAATTTGTTTTTTGTTTTTTATAACACTCTTCGCAGATAATTAATATATGATCGTTACAATAATAATTCGTCAGAGGGAATGCATTTGTTTTAAAATATAATAATAATATGCGTAATACAACCGTAATGGTGATGACAAAAAGTTGACGTAACCACATTCATATCCCCGTACGAGAGAATAAATTTAATTCCTCGAACGATTTATTGTTATTGTAATACGAAAAAACGTGAGGAGCGACGTATCGAAATTAGACGGTTTAAAAAAAAAAAAATCACATCGCAATTAGTTTAATTTTTTTATTCCATACTAGCTGACTTTTGTCCTGACAAAATTCCAATAAACGTTTGTTTTGTGATTTTGTGAGAAGCTATTGGAAATGTGGAGTGAACAAAGTAAAAACGAGATAGAAAAGGAACTTCTCAGTTTGTCTGTGTGTGCGTATTAACTATTTTCTCCACGGACATTCAATTTGATGAGGATAGATATTTACAAATACGTTAATGGAAATATCTTAATGAGTTTCATCACTTTATCGCCACTTTTTGCGGACGGATGTTTTTCAAATTGCGCCTTCAGTACACATTCCGCGTGAGAATTACTTGTACGAAAATCAAAATCGAACTGCGCGACGATTTGGACGCGAGTACTCGTCCTGCGTAACGAACCGTACTGTGTTTTAAGAAGCAGTCGTTTCAGTTTCCGAGTCCTAAAGATTGCGGAAAAAAATGCATAATCTCTGTAGTATAGTGACGAGAAAAACACTGCGACCAAACGTAATCGTTGGTCGATCATCAGTACATTGTGTTTGCTTCTTTCGTCTTTTTCCTTTTCTTTCATTTTCCGACGACGCAACTGTTTCCCGAGATTTACCGAAAAAATTTCCCGGAGACTTTTCCAATTTCCCTTTCCCCGAAGGACTTATCGCCGGACATTAAAAAAGAAACGAGAGAAAAATCACCCGAATCGGTCCGCGTCCGGGTTTTCGTGTGATGCTGTTTAATTTCTATAAAACGTGAGATAAATGGCCGACAAATGAATCGCGATTGTGTTAGTTTCGCGAGGAAAAAAAAAAAAAGGAAAGAAAGGGGAAAAAATGAACGCGAGAGACGGTTGAGAGGAGAGGGAGAGAATCATATATAAAATATAATCGAAATATATTTTTTTAAAACGAAATAATTGAAACCGCCTTTTGTGTTGTTCACTGTCGGCTTCCAATAATTCCAACTAACAATGGGGGCGGCGCGCACACAATTTATGCGTTCGTTTGTGATGATAGCAGGAGTAGTAGTCGTAGTAGTACGAGTAATAGTAGTAGTAGTAGTAGTACGAGTTTTAGTAGTAGTAGTACGAGTTTTAGTAGTAGTAGTAGTAGTACGAGTTTTAGTAGTAGTAGTAGTAGTAGCGCGTTTTACACATGTTCCGCGCGGCAATTGGGAGTTTGTCCACCACCGCCGCGACTATTATAATAAATACGCGCGTTTTTTTTTTTTTATTATTGTCCTACCATCGCACCGGTACCGTCGGTATTTTATACCGTGCAAATAACTTAACAGCGTTGGTGTTTTTTTTTTTTGTTTTTACAAACGCAATATAATTCACTCTGTAGACGATAAAAATAATAATAATAATAAAAAATGTATGTAAACCGAACGGTCGAAAAGATAATCGTATAATATACGAAATCATAATAATATTATATACGACGGTAATTGAAAATAGTTATAAAAATAAAATAACGAATAATCCGCGTTTTTCTAATACGTATTAAAGAGAAAAAAAATATTATTATTATTATGTCGTTACCGTAATTGGTGTGGAAAAGAAAAGAGAGAATGAGAAAGAAAAGTCACTCCCGTATTATTACTACTGTTCAATCGAGAAATCGCGTATTTGAAATTTACCGCGAAACATTTTAATATAACGTGTGAAATATTCCGCGCACGAAATATGGAATACAATTATTATAATTTATATTTCGATATATTATATAGTAATCGCGATTTAAAAGAAATATAAAACTACACATTACGAGTGCGAAAAATACGTTTCGTTATATTCTGTCTTAATATAACAGTTTTTCACCCTGCTCCCATATTTGAACGGTTTGTGACGGTTTTAAAACAAAAGGATATTATTTTCTCCGTGAAAAAAAAAACATGTTTTCCTACGAAAATCCGAAACGATTCGCTAATTCGAGTAAATTCTTTTTTATATATATACGTAAATTATTCGTTTTTATAACGTGTTCTTATAGATTAATCGACAAAAATCCACCGTCATGTTTTATAAGGTCGTTTTCGCAACAACGTTTCTCTTCGCCCAAAAAGACAGTCATTTCTACTAGGTGGGAAAAAAAAACTGTCGAATCGTTTGCAAATTCTTGCAAACACTTTCAATTCCACCTTTTTACCCGGAAAAAATAATAATCAATTTTTTTCTCTTATACAAAGTATAAGAAATAGAAAGTCGAATTGTAATTAATAATAGTAAAAAAAAAAAAAATTAACAATTAACTCGTTCGAACGTTTTTGACGTATTAATTCATTTTTAATGTCAGTCGCGCGAAGAGACAATATTAAAAACCATTATAACCACAAGGCGTAGGTATTTTATAAGTGTTCGGTGAACGCATATTTATCGCTTTCGCAATATTCGTATAATAATACAAATATGCTCTGCTTCTGAAATATGACAATTATGATTTCTGTGAAGAAAAAAATAAACGATTTGTACAATTTTATACGCCACTCATAATATAATATACGTTATAATTACGGGTTTATATTTTTTTCTTTCAGTCACGTTCGACCGATGGCTTTCGTATTGCACCACTATCGTTAACTATATTAATTTTGATTACAGCGTTTTTATGATTTCTTTTCTATTTTTTTTTTTTTTGTTTTCAAATTCCAACAAATCCATTTGAATCGCCTTTATTCGGTCTGTATTTTCCCTTTTCGCGTTGCGTCGTGTCCATACCAATTAATCATTTTTATACAGTGTGCACCTCAGTTTCCTCTCTTAGTTCCTGGTCGTACATTATTCTCCATATTCATATCGTTTTGTTTCAAAGGCACGAGACTACGGATTTTTCACGAGACATCTTGTTCTCGACACACGTAATTAAATTTCGTTTCGGTTTCTTTGCTAACGTTGGCCACACGTCAGTGGCCAACACGAATTTTTCGCCGTTAGCTGGTCGAGAGCATAAATATGATATTTGATAATTTAGTTTAAAAAAAAAAAAACGTAAATACGGCAAACAAAATATTATTTGAATTAAGTGTATGACATTTTCATTTCAAATCTAGGTAACCAAATTGTTTTACATTAATATATAAACACCCCAGGGTGTCCGTTATTTATATAGGGGAAATTTTTTTTTTGTCAAATTTTAACGAGTGCCGGCCCAAAATTTATAAAAAGTACACGTGAAAATAAATTTAGTAAAATTTGAAGTCTGTCGGATTTAATTAACAGGGTTTTTATAAAAAAAAAAAAAATCGTAATTTTAAAACTAAAACGAGTACATAGTAAAAAAAAAAAAAAAAAAAATTTACAGTTATTATATTTCGACGAAAAAATCCTTTTTATATATATATATATATATATGTTTTTTTTAACGAATCCGCGGTCGATTTATGGGAATCGGTTAAAAAACGCGATACGCGCGCGTATAATAGAGTAAAAAAAACGTATTTCAACGCGGCGCGCGCGAGTTCACAAATGAGAGAATACCTGCGGCCGGTGCATAACGTACTCGCCCCCCGCCCTCATCCGTGAAATCTCGAATGCCATCCTCCAACGTAACGCGTTTGGAAAGAAACAAAAAGAAAAAAAAACGCGACTGGTAAGACCGAATGGTGGGAGGGGGGAGAGGAACCGAAACAAAACGTTCGCGCGCACATTTTAGTATTACAGCCGTGCTATTATATTATTACGCACGCGTTACACGTGTAAGGCTACTTCTTAAAAACAAAAAAAAAAAACGCCTCACAAACGCATCTACACACCGCACTCGATTCATACAGTCATAAAACTCGGGGGCCGATATGTCATTTCGAATCCTTACGATTGCCCCGAGACATCACACACGCACGCACAGATCATGTTCGCCGCCGCCGCCGAAGACGCTTATTTTTCGCCTCGCTCGCTCGCACTCCGTTCTCTCTCTCTCTCTCTCTCTCTTTCTCTATGTGTCTGTCTGTCTGATAAAAAAATAGTCTACCGACGTACATAATATTGTTGTTATATACAACGGTGGCAGTCAGTGGTCATATTGGTGCAGGCGGCGACGGGGGATTCGGTTTCCCAGGCCGTTCGTGTTTCTTCTTTGCACGCGACTAGCTGCGACTTCCTGCGTGCAACAAACTCAGAAGAAGTGTATATTTTTATACACAAAACCGGGGGACCGGCGCCCCGGAACACGCGGCGTATATTATACACGCACACACCACAATATCCACCCGTTAGTGTGTGTGTACCTCGTCCCCGAGCGTATCGGTTACGATGCTTATTTAATAACCGCAGCAACGGGAGTCTTGCACACACACACACCGGACCTGCACTGCACTATTGGTGCAGGCCGTTAACCGAAAACGTGTGTAATACACACACACACACACACTGCACGCCGGTGTACGCCGTGAAAAATTAAATAAAAAAATAGCTGCGTTTTCACATACCGAGCGGGCGGAGGCGCGAGTGATTGCGTTTCACGACATTGATAGCGCTAAATTTCAAACAGATATCCGATACTACGCGTCGTCGCGTATTGTTGCCACTGTATAAAACCTCACCGCTCGCGGGGACTCGATTTTTTTTTCTTTTTTTGCCACCACAACATTTAGTCGTGTACCTCGTTCTTTCGTTGTTTTTTTTTTTCCGTCGTCGCGTTCGATTTGACCGCGACGTACCGAGAGTACGAACGTAATAAATACACGACGACGTATCGAAATACGCGGTTTTTAAAACGACGACCGCGGTGGTCGACTTCGGTTAGGAACATTATTCGCCGCGTCGTCGTCCGACAGTTTGGAAAAGAAAATCGTCCCGAGGCGAAATCGAAAGTAATTTTAAAAAAAAACTTAAATCCGCCACTAGTGCGAAGCGTCGTCGACAGTGTCGCATTAAGAATTACGTTTTTTTTTTTTTTTTTTTTTTTTTTGGTATTAAACACTAGGGAATAATACGTCGAACGTACGATTCGCATATTTACGCTCGATAAATTTGAATCGCGTCGATTAATTTGAATCGCGATGTACTCAGAAACAGAAACTACTGTCGTACGGAGATATTTTTGAAAATTTATTAACATTTCTCGCCGATCCAGTTTCGGGAAAAAAAATAATATCGCGTGATCCGATCAAAAAAAATAATAAATAACGGTTTTTGTTTTGTCCACAAACGTGTATGCTATATTATACAAAACAGTTTTGTATAACACTTATCCGAAACCCGAGTGAAACGTGCAGTAAACCGAATTTTAGGGAGAAGAAGAAGTGAAAAAAATTCGAACATTTTATTACGCGCCGATCGGAAAATCGAGATGTCCGTCAACGCTGCAAACACATTTTAATCGTCATATTTCGACGTTGTTTAAACGATTGAAATATTAAAAATAATTATTAACACATCATACGTCGAGAAAGCGTCAGAAGACAACTATGTACGATATTTTCACTAATGTTTTTTCCTGACGAAATATTCGATTAAAAAGAATTTCACATACGACTGTATCGTATTTGTATTCAGCTATATATTCGTTATACTATGTTTAAAAAAAAAAAACAGTGGGAAGACGTTTGTATTTTACTTATTATTTCTTATAATCTCGTATTATGTTATATATATATATATATATAGAAAAAAAAAAGAAAAAAGAACAAAAAGTGTATGCGCGTCTACACTCGTAACGATAATCATTATTCATTATAACTGAAACCATTACTCAATCGTAGTATCCTATTAAAACACATTTGGTACTTAAAACATTTTTTTTTGCTTCTTCTTCGATCTTAAGAAACGTCGTGTTTCAAATTCTTTTTGAAACAACCGACGGTCCTAATAAGACACGATAGAAAATATTGTTGAAAAGAAAACATCCGTATCCATAAAAAAAAAAATAATAATAATCCCCTTAACAGTCTCGTTTTGTTGCCAATAACACCACCAATACGTACGACTCGGTCATCGTGCAACAATGTACAATTTTAGTGTTCCGATAACCCGTTTGATCTGTTTCACTCCTAAAAAAAAAAAAAAAATCAACGCGCGGTGATCTTTCTACGATTTAATCCACATGATAAAAATAGATACCGGTAATAATAATAATATATCGAAATTAAAATTATATCGAATAAAACGATATATTTTATATTACATTTTACAGCACAATTATTATTATTATTATGTGTTCGATGACGCGTTTTTTTTTTTTTTTTTTATTCAACAAGAATTATAATATAATACTCATTTTTATTCGCTCGTTCTGCGATAGCTGTGTGTGATACGTTCGTTATTTCGATGTATAATACTTGACAGTTACTATTGGTAACCGTTTTGACCGGACGATATTTCTTGTCGGAAGATCCTTCGTAGTCTTTTATTACTAAATTTTGTAATTGAGAAATTTTATAAGAAGTGAAATTTGACGAAACACGCGTGCAAATATGCGCAGAAAATAGTCGAAAATATGCATAAAAAATTTTTTTGAATTTTTTTTAACAATTCGAAAATATAAATTACATTCCAATATAGACTGATAGGTAATTAATAATAAATAAATAAAACATCTGAAATCATCAAATAAAATTATACGTTTTAGGTTTGAAAACGCGCTATTGAACCTATACTCGTATACGTTTTACGATTTTACGGGATATATTTTATTGAAAATAAATATAATTATTTTACTAATAATTCATTTATATGCGCAAAAAAACCGATAATATGCAATTCTTAAAAAGTATATATCGAAATATGCAAAAAAAAAATCCACAAACATGAACTCTGTAGGTTATGAAACAAATTTTTAGCTCTTCTATAGCTGCTCTAAATAGAAAACATAGACAGAAATATGCAATTTCTATGACTTATCTTCCTTGGTAATTATTATCTGATATAATATTAAATAGTGTTCCCCCGTACATGATATAATTTACTCTCTCGAGTGACAACGAAATTTCACGACTCTTTCCGACGGCCACCTACACGTGTTTAATTGATGCGAAACACAATAATCTCTAAATAAACGGTAGATAAATTATTGTTTTCCGGCTCGCTAATAGAAAAAAAACACTGTATGCGATGTTAAAATAGGTCACCTGTATACTTATATACTTCATTCGCTCGGGGAGAATATTAATTTTGGTTTATTGGATCCGGTAAAAATAATGTTTTAAATTGATCAAATACCTCCAACACCGTGTTTGGAATTTTTATTATTATTATTATTATTATTTTTTCTTCGCTTCTATCCTGTTCGCATACACGTTTTGGAAAACGTAACTTTCGAATAGATTTTTTTGTCATTTTGGCACTGCGAACTTTGTGAGTTTAAAGACTATTCCGAAACCCTTTGCGCTCTCGTTTATTGAATGAAATTAATAATTACTACGCAGCAGACAATAAACGATATTGTACGAGAGAATTTGGTCGCGATTTCTTCTATTTGGCCGGAACATGGAGAGTGGAACAGAACAGTTGTCTCGATTGAACTTCGGGCGTCGGAAAACTATTGTCATTCGACGACTACATAAAAAAAGCGTACGCCGAGAAAATTGATGGGCCGCACCACGTGCACCTACTGGCGGGACTCTTATCCATCTGTCGAAAAACCTTCAGATATTTATGCTCGTATTTATATATATATATATATATATATATATATAAAATAAATAGCGTATAACTTTTCCTGGCAAACAACCGCGCGCGCGTAACACGTATATTTGCTGGACGGAACGAAGAGACGTTTTCCGCGTTTATATATAAGAGCTTACTTTTACGAGTCATAAACACGCTGCAGCATCCTCCAACATCCACAACGTGTACATACACTTACATTCCGCTCTCGTTTACACAAATAAATACGAGACGTTACCCCATTTCCCCCTTGCGGATCCGTCTCTTTAACTTCGCGCGCGGTAGACGCGTATAAAATGTGTAAACGCGCAGCACAATGCAGTGAACATTTTATACGTTTAAACGGCCGCGAGATCGGCCAATTGAATGAGACGATCCGCGTACAATGTAAATATACTATTATTATTATTATTATTATTATTATTATTATTATTATTATTGTACTGCGGTCTGACGGCCGCGAGACTGTCATAAATACTTAAACCGAATCATTTTTCCTTCCCTCCGTGTTTAACGCGCGTTTTGAAACGCCCGAACACGGCGCTTTTTTAAATCGTCCGACGATTTTCAGTAGTATGAACGCAACTCGCAAAAGAGTACGCTTCACGCGGCAATTGTAAAGACGAAAACACGCACGTATTACAAAAAAAAAACAATGTACTTTTACATTAATCGTATCGACTTTTGGTATTATGCGTAATGCGAAATCCACGTGCTTTATACCTGTGTATTTTATGCGAATGAGAACAAGTTATTGTTTTCATTAATCGCATACGGCTGCCATCTATGTTTATACAGGACAGTTTGAGTGTAACGACTAGTTTTTAAAATACATTTAAACATTTGTAAATTGTTAGACATCTATTTTTTCGTGAAAAAAAAAATTGCCCGTTAAAAATCAACGGTGAGACGTCGTACTCGTTGACGTCGTACGACGCGGTGACGGTTTTCTTTTTCGCGTTCTCGCGCACAACTCGTGTATTTCGGCAACGGCTCAAAAGCCGCGTGCAAATTGTACGTAATTTATAAAAAAAAAAAAAAACGTTAAAAAAAACATTGTAACGAGAGATCATAACGCCCGTTGTATTTTTTTTTATATACATGTATAAACAATTTACGAGTTTATATTATTGTACTTAAAAGTCGTCACGAAACGATATTTCGAAAAGTAGAAAAACATAATATCATTTATACCGCGAGTTTTACACTCTTTTTATATTACAGTTATACACCGACGACGACAATTCTTCTTTGCTCGCGCTTTAACGACCGTACCGTCGATATAAAAAATGTGCCAGCGAACGAGACGCGTTTTCAAACAATATAAATAAATATATTTTACGTTTACGCGATTTTATAATACGTGTTATAATAACATTCATGACGTGCGGCAGTGGTAATAGTCGTCGCGGATGCGACATTAAAATTTCTTTAAATAATATAACCGAACGCGACCGCGTTGTTGAAAACGTGCTTTCCTTCCCCTCTTCTCTTATTAAAACGGTACACAAATATACAAAAACCGATTTATTTTAAAAACGCGCGAGTGTTTTTCAAATGTCATAACGGCGATTCCAACCGTGCAGGTCCTTCTAAATTTACATCATTTTTTTTTTTTTTTTACTTTTAAAACAGTGTTAACTTAAAATTAAATACTGTTGCGGTCGTAACTAAAAAAATGTACGGAGTGTAATTGTATTCCGTGTTATATACGTACGATTTGCTCAAAAGCGTCGGCGTCGTTCCAAGAACTGGCAAACACAACCGGTCAAAAAATTATGAATATTCTCGCATTGTTTATGAATCTTTATTCATTTAAATTGTTCACCGAATCAGTCTGCAACGAACGCACGTCATTAATATTTTTCCTCGATATTTACTCCATATGTAACCGATCTGTTTCCCAATAGTCCTATATTCGATACGCGTTAAGAAACAGAATTTTAATATTAATTATAGTAGTGGTGGTCGAAAATAATCGATTTCGCCGAAATCTCGTTTTTACCGGCCTATTTTAATGTAATTTTTTGTTTTATGCGCGCTTTTAAGAAAAACGAAAAATGACCGCTCTCTAAAGTGCCCCGCGACTATATGGTAATTCGTTACCGGAAACCGGATACGGTTGTAAAAATAGAAACACTCGTTCTGGTAGAATTTTTGTGTACGGACATAAAAAAAAAAGAACCACATCATTGTAAAACCTCCTCGTTTCGCTCGAAATCCAAAAAGTAAAAATAATCTAAATCGATACACCGGCGACGCGATATTTTGAGACGCGAATCGCGAGATAAATCGTTATTATTTTAAACGGCTATTTTTTTTTTTTTTTTTTAACAATTGTCCTGCAGAAAACGTCGTTTATAATAAAGTAATTTTTACATTGCCGATCGACAGAGAATCACGTGTTTTCCATTTATGTGTGACATACATAGAAACACGTTTGAACGGAATGATACAAATGAAAAAAAAAAAAATGAATATACAAACGTAATATAAATTAAAATAATCCGCGTGCGTTGTTATGCCCCCCCCTCTAGCTCATTATTCCTTCGCCGTAATTAATTACAGCTAATTTTAACGGTTTATGAAGTTTTACAACAGAAATCAGCTCTACGGATTACAATATTTAAACAAATCACTTCTTCTTATTATTTATTTATTTTTTTTTTCAATGACTATTACACACAATAATCGAAACGAAATTTCAAACTGTTAATAAATGTATTTTGTTCGAACGCTATACAATATTTTTTTGTCGTTCCGCGTAGTAAACAAATAAATTTTTCGGCTGTCCCACACTCGCGAACATGTAACACGATACGTTACAACTGCAGGCCTGTCTACACGGCTATGTGAAAAGCACCGATTTTCTAGACGAACGCAGTTGAAGCGATCGGGCTTTGTGCCTTGTCGACGGCCATTGAGAGAATCGCCCGGATTTTTTCGATATTAAATCAATGAGAAAAAAAAAAAAAGGAGATCAATCGAAAGTATACTGTTCGTCAATATCGTTGTAACGAATTCTCTCGATATTCGGTTTCTGTTGCAAATTCAATATTTTAAGACCTGTTCACGGACTACGTCGGTTATAAATCCATCAAAACCGTTCCGTTTATATATAAAATAAATCGCGCGCAATCGAATGATTTACATTTTTTTCTTTTTTTTTTTTTCACACTTTCACAAAATCAAAACACGACAACCGCTCCCCCCCCGTACTGCGTACACCGAGCACATATTGAGTTTCACGGTCGACTCATTTAAACATCAACAGACACGCGCGCGCGCGAACGTCCAGTTGAATTTCGGACGCGTTTGTTCGCATACGTGTTTGTGACACTTCCATTTTGTTCGTAGACCGCAGACGACTACTGGAGCAATTATACGCGTAGAAAACGCGCGTTTTCGGTCCATTTCAACGTCGGCCGCGGTGCGCGAAATTAATTATAACGTTTTTAATACAATCGCGAACGGGGTGGAAAAACGTCCGAACCTGTGTGATGTCAACAAAAAAAAAAAGAAAAAAAAACCTAACGACACGTACACATTAACAATTCACTAATTATTATTCACGCATTACACGCACACGCGCGCGCGCGCATTGTTTTCGTTTGAAATTTTCTTCTTTTTTTTTTTTTTTTAACATCAACGCAAAAGCTAACACTTACACTGTCCAGTTTCGTTAACGTAACGTAACCGCATTTTGATCGAACGCGGTGAAAAAATTAATAAGTTTTATCGAACGGGGAAAAAAAAAAAAAATTTCAGTCATCGCGGTTGACCGAGTAACGACGGCCAGTAATCAATAATACGGCGTAATCAATAATGTTAAGTCATGGGTGAAGGGGAGGAGGGACCAATATTTCGTCATATGAGAACAAATAGAAAATTTTTTTTTTAGTAAATTTGTGTTCGTTTAAATAAAACAATATTTCGTATTTCGGATCTATTATTTTTCTGCTTCGGACGACCATTTCGCTGAACACCGTACAGAGATTTTTAAAAATTCGTAAAAATCAATAAAAATTTTAACGGCCCTTCCAATGTATTGATAAATCAAATTCTATACGACCGATACCGGCATCTTATCAATTTATTATTTTCTTCGATAAAAACGACATATGTCACGTATAACAGACTTTCTAATTTTCTTCGTTTTTTTTCCCCCGCCCGCTAATTTTTATTGAGCACTTCGTCCGCTTTTACTCACCATATACATCTGACATACGGTTGAACCTGTAATCGGTGACTTGACCAAATCTAACCGCACCAGTCAACATATCATTAATAAACGCCAACAAATTCTGTTGTTACGAAAAAATGTAATTTTTAATTATTTTATAATTTCCTATTTTCATACATTAGACGAGATAACGCGTTATGTGAAAAAGAAAGCTCATCATATCCATTCCATATATCCTCCGGTTAACACACTGGAAACGCGCGCGTCTCTCACGCGGCGCGTTTTTTGAGCAAATTTTTGTGTACACCGCATTGCTATGGAGACGATTCTGATTGTACGAATTTTTCGGTTAAAAAAAAAAACACTTATGTTTTGTTCCGAAAATCCAAATCTCATTAATAATAATAAAAGGTCTCCTCGACAAAATGATTGCGCGCCACTGCTGGCGAATGCAGGCGTGTGAAATGCCGAAATTTAGTCGAAAACAAAACGTACGAGGCGCGCGTTTACGATTACGTACGATCGAATAAATTTTTTACCGTCTTTGTTTGGCCGCTGCATAATAATATATAAATATACAGCCAATTTATCCAGGCCGTAAAAAAATTATTGTGTGTGTGACGACGGCAGCCACACGATTTCTAACACATGTATAATACGTTCGATATTCATGGAACGACGACCAACCGGAGCACTCGAAAACGGGTTCCTCTCCTTCGAATCAAAACGTTAAAAACTTATTATTGTTATTGTTATTATTATTATTATTGTTATTGTTATTATTATTATGTGTGTGTGTGTGTACGTACATAAACATAAGCACACTAAACGGACGTTATAGAGATTTAAAGTGTCGACGAACGTGTGTGCCTCGCTGCACATATCACGTTATAATTTATTACGTATTATACATTATGTAATAATAAAAGAATGATTTGAAAGTTAAAATTTGTACGTCCTTTTTTAACCTCGTCGTGTATGTCTTAAGAAATATTTCGGAATATCAGAGAAAAAAAAATCGGAATAGATTTTTGTTTCTTTTAATTTGTGAACTCTATGATTCCAACGAATATCCGATGACCTTCTGGATATTGAATTTATTTATTTTTTTCAATTGCGCTGCGGTTCATTGTTGTATATCAATTAACGACTAATCAATAACTACCGATATTTTCTACATATTACGGGAACAAAAACTGCGTGTTTTATATAAATACAAAATTGGAAAATCTGAAAGTAAAAACGAGTGATAATTAAATAAAAGAAAAAATAATAATAAACGTCACTGTAAAACGAATAAAAACAGAATGAAATAAAAAGGAATAGCGTTGTGAGGACGTCCTTAAAGCGAATTACTTAAAATCTAAAAAAAAAGTCGAAATTATTTTTATAATAAAAACATAACTTTTGAATTAGAACGAGAAAATTTATTTCGCATCTTTTTCATTTGTAACAATTTTCGCGTTTCGAGTTATTTTCTTAACTTTTCTTGAAGGATTTTTGGATATAAAATACGAATTCGAATTTTTTTAAATTTCAACACATCTAAATTGTATACATATAAATATAGCAGATTACGAAGTATATACTCCGTATATTAACGGACAATAATTGCAGTAATAATTTTTTTTTTTTTACAACTTAAAAGAAGTCCAAGTCGATGAGATCTACAATCGCGTGTAAAACTTTTTTTTAATTTATAGCAAAATTATTAAAAAATTAAATGGACTTTTAGCGAATCGTTTTGAATTTTCGAAGAATATTTTTTTGAAAAGCATTTTTCTTCAGAGTTTTATTGAGCGTTACGTTCCGTAGTATGTATAATTTCTATACTGCAATGCACAGTTCAGCGATAGAATGACTCGTATGATATAATTTTTAATTCGGCCCGATTTTCTTCTATACAACAGTGGTTCCCAACTTCTACGTCCCTCCTTGTAGATTATCAAAAATCTTACGCCTCTCTCCCCTAAAATTCAAATGACATTTTTGTTTTAACGAGCCGTACAAATAAATTTTACGAAACAACTACTATTAATATACAACTGATCACTGAAATGGCTATTTATTTATTTATTTATTTATTTTTTATCATTTTATCAAACATAAAATATAAACCTAACGGTTGCCGTTACGTTTCTCAGCGTCACTATATTCGCGGTATCCAAACTGCTCCTTTCCCTGCAGTCGGAAACCATATTGGAAGTATCAGTCCTCGGCGCTTGCCGTGCGAAACCGGGACGAAAAACACCAGCGGTATATATATGTGTATTTTTTTTTTTTTTATGTATTTGGAATTCGGCCAGAAAATAACTGAGCGCCATACGCAATAATGACAATAACGAGAACGGAAAGAAAAAAAAAAAAAATCGTATAATATTGGTACGGGGGCTACGTGGTGGCCGGGCGCTATACGCCGCGCTTTGCGACAAACGCGTTTACGCGTTTCCTCCTGCACCACAAGCGCAACGCTAATACAACGAAATACACACGCGTATAATATATTTACAATATTATATATATATATATATATATTACGTTTATATTCCGGTATATACGCGTTGTTGTTGTTATTATTATAACGCTCGTGCACGGCCGCGTTATTGGTTTCCGATAAATCGTTAGCATAATACGCTTATAAATTTCGGTTTTTAATAAGGGTCGGAACTCTGTTTTTATACACACGTTATTAAACTTTAGCGGTCGCCAGCCAGCCCTCCGCTCTTCCCTCCTTTCGTTAATAAATCTCGCAGTCTTCCCGCCGCCGCCGCCGCCGCCGCCGCCGACCCCGTCTCGTATACGCGCACACAATAACGCAACATTCCACGCCGCCGCCCATTCCTCCTGCCCCGGTCGCAGGCACTCGACCCGACGACTACGACGGGCTCTCTCTCGTCGTATATATTACGCGGCGACGACGACGACGACGCAATTGTAAAGCCCGCGGCCGCATCTCGTCGTTGTTCGTATTACTGTGCTACGCCCGCGCCCGCGCGTCCTATTCGACTTTTTTTTTTCTTCTTTTCCGCTACTTTTTTTTTTTCTTTTTCGTTTTGCGTTTCGTTTTTCCCTTCTTCCCCGTCCCAGACTTCGAGAGTCCCTAAAACATATGGGATTTATCGCCGCCAATCAATGCGCGTTGTAATAGCGATAAAACGACGAGTGTACACGGACAGTTGTTGTATTTTTTTTCTTCACCACTCATTGTTTTTTTTTTTTTTTTTGTGTGTGTTCGCTCGGCTTTCGGTAAAACCGCGCTAACACGTCATGGCGCTGTGCAAAAATAAAAAAACAAGCGATTCACTCTCAGAAAGTACTTTTCTTTTTTCTTTTTTTTTGAAAAAAAAAAATCAAATTCAATTTGTATTTGCTATACAGAAAACCGCCTATCTTCCCCCCCCCCACCGTTCTTTACTTTACATTTATTTATTTATTTTTTTGAACAATTCGTCGACGTTTCGAATGTTAACCGTCGCCAACACGGCTGAATTCCCGATGACGCGTTTTCAACGGTATTTGGCCGAAAGACGCGACCGACGATTTTCGCACCGTCGTCGATCGTAACAGCCTTTGCGCGCGCACTGTATACGATAGTCGACAATGCTTAGGATAACGGGAATTGAAACATGCGAAAGGATAAGTCGCCGATAATATTTTTTTCCCGCGCAATTACGCCGCAGTCCGTACACACAAATATATATATATATTATATATTCGAATTTCATTACAATTTTATCATATTTCGTTATCCGAATTTCAATTCAATCTGAATTCTTTTTTTCGCGCTAATCTCGTTATAACATATCCGTATGCATTCCGTTGCATTGGAAACACGCAAAAACGTAAAACCACGAACGTATAACCGCCAAGGCCCCCCCCCCGCGAGCCTTAAAAAAAATATAAAGAAAACAGACGTAATTAGGAGGAGTATTGCGACATGTTTTAAATCGTACAAAGGCCTCAAATAATTAATTTTTTTTTTTTTTTAACGTTAAACTCTCCGGCCACAGCCGGACCACATAAGAATAAGAAATGAAAACGGAAACGACGGTAAAATAATTATTTATACTTGTGTAAAAATAAAACACAAGAATTATGCACGGGTAAGGGGAACGCGCGTCGCTGCGCCGTTATTCCAATATGCAACCTATACAAACGAGTATACGTAATCGAGGCTCATTAGACGTTTAAGAAAATACGGTAAACGACAACGTTAAAATGGAAAACGAAATGAAAATCGAATAACGAATACGGCACTCGATTCCATTGACATTTTCCATAAAACGATTTAAATCGTGAGCCATGTGGCTAAATTGTTATAATTTTTCTTAAGCAACGCGTTAAACATTATATATAATATTTTAGAGGAACCCGAAAATGTTTCGTGCCCCGTTTACCTCGTCCGCCCAAAACGGCTCTGATCTGTTAGAGTCTATATAAAAAATAATAGTAAAAAAATAAAACCAATTAAATTTTGAGTTTTATTATCTTTTTGTACGTCCTATCTCCTTCCCTCCCCCCCCCAAATAAAAACCTGTTTCGTAATACATTAAAAAAATAATAATAATAAGGATTTTTATAATCGCGTTTTTATTGAATTTATTCAATGCGAATTACTTAATGGTAAATTACGTTTTTATTAGGAGTAATAGACATAAAATAATATACTTCGTAGGTGGTCTATTAAATATAAATTTAAATTGGAGTATATATATATGTTCTGACTAAAGAATCAAAACTGTACTAATAAAAAAAAATCTATCGTCTAAAACGAACGCGTGTGCGTATAAAAATGTACGCTAGAAACCGCCGCGATAAAATTGAATGTTATTATTGCTTACTTTTTTTTCTTTTTTTCCCCGTAAATCGAAATTTGAAAAAACGAGTTTTTCTCCAAATTTAAATTAATGTAAAGAGATAAAAATATTATAAAAAAAATTCGTCAACAGCGCCTGTTTATCGGTTAGGTAAGTATTTCTAAATAACCAGCTACTATAAGCATATTCTTGTATTTTTGTATAATCGTCAATTACAATGTATACTTTATATGATATACTATTTATATATATATATATAATTTCATCCTTCGATCCGTATAGCAAACACTGATGGTTTAATCTTTAATCTACAGTGCAATAATAACCGACCAAAATGTGTGTATCTTTGTTCGTGAGAATGAATACACGAAAGCGAAAATTATTATTATTATTATTATTATTATTATTATTATTATTATTGTTATTGTTATTATTGTTATTATTACTATTAATATTATTATTATTATTATCATTATTATTATTATTATTATTATTATTGTCATTATTATTATTATTATTATTATTATTATTATTATTATTATTATTATTACTATTAATATTATTATTATTATTATTATTATTATTATTATTGTCATTATTATTATTATTATTATTATTATTATTATTATTATTAATTAACAATGACGGTAATGGCGAACGAGGTGGAGCGGTGATTGAGGAGGTATAATAACGATTGTTGTTCGTGTAGCGGTCGACGAGAAATTTCGCTTGTATATGTGAGGTCAACGACGCTTGAACAACACGAGCCGATGCACAAGGGGTTGCCGCCGATATACCGATGGGTGGTGGTGTACTGATGTGTGTTATTGCGCACGTTCGGTTATTATTATTATTATTATTATTATTATTATTATTATTATTATTACTATTCTCGTATGCGTGCGTAGACGTACACACAAGAGAGCGTAATATAAACATAACGTATACGAGAGGAAATAACCCTTTGATACGCTCGATAACAATTAATTGTCACCTAATTTGTATGAGCATAGGGCGAGTTTCGTGAGAAGATTACAACGACATAATTATAAACGAATTCAGCCAGCATCAAAGAGCAGCAATCCCGGAACGTCCCGCGTCTAATAATAATAATAATAATAGACATGAGCGTATTCAAGGTGGAACAGGGATGGACCGTTGTCTCCTTCCTTTACTTTTCAAAAACCGTATACATATTTGAACGAGCGATTTATTTTTTATTTTTGACGCGGTCGTTTAAAACAACGTTCTCTCTCTCTCTCTCTCTCTCTGAGGTAAAACCAACACTTTTTTTTCTACCGCGCCCCATAACACGTAAACTAAATATTCGCGTAAATCTCTATATAATATAATCGTCGGTGACATAAGCCGTCGGCGACGGTTAAAACTTCACCACCGTCTAACGCACTTAATTATAATAAGGCCCCCAGATCACACGGACGGACGGACGCGGGTTGGTCGAGGCGAAAATTACGACGACGCGGATTACGACGGGCCATTTATTTAAACGAGATTTATTTCGCCGTTGTTATTATTATTATTATTATTATTATTATAATACGTTTCGGTCCCGATTCGGCACGACGACGACGACGACGACGTTTTCTTTGCGGACCACCGAGTGTGTCTTGTCATCATGATCTGTCGTCCGCAGCGCCAATACGCAGCTTATGAATTATGCAATGGACCGCGCGCACACGGTATACCAAGAGCGAGAGAGAGAGAGAGAAAGCAGTTTATAAAACGAGGATTACGGCGCGAGGGATTACGGCTGCGATAGTCAGAGTGGTGCTACGATTCTGTGTGGTCATTTGCGCCGGTCGCGGACCCGCAGTACAGGCTACCGATAAGCGCGCCACACCGGTAAGCGAAATGATATAATTCCTCGCGATTAACCCCGTCGCCGGCGGCCACAAGATTACCGTCCGCGACCCATGTCGGCCGCGTCAAAAAGCTCACACGGTGTTCGGTGCCAAAACGCCCTTATTTCCTGTGCGCGCGCGGGGAAAGTATAACTTTCTCTCTCTCTCCCTCGCATCCCGCGTTATCCAGGTCGTCGTCGATAAATTAACACGTAACCCCCCGCACACGTACACAACGCGCGAAAGCCGATCATTAACGCGACTTCGGGCTTGTGAAGTATGCGTGTGTGTATACACGAGAAACCATCATTTCTATGTACACGAGTACGTGGGATTTACAAGAATCGAACTAATAATCGACTTAAGTCCAGGGGCGTATTTACTTCATCCCCTAGGGGGGGGGCGAGTAGAAAAACGGCCCGTCGAATCTGTTGCCAACTTAGAATTATCGAAAAATTATATGAAAATAATAAGTTTTAAAATATAAAAAAATGTTTTATTACATTTTAGTTTTAATTCGATTAATTTTAGTTGTCAGTAGATATAGATACATACACAAGTATCTAGGGGGGGGCGTGATCGCCCCCATCGCCCCGCCCCCCCACTTTATACGACCCTGCATAAGTCGTCCGGTTTTTGCGGTTCTCGAGAGGGATATACGAATGGTGATACTGTCCTCCTCGTCACTATAAAGTCGTAATATAAAAGGGGGAGTTTTTTTTTTTTTTTTTTAATAAATATAATATTGTTATTAGTTCTTTTTTCTTCTAAATAACACGTTTATCAGTCGATTATTATTATTATTATCGCCGGTATCGCAAAATGTATTACTTTTTTACCGTGCGTCATTTGCTCCGATTTATACACTCCGCCACTTTTCCTCGCTCCATACCTTCACTCATCTATAGTTTTGAGTGTTTCGTGGAAGGAAATAAAAAAAAAAAAAAAACGGTTTTTTATAATCACGACACCGCGTTTATCGTATAAAAATGGATAACATTTCCCACGCGTAAACCGCGTAATATCTCACGATTGGAATTTAATTTTTCGTCCGTATATATAAATATATATATATATATGAGGACGTAATACAAGGTACGCGTTTAATTATTTTATTATTATTATTATTATTATTATTATTATCGACGGGTCGGTTTAGCACCGTGTTCATAGCGAACATATAGCGTTCAGCCTCGTCCCGCGCAAAAGAGCTTTCTAGACGCTCCCGCGTGCATTGATCACCCGACTGGAAGAATATGCCGAGGGGGAGGATGTGTGTGTGTGTGTATGTGTTTATGTGTATCTAAAAGGGTTTCGCGACGCGTTATTATTATTTTCATATTTCCCGAGAATTATTATTATTATTATTCGGTTTCCTAAAGCGTGGCCACCGCCGATGTATATAACCGAAAGGGGATGGCGGCATTTATTTATTATAATTTTTTTCATTCGTATAGTTACACATCGAACGCATTCGACTGATAATTTCATCAAAAAAAAAAAAAAAAAACCCCCGTCGTTCGCATATATAATACGTTTTGAATTGTTTCCTATTTAGTCCGCGTGTTAACCCGCGCCTTCCAAATATTACTTTACGCGTTTGAAATCGTCTGGTGGTCGGTCGTCAAAAAGAGAATGAAAATAAAACGGTGGCGCAACACGCGCGTAACTGCCGCTCGAGTCCACGGTTGATTCGTCTGCTGTTTTCTATGACAAAAATTAATTTTTACACGATACAGCAGGAACGAATGGAGTTTTAATTCCCTTTTTCGAAATCAACGTACAATTCACGCATCGAAACGACATGTTATGGTCGACGGTTTCAACACGACAATCGCCTTATCTTAAATCCGGAATTAAAACGGCGGAGATTTTTATTTTTTTTTTTTTTTTTAAATACTAGAGAGGCATACACCTTTCTTTTTATACATTGTTTTTTCAATAATAATTGTGTACCTCAGAACCAGACGAACGTAAGTCCAAAATTAACGGTTTTCAGATTATTACATTTTTGGCACGTATAATCTGTTTTTCGTCGAACCATAATGATGGATGCCCGTTAAAAATTCTTCTATTATCATTTTACTAGGGATAAATGATGAACGTAAGTCCGACGTAGCGCAAGCAACACCTTCCTAATTTTCAGTTATTAAACTCTTATGAAAAGTTTGCGTAATGTGACGACACTTACGTTCGTTTGGTTCTGACGTACAGGATTTATACAGATATTTTTTCGCTCCGTCGCCACCCAAACGAAGAATGATTTTCAATCACACGTAACCGAACGATAGTAGTAGTTCCGTCGGAATTCTCGAATTCTGACGAATTTTAACGTCCGTCGGAAAATCCTCCTGCCACCGTAAAACCGATCCGAGGTGGCCCCCGGAACACTACTGATGCGTGCCCGAAAACGCTTTTTCCCCGCTCATAAACGCCGTTATATTATTTTGTCGTCGCGAAAAAATGAACTCGTCAGGTACATTCGATATTTGAAAGCGGATAAAACGCGTGACACTGTATTGTCTGTTGTACGTGCGCGCGATAAAAAAAAAAAATACACGCCGCGCAGTTGGCGACGACGACTGGATCGAAGAGAACAATTATATGAAGACATCAAATGAAAAAAAAAAAAAAATAATAATAATAAAAACCGAAAACGTATATATATATACATATAAACCGGAGAAGAAATGCGGTATATATATATGTAATACGTGATTCAATAACAGAACATACACACGGTGTAATAAAATAAACGCGAGTACACGACAACACGCACACGCGCGGCCGTGGTGGCGGTGACATTTAGCATTCTACAGCATTCCACGGAACGGAGAGCGTTCCCCTACATCGCCCACGGGCTTGTTACATACGAAACCATTGTGTAAAAGCAAAGCCGCATGCGCCGCGCGCGAGCTAACAGCGTTTAAAAAACAAAAAAAAAAATAACACAAAAACACACGCGCGCGCGCGCGCGCACAAAATAAATACAACGAAATGGAAAAACAAAAAAACGCGAAAAGAAACGCGCGCGCGTTGCTCCGGCGGATCCGAAGAGGAAAAGAAAAGAGTCTAGTGGAGAAACGCGGTCGCCGTTACGGTTAGGTCGCGAGTGGAAGGGATGGAGGAGAGATCGATATTTCGTCGTAAGAACGAATGTGTTTTTTCTTTTTTTTTTTTTTCTAAAGCGAATTCGCGTTCGATTTTTTTCAATAAAACGATATTATTAACTGATTCAAAAAAAAAAAAATGGAATAAATTGTTCGTAGAAAAACGTCCGTGCGTGCGCCGCTGGCTTTTACAGTCGATCGTAATTAATGCGAACACAACTGCATTTAGTTAACGTACGAAATAATCGAAATCGTTCGTCGTATTCGCCGTCTGCGGTATTGAAATACCTAACCAAACGCGCGTCTTTCACGCGATCCGTTTTTTTACGGCATTTTCTCGCGCACAGTGCTTGGAGATGATTTCGCGACATTTATATTTCATTCCGAAAATTCCATCCCGCCAATAAACGATGTTTCGCGTAATTCATTTTTCGTAACGCCCGGGGGATTCGTCTACGAATAAACATAATTCGATTTCGAGCGAAACAGTTAGTGTGTATTGGTTTTACGACGACGTATTTGTTTTGTTATTATGTCGTCCACGAACGTTTTCCCGTGTAGACTTGGTGACATCGGAGATGATCTCGACACGCACAGCGCGTTCCGCAAGCAGTTAGTAGGTATGGAATACACGTTATTCGATACATTTTTCGATACTAACCTCAACAGTGGGTTTTCTTAAACGTAATTGAAAACAATTCGAAAATCGAAACCCCAGTAAAACCGTCGGGTTTTAGGATACGTGGGCAATTCTTATATTTTTAATGAGTACAAAACGTTATACAAGCGCTTTTTTTTTCAATCCTAAGGCCGATTAAAAATCGCTGATGCCTCTCTTACTCTCTTTTCATTCTCTCTGTCGCTTACGGTTCTTTTAAGCTCCGCGGAGGGGCGTCTCGAATAGGACCCATCACTTCCCGTGACCTACTTTTTTTTTTAACTAAAATGCAACAATATTATTATTATTAATTAGTTATTTACTTCACGCTGGAAAATTGTAATACAACCTAACCTATCTCAATATGTTTACAAACTTTCTTCGACCTTTTCTCGTGGTGAAATGTATACCAAATGCTTTGGCACACATCACGCGAAACGACCACTATTTGCTTCACGAGCGGTTTCCGGAAAGAGCGAAAATGCAGCGTGTAAAAGCGGAGACTGACGGAAATTGAATTCGAATTCTTTATACCCAGTTGAAATTTGCTAATGTATTAATAAATCTTTAAATTATATCATTTTTAAATAATAATAAAAAAAAAAAAAATTTAATATTTATATTATTTAAATCAAGAAAACGTATTAGTCGCTATTTTATGTATTTATTTTTAAATAAGTGCCTCTGAGTAACTAAGCCCCTATCCAAATCACTGGACCACAATGACACGAGCAGAATCAACGATCTTAAGGGATTAAATAAACAATTTTTTTTTTTCATAACAAAGATACTCAAAGTGAACCCAAAGTCGGGTCAGGGGGGGGGGAGTCCAGTCCGTGAGCGCCACTGTGTCCTCTACTGTGCGACCACCGCGTCTGTGCCTGCTCTAACGTACGTCAGGCCGCCCTGGAAAAATAATCTGGTGCCGCCAGGACTGCTGGGCCCTGCACTCGACGTGGTGCAATACACACTACCTCGTAAATAAGGCCACTACTAAATGGGCCTCGTATTAATTTACAGCAAGCCGCGGGATAAACTATTCCGGCGGCAGTAGCCGAAGAGTGTGTATATACATAAAAAAGTTCTCGCCGGACAGCAGTCCCCGGACGGCGGTCGGGCGCAAGAAACGTTTACACCACCTGCTGCACACGCATTCGGATGGAATGTTACAAACGGCGTTTATCACACAACGGTCGTTATAAACCGTTGTTGCCGCGTCCGGCAAGTTGGCGCGGCGTTTGCTTCTTATACTAGGACGGTTTTCTTTCTTTTTTCCTCATCGGTCTCCGTCGTGACGCGTACGCGTTGCCAACTACAACGACCCGGAAATATTGTAACCGCCCCGCGTCACCGGTAGTACTAATAGTACGATACGCGGCGGCAATGACCGCGGCGGTGTAACTCCGTCCGTCGGGTCCGTTCTCCGAAGTTTCGCGTCGGGAAAATATTTGAGAAAGGGGTGGAGAGAATCGTACCCGTGTAATAGTTTACGTTGCAAAGTCGACCGTAAACCTATAAATAAAGTTTGCCGGTGCGACACATGCGTGCGCCGCTATCGATGAAACGAGACGGCACGTAAATGTCACGACGCGGCGCTTGTTATAAACACCGCGGACGACAACGAGACGACCGTGCAGCAGCCCACTCGCCCCGTGTCGTTTCTATTATAATAATAATAATAATAATACGTAGATCGTCGTTATATACGTTACTATAACGCCGCGGACTCGCTCTTCCACCATCTCGTTACCACCGGAAACTTTTACGGGGGAATAAAAAAAATGACCCTACTCGATTATCGTTGAATTCTCGTTGTAATACGAGAATACCGTGTTACGATGATGATGATATTCTTCCTGAAAAATCGTTAGGAAGACTCGGAGACGTTTGCTCGTGTTTAAAAACGTTAACGGAATTACCTAACGAAATCGTACGCGTGCGACGTTCGATTGTGGTGCCAGTGACGTAATCACTGGGTAATTAATTAATTAGAAATATCCCAAAGCTCTCTTCCGTGCAATACGATTTATACGTTTATCTTTTCCTTTTTTTTTTTTTTTGGTCTGTACCCAATAATTTTACCGGAAGGGTCTTTACAGAATCATACCCGTTTTCCGGTAATAAATTACGACATCTAGTCATTCGAGTAATTTTCTCAAAATCGCCTATAAAAAAAAACTCAAAAAATTACGTATAACGCGATTTCGATTATCGTTATTCCCTCGTCATTTTGAAAATAATCTCGTTATAAAAACTCGACATATTCACCAAACGTATACGATTATGACTTTCTACTATGTTAGCGAAAAAAATCTCTTAGGTCAGAGATGTACTAAATTTGAAAATATTAAATCCCAAGCGGTTAAATCCACCTATCGCTCTCCATTATAACCGCCGCCACTGGCTCTGAGTTTGATTGTTTAGACAATCAAACTGTAATACAATCAGTGATTGTTAAAGACGACGTTTATGATTCCAAACCTTTACATTTTATATTATATTCGTACACACTGCACAAGGTGTGTCGTTGTGCGCACAATTCAGTCAATCTAATTCAAACAATTGCTTCGAATCATATAGTATAGAGCGTGGTGATTCTGAATATTACAGTAATATTTATTCAATTGTATTTCGAAACTCGGATTTTCGCTAATTCCAAATATTATTAAAAATTACCCAATCGTTAACGTTTCGCGCGGCGTTTACGATGGTGACCACCACTAATGGACGGTCTCTATACAAGCCTCGACTCCATATACTCCATCATATCAGTGGTATAACCTACAGAGGGCGGCGAGATTTCAAAAATATTTTTTAATCCATAATCGGTATTATCCAAATACATAAATAAAAATATGTATAACGCTTCATTCTGTATTTCATATCTAATTTCAAAAAAAAAAAAACCTCCCCCATAACGGTTGCAGTGTTATATTATTTTTGTAGATTAATACTATAAAAGTACTGTTCTATCGTTTTGCCAACAGATCGTTATTTAATATTATCGTAATATGTAGTGATTTGTGTTTGGAAATTCGTTGAGTCAATATTGTTAAACTGACGAATTAATAGTACATAAAATATTTTGATCCCGGTATTGTCGACATAAAAATAACGGTATACATAGAGTCTATTTCTTTCGGTACTATATTATACGTAAATTGGTAATAAAAATTATTGTTCATCGCCAAGACGTACCGTATCGATGGCGTTTATAATTTAGATAATTTAGTCTACAGAGTCTGGACTCGCATTCTTATAATATAAAAATTTAAAAAAAAGAAACACACGCGCGCTCGGTAAAAGTCCACTTACTTCTGATCATTCTGCTGTCTTCGGACACCGCGCCGGAACTCGGCGTGTCTCGGTCCGAACACTCATCTTTTGCCAGCTGATACTGCACGGACGATTGTTCCTGTTGCTGTTGCAGCTGCGAACCCGACAATTGCTGCTGATGTGATTGCTTCTGTTGTTGTTGCTGCTGCTGCTGCTGCTGCTGCTGCTGCTGCTGTTGTTGCGCGACCACATCGGCGTGTGACACCGGTTTCTCGTCCATTTTGTAGCATTTCGACGGCGGCGCGAACGCGGAAGCGAAACCTTTGAGACCGGCCGCAGGATTCGGATGCTGATGACGCGGACTGAGCGAACCCAGCGGCTGGAACACGCTGGCCTGCGAAAACGTTATCCTCGGGTCCAGCGCCGGATGCAAGAACTGCGGTTGTAAATGGTGCAAAATATGCGCTGGCAACGCGGAATAGTTTTCCATGAACCGGAATCCGAAATTGGCGCCCTGGAATGGTAGATGTAGATGTTTGAGGTCGTGCATCTGTTCAGACACACAAGAACACACGTAACACGTAACGAGACAGTAATATAATATTATTTACGGTGGTATATGAGATTTTGTTTTTTCCTATTCTTTTTTTTCCCCCGGAGCCGAATCAATAATTTACGAAAAAAAAAACCCCCCGATCGCATTGATCTAATAAATAAATAATAATTCGGTATAATAAAATACGTTTTGAATTTTTATTCGCGACGCGTGTTCGTGGTCATTATTAATTTGCCAAAAATGTGTCAAAAAATAAACCGTATCACGTCGTACCTATCCTCAACATTTGTGTAATAAAACAACGTATACGTTTCAAATACAAACAACTTCGCACGTTTACACATATAACATATACACGAATTACCGAAGAGGGGGGGGACTTGCTAATTTTCAAGACATCGGGGACATTTATGAAAAAAAAAAAAAAAAGGACGTAAATAATAACTCGTTTTTACTCATTTCACGAATTATATAGTATCAAGTATTTGCAAATTTATATCAGTATTATTATACTCTTTATTTATTTATGTTTTTTGTGTCTCAAAATGTCCTCTCGAGAATAATAATAACAATAATAATAATAATAATAATCCTTCTCGTTGATACCGTTATAACGGTCAGTGACGTATTCAGGATTTTGGTACCATAAAATACGCGATTAAGTGCAGGCGCTTTTTTTGCCAATAACATAATTGGCGAAATTGTGAGGACTTGAAATTATTGTCGTCGTCCCCCTGACCACTCATACCGTTTCCTAACTTTCCGACATTCGATAGACGTTCACGGCTCGTCCAAAACAAATCTCTTTCCATAAAACTATAGAAACGTATGACTAAGTTACAGGCTGTTCGTCTGTAGTATTCGAAAAATTTAACAACGCGTAATTTAAAAACGTAACAAAACATACCTTTGGCCTAAGTAATAATAAAAGGTATAAAAACTTTCAATATGTTAAAACGCGTTTTAAATGTACAAATATTAATATTTTTTTTTCTTTTTCATGTCTAATAATCGTATTGTATTCAATTTATAAACTCAAAACGTTCACACGGAAAACCAATTCGTTTGTACTAAAACAATTATTATTATTAAACGGGTATACACATTTAAAACACTAACCCGTAATTTAAAATTTTTTTGAAAATATAATAAATAAAATAATAATTGTTGTATAATGCTCTTACGAACGATTCGTTTACCGTGTTCACCTATATGGGTTAGATTAATTTAAAAAACTTTTCGCTACATAATTGGCCGCGCATGCAATTATTGACCGAACACAATACGAGCATTCGCGTGACACGCCGCGGATCCGTATAAAATTCTACGCTTAATGTCCGATTGAAATATACTATTTTCAAAATATCATCATCATTCCTCGATTTCACTTTTTCCATTTACAAACAATTATTATATTATCGTTCGTTGGGAAAAAAAATATCGGCGGCGTACTGTTTCTCGCATTACATTCATTTTATATCGCGCGTATACGATATAATTGTTATTTTATTATTTTAATCGTTCCGCCTTCTGGTGGCCACTATAAAATATTAATATCCCATACAATAATTCGCCGGTTTATTATTATTTTTTTCTTTTTTAAATACTATACGTTTTATTGATCGGCTACAATAATTGCACGGTGATGATAAAAAAAAAATTATAAAAAATTTAACGTTATTTGACATTTGTTTGTGATGCGCGGATAGAAATGCGCGCGCGCGCGTCCTCGTAAAAATCAAACGCTTATTTATTCGTTATTAATTCGCGTAACGCGGATTACTATTAATACATTTTATTATTCACAATGCAAATGTCGCAATCGAAGCCGCAATAACAATATTTTCATCGTTCGAATATCGTAAATTCGATTTAAAAAAAAAAAAGAATAAAATAATATCCCGTTAAACGCGAGTGAAGCCGCACGTGTATAACAACCGATCGGATAATATTCCAAAAAGATTATAATACTGTACACGTATATTGTGCAGATACGCACTTTGTTATTCAAATAAAAATTTAGGAAATTAACAGTTTTCATTCATTTTCCGAAACCATTTGGGTGTTGAGTGGACGACATGTCATTTTTTTTCCACTGGACCGTTCAATTTTTCGAACGAGACACATTCGCGCCGTCGATATCGTTATAGAATTAATTTGGTTTTTAATTTTTAGATTCTGAGCGGAGCGACGAAGAATGTATTGTTGAGATTCTTATCACACGATTTATTATGATTTTTTTGATTCTGTACACAAAAATTCGATCTTTACGGACATACCGGAAAAATGTATCCGATGATTTGTGATACCTCAGTGAGGTCATTTTCCTCGTCGCGTTTGAAATTTACTTCTAATGTACATTTTTTATAATTCATTTTTTTTAAGCCATTTACATTTTCCAATTTCATACTGTCCGTATTTATAATTGTCGATGCTTATTAATACAAACTAGTGTTTTCGTCTTAATACTAATTAATATTCGTATTATTTATATATATATATATAATCTATCCGCGAATGCAAATAATTCATCGCGTGTTGCTTTCAAATGTACACGGACAGTAATAACAAAACTCCAAAATCTCCACTTAAACGACATCCACAACACTCCGCGCGGCTCTCCGTTACCTTTATTCGTATTTATTTTGTTTTAACCGTAACACGTTACGATTAACCACCAGCAGACAACAATCGGCGACGATATAACGCACGCGGTAGGTATATAATGTATTCTTGTTATACCCGATGGAACGATCAACGCGTTATTACAGACGGTTTTTTTTTCTTTCTTTCTTTCCGCCGACGCGAAAAGGGGTTGGCATCGGGTCATGTGTGTGCGTGTGTGTGCACTCAGTGGACAACAAGATTGATTACCGCGAATATCGCGCAGTACTACAAACGCATACGATACGGTGTAACGACGAAAAGGAAGATGTTGCGTCAGTGATAAAGGGACCGCGGCGGAGACTGTAACAGCAGCAGCAGCAGCAGCAGCAGCAACAGCAGCAGCAGCCGGGCGACAGTGAACGGGAGTTTTCTCGAAAGATTTACGGATTGTCGACGAGATAAGTATTATACGTTATACGAACACAAATGCGTCCGCATACCGAAAACAAAACACTATTTGTATGGAAATAACACGAATTTTTTACATAAAAAACTTGTTATATATATATACGTGATTGTATATATGCAGTGTGTGTGTGTGTGTGTGTACGGCCTCGTGCGACCGCGGATAAATCTCCTCGTGGGATTTGTATATAGTTTACCGAATACCCGCGGAGTCTGATCGTCTAAAACGCGCGTAATAGTTATTAGTTTTTATTTATTTATTTATTTTTTTTTTTTTTTTTTTGTTTTATTCGTATAGATTAAGATTTTTTCTTTTATATAGGTATAAGTAAAACAATAAATATCTAGAAATAACAAGAAAAGAAAGAAAATTCATTACGATATCGTTTTAATAATTTTTTATATATTAATATAGTTTTATTTTAATAGTTATTATATAAAACAAAAAAATTACAATGTTATCATCTCGTATTCCTTCGAATACTATTCGCGATAATCCGCGTATCGTGTTATATAACGCCTAAATTGAATTCAACGCCTTTTTTTTTTTATTGGGCTTTAATCTATATATATAAAATATTACGTATACAGTACATATACATTTTTTCTACTCGGTAAAGATCCACTCGTATATATACCACTTTCATAAAAATTAAGTGCATTACATTACGTTATATGTATATAACAAATATATATATTATTATTCTTAATTCGTTAATAATTCTAATGTGTTCGCGCGTTATTGACATAAAACAAACAAAACATCTCGCACGAGTTACGTGTTCATAAAACTAGTAACAGATATTATAATATATTAGTTTAACAACGTAAAATTATTATTATTATAAGAATATTCGTCGCGTTTAATTTATCTAATCAAGTGTTAACAGTTATAATTCTAGTGTTCCTTAATGAGTTTAACAACGTACTCGAGTATTTATATATATATATATAGGTACAGTTCTTGACAATACAGATTTCTCTCTGTGGAAAAACACTGTGAGACTATATAATACGGTTTTCAGGTTCTGTATTTATACGCGAATATTATCAAATTCTAATTTATTCATAAAAAATTTAATTCAAACATAATATATGTTTAATTATAATACTCGTGTCGGGATATACAACATTGAGAATACGTGTACTTTTTCAAATACGATATTAATACGAAAACAAAAAAACGATGTCTTTAATATTTTTATCGGTTAAATATAAGAGAGATTAATTGCATATAATAACGAACTGAAAAATAAAACTCATTTGATCGCATATAATATTATGAACTAAACATTTAGGAACACGCTTTTGGAAGAAAATAACGTTTTATTACGAGTTTGACGATTTCCTGTTAATAATTCCATAAATATAACATAGGTACAAACATTTTGTATTTTATATCGCGTTGTTGTATATACATATATAAATTATATAAATTCCAAATATAATATTATTAAGAATAATAATAATAATTAATTACCCGCGGTACTTTTAAAATTCGACCAATCGACCTATTTATTTTAGTAATTTTTTTTTTTTTCTAAAAACTTTTAAAATTAAAATAATAGTAATAATTATACTTGTAAAATTTCAATATCACGCGATAGATCCCGATAAAAATACAGCTTATTGTATAACTGATGACGAATGGATGATAGTGACGATGACGGTAAATTGCGTTATTCATTGTTTCACGTATAAAACGTTATATAAAATACGTTTATTATTATTATCAAAAAAAAATATGTGTTCTCGTGTTTTACGATATATTTCATCAATACGAAATCTAACTGACTATCGATACCGCCATTATATAATATGTTTAAATCGATTTAAGACTCGACGACAACCTCTTAACTACTATTAATTTCGAGTAGCACTGCATTTTAACGTTCTCGCGCATATTATACACACAGTTAAGCTTCGAAAGAAAGATAAACACACAGCTATTATTATACGCGTATACTTAATACAGTGTTGTAATTATTACTCCTATTATGTACATATTATTATTAGATGTCTTAATGTATAATAATTTATACTTTATATCAGAAATGCAATATTTACCTGACCAAATGGTCTGTGCAATCTTATATCTGGCAAGTTCGTAGGTGTCGGGAAGTTTACCATGGACGATGATGGACTCGGACTTTGTGAATACGGCGAATGCTCCATCTAAAAAGAAACAAAAACAAACAAAAAACCACAACGTTTCCATTTAAAATGTTAAAATACTCGTCTATAGCAATACACGTACGCGTACAGTCGTCTAATTATTTCATATTTGCAGTGTGTCTTATAATAATATATGTTACATACTTGTTGCAAGTAAATATGCTAATGTCTATGTCTTCAAAGATAAAATGTGAGCATACATTATACGCGCATTTTACAATCACGTAGTGAAAACTATTTATAGTATTATAATTATATTATATTATTATGTATTTTTAAATATAACGCGTATTTGAACGAATCAATAGTAAAACATGATTTTTAGTATATAAATTACGGGAAAATCACTGTTATAAACCGCCACATTTTTACCAAACGTTCGTAATACAATACGACATATCGAGTGAAAATCTTTTCAAAAATATATTCATAGAAATAAAAACTAAAGTATAAATGAAAAAAAAAATCAATTTCCAAACTTTTTAGCGTACATATTACATATTATATTGTGTATATAATACAGTGCACGGCATGGTCGACAGTGCACAGTGCCCCGCTGTTATCTTACAGAGAATAAAAAAACAAAACAGAATAATCATATCAACACTACATAAATGGACGGTAGTTAAATACAAGTTTATGGTTTCATTGACTCATAATAATATATCGTGTGTATATTTTTTTCCTCGCCTCAGTGTTCCGCAGTTCAAAAAAACGGAAGTGACCACGATTTTCAAGGCGTATTAAAATTCACTAATTCACAGTTATTATCACACAAGACTACGTCCGAACACGGTAGGTGGTATACGAATTGTCTGAACTGTGAATCCGTCAATCGGTTGTACAAGCCGAAGCGTGAAAATTACAAATTAAACTTCATAAATATACAAAAAAAACGTATAATTGTTCTATTTTCATATTCATACGTTCTAACTATTTATTCTCTTACAATCTTACGCATGCCATTACTGTAATCCTCTTAGTATTAATAATATTATTTATTTAACACGAGATTCGTTTCACAAAAAAGACAAAAAAATGCGCTGTTTAATATTTTCGTTATTGTGCGTTCTACTCATCGCATCTGTATACATTGTCCTAATGAAGACTCGTTTTTATTATGAAATCGATTTGCTTGAAACAGAATCCAGAACTCTATACAATTAGAGATTAAAAAAAGTACCAAATTTTCGTGCAAAATTGTGATACACATTATCGAATGTAACAGAGTTGTGAAGCTATAGTTTTTCGATAACTTATAACTTATAAATACTTCGTAAACATTTACAATCGACGTCATCTTAAAAATATCAAATAACGCCAGATTTAAAAAATCAATATATTAATAGACCCCTCTTAGTATAGGAAATATATCTATGATAGGTACCTTCTTTATTATTTTATAAAAAAAATCGTACAAAACAAGAGCCTCGGACATTGTGAATGACACTTACTACTAATAATTACTTAGATAAAGTTTTAAAGTTTTGTTATTATAATATAAATATAAAATAAATCATAGCATTCAAAGAAAAAAAAACGATTCTGAACTTCGATGTTATACGCACTTTGTCGGAAAATTTAAAGTGGTAATAAAAAAAAAAACAAATTATGACTTATAAGATTGTCAATATTTTTCGAATATAGTTGAACGTAGTACCTGTGTTGTATTACATTTTCAGCGCTTAAATCTAAAAATTACCTATTTTATGACATAAACATATCAACGCTTAATAATTGCTAAATAACAAATTGAAAACTATAGAGAAAATGGGTTTTCTTTCGATTTTTGGGGTTTTTTTTTTAATTAAGCATATGGAAACTATTTATGGGAAAATAGAAAAACGTTTCAAATAGAATACCGATTAGATACAATTTACTATACCGGAACGTAACAAATGACGAAATCATTCGAACATTCTTTCTAGTTGAAAATTTGCACACAGGAAAATCAAATAGAAATAATAAAAAACATCAGTGTAAAACCAATAGCTCCCCCTCGTCGCTTCGCTCAGAATTTAATATTTTTTCAAGTATTATTTTTTTATCAGCTTTAAATGCCATTTAGGCCCATTGCTACATTACACACATCCTTCTATCTCTATCCAATACCGCTTCCTCATAATTTTCCACTCCTAACGCTTTTAGATCCTTTATGACTGCATCGTTGTTTAGGTCTACCTAAGGACATTTTTCCTAATAGTTTCCATTCCATAACTTCTTTTGCGGTCGTGTCACATCTTAGAACGCGATCTAGCCAGCTTAGTCTTTTTGGCTTTAATTACCCCGGCTATGTTTGATGCTCCAAAATCGTTGTGTACCTCTTTATTTGATTTTATCCCATATCATTGTGTTAAACCATTCATTTTTCGTCCGCATATTAAGAACTTTCTTTCTTGAACCGAAAAATTACTACTCCTAAATGTTATCAATTTCAAATTATATTATTTGATATTTAATTACACGAAATATTTTTTCCCCGTTTACACATAAAAAAAAAAAAATTGTATTTTTAAGTATACGCATTAAATATATATATATGTCTAAATAAAAAATGTATATAGGTACTTTTATTGTTTAGTTCTATTATCGTTTGCTTTAAATAACGAACACGATGTATAAATATTACTATATACTTAACCGCAGTAAAAAAAAAAAAAAAAAATCATGTTTTTATTACTCCCGATAAACCAATCACCGATAATATTGTGTACACAATATTAGCAGTGAAATCGGTAATAACGGTAATTATTATCGTACAAAAAACAAAAAAACCTTGTTTTATTTTACGTATAAAAAAGAAATATATAGTTAAAGCCTAGATAATAATATATTCCAGTGTGGCGTTCTTAAATATACACCAAGTCTTATAAGTTCAGCGAATTTGTTGAATATTATCAATAACGGCAACCGAAGAAAGGGGGTCTGTACTCTCCCCCATTAGATCCTGCCTGCATGCCTATGTGAATAAAAATTCTTCCGGGTCCAGCCTGATCGGTTGAAAAAAATTCTGGCTAATGTATGGTCCCAGATAACGTGATTTCTTTCCATAAATTCTATCCAACGCGTATACGATTTAAAATTAATAATATTACTCGGCGAGATAATAATAGTATTTTGATACGGCGTGAGATCAAAATGTCCCTACAGCATCGCGATCGGAACGATTGCTCTATATATATATATATATATACCTATAAGATTCAATCAATGTCCTCGGATCGAATTGTTCCGCACTTGCCGTACACGATTATAATAATATATTAATCAGACAATTATTTGGTAATAAAATTAATCCGTATATTTAACGAGAAATAATCGTAATAATTGATAATTTAACGTAATAATAATAATAATAATATTATTATTATTATAAATAATAAAACTACGATGTTAGAACGAAATCAGTTTTCCTCGGATTCCTAACAGCGATATTCGTTCCGGAATGATTAATAACGACGTAATAAACGATGTTTACCACCCGCACGAACGGGTATTCGATTTTCGAATATTTTCGAAATCGTAATTGGAATAATAATTATTCGAACCGAGCTAAACACAAAATAGTTCGTTTCGAATAAATAAATCAACACGTGCTGTGTGTTGTAGCGGTATATAATAATACGTAATAATATATAAGTTATATTACATCTACAAACAAAATTAAATAATTATCTTATAAATTAATTATTAAATTTACTTTTAAAATCTATACCGACTATAATATTATAGTAGTTTAAAATTAATTTAAAATTTAAATCGTTTAAACATTTGGTTTTTTTTTTTTATTATTATTATTTAACTTCGATTCCCCGGTATTC
This sequence comes from Chaetogeoica ovagalla, assembly GCA_032441825.1. NCBI lineage: Eukaryota > Metazoa > Arthropoda > Insecta > Hemiptera > Aphididae > Chaetogeoica > Chaetogeoica ovagalla. The sequence goes on along the minus strand of CM063742.1, from coordinate 3,975,353 downwards.
TTCGCGATATTATAAATATCGAACGGTTTCGGGTACGACACCCGAATATCTGAACGCGTTTTACGCGTCAAACCGTTTGAAATAACGTAAATAAAATAATAATTTGTTGAAACGTAAAAAACGTTTTTCTCTCTTTTACGATATCCGTTGTTGTAATACGAGGAGAAAAAAAAACTCCGCTACTACCGCCGTTTAATAATAATAATAATAATAATTTGTGGCCTTACCTTGTTGGCACGTGAATTATTGTCCGCTGCACGGTGAAACGGCGAAGACGACGACGACGACGACGACGGCGGCGGCGGCGGCGGCGTCGGCGTGTGCGGAGACAGTGATCGCAGCGTGCAGCCGTTTCGGATTTCCCGGGGTCGGGAAATCGCACGTGCGGTAAAAGACCGAAAAAAAGAAAACGTTTTTTTTTTTCTTTTACGTTAAACTATACGCGTCGCTTCAGTGGTGCGTGAAGAGGATAAAAAAATCCGCGATTAATACGAAAAATCGCACTCGCGCTTTACAGCTGACCGAATACGCGAAAATAGCAACAAAAAAAAAAAAAAAAAATTGTTATTTCTTTTCCCTACTTGACGAACGAACGCGTTCTACGAGTGGAGTCCCCCGCGACGCGCGTACTACTCTGCACACTGTCCTACTAATAACGAACGGTGTTGTCTCGCGCGCAAAAAATTTTTCCACAGAGTCCGCGTCAGAAGTGCTCGTGGTACGCGACGGCCGAAAACAAAAAACGCGCCGTATTTGTGCGTATTTGTATGTTGTGTACGACGAGAGGACGGGTGCCAGAGAAGCTGCGATAGACTGAACGCTATACACACACACACCCGCACACTGTGTACACCCGCCGCGTATATTATATGAAAAATATTATTAATTAATTGATTATTTTTTTTTATTATTATTATTATTATTGTTATTTATACGCGGAATCGTTACACATGCACGTGCACGCGCGCCGAACGAACGACGAGAACGACTCGCCCAGGCGTTATGCGCGCCGAACGAACGACGAGGACGACTCGCCCAGGCGTTATGCGCGCGCTAACCAAAACGAGAGAGGCGGCCGTATCGAAGTTTCTGCGACAGGCCCACACCAACTGGTCTTGCCCGCCCACAGACCTGCGGCGGCGGCGGCTTCGGCGCGTTTTGTGCGTATTTCCGCTAGTCGCAGCCGCCGGGACTTGTGTGTGTGTGTGTGAGCGCGCGCGCGACGTGTCGTATATAATATATTATTTCTGTTTTTATTATTATTATTATTATTATTTCAAATCTAAACGAAAAAAAATTTTTTTTTTTATAATCTCGAATATTTATTAAAATAACTGTTACATAATAAGTGTATCGGGATTTGTGTGTGTGTGTGTTGATTTTTTAATAGATATTGTTTTTTTTTTTTTGCTCGGCATTTATTTTATTTATATTAATATAATAACCGTGTCAACTGCTGCACAGGCGTCATAATTTCCGAACACCGAGTGGAATTTTCGTTCCTTTTCTTTTTTTTTTTTTGAACAATACAAAAAAAAACTCATCGTTTTTGTGATTTGTAATCTTTTTTGGCTCTCTCTTTTTTTTTTATCGCTGATTTAAATGGAAAATTCCGCATAAGCTATATTATTTTCATTGGCGTGTGCACAGGGGCAGCACAAGGGCCACGGACGGCCCTAATGTAGGTCGACCGGGACATTTGTTCTGGGCCCCGCGCCCCACGTCATAAAAAAGTATACGGTGAAATTGAAAAAAAAAAAAAAAAGGCCCCGCGAAATTATTTTGCCCCGGAGTCCCGCAAAAACAAGGGCTGGTCCTGCATCAGGCAGCATACGCCGCCGCCAAACCCCTGTTTCGGGCTACAGGGACCGCCAATTATTGAATTATGGATATTTTTGTAAAATCTCACTTCGGGAAAATCGAATTGTATTGCCGTAAAATGTGATGTACGCATTACTTGAAAACAATGCATTTTTTTTTCTCGCTACAGAACACTTGTACAACACGAATATCCTATCATAAAAACAGATTGGTTTGTCAAACAAATAAAAGATGCTCGCCGAGGGTACTTGGTGTCTGGTAACTGTTTACAGGTGGCTCGATTGGTTCAGTGAATGCGACGGGTTCGATATTTTTTTGCCGTGTCTGAAAATGTTTGGTCGTAATTCCCGTCAATAACTTGTGGTTGTGCAGCGAGAGAAGTTTTTTCAAACTATTATTGCCATCGTATATAAACCAAATCACATAGAAATACGCCATAAATTAAACGCATTATTTTATAATTATTATTATTATTATTTGTCGAACAAGATTAAATTTTTTTTTTTGCAAATAATACTGACAGTGTATATAGGTACTCGTATAATATAATTGATAAATTTTTTAAATTTTTAATCCACGCGACGTATGGATTGGCATTATAAGTTTAGTTTTCGTCATACCTATACTTTAAAATGGTGTATTCGATTTTTTAGTTTTTTTTTTTTCAAAAACGTCCATATTTTCAGTTTTGTATTGACACAGATCTGTTGAAGGTTGATCCTCAGTGTGATATTTACTGTCCCACGTACAGTTGTGATTAATTTTACAAGTTTATTATACGGAATGTAGTATACATTATTTTATACACTGTTCACGACTCGTAATATAGTGTACCGGTTTGTATATTATAAATTTTAATTTATATACATTATATATTATATATGTCTAAATTCTACATATTTTATATCACGAATGTTAATGAAATATGTGTATATTTTTCGAATTTTAAATAATATTTTTATTTCAATTATTTGTTTACATAAATATGAACGTTATTGATATCGATTCTGATTGAAAATAAGCTGGATTAATCATACGCTGCCCCGTGAAACCAGAGTCCATATTATAATAACGAATAATATAAATAACGCGGACAGTATACGCGTGCAGTTTGTATATATGTGATTATATAAAAAAAAATTTGAATGATTCTTTTTTTAAATATAAATGCGCAAAAAATCTGCGTACACATATGCGCAGATATCATCACCGCGCGAGTGTTCGTGTGAATGCCCGCGAGCCGTCTATTACAACCGATTGACAGACGGGCTCGGGCTTCTTTTTCATTTGTTGTTCATGTTCATCGGTTGTGGAGTATATTCGTGTCTCTATAACGTTTTCGTGCCTACTGCAGCGTTGTTTAAAAACCACGTTAGCTTGTGAATTGACTGTCTGATCAGGGCCATTTCAATTATAATTTGTTTCCCCTCCCCACCACCCCGTTTTAGGATGGTCGTATGATTGTACCAACAATTATTGCGAATGAACCCGATTCGTATTTGGTCTTGCAGCAGCTATAAGTGTATTCGCGTTGTGTTTCGTTCGTCGGTGACTGCTGGGCTCACACATATAAGTCGCACACATTCGGGGAGTTGTGAAAATATATTGTCTCCGATGCGGCTCGTGTAGGATGAAATCCGCCACCTAACACACGGTCACGCACGTAAGTGTGGTCGACCTGGTGTTTAGAATTTAATCAGGCCGACGGACCATAATTATAAGTTGGTTTTTAGAACCGCCATATAGGAAATCCATCAGAGTCGTTTCTTCTATTGGTCTCATTTATAGAGTTGCATTCATTCATTTGTTTATATTCATATTTGTATTCGATTATTCATTTATTAATTTTCTAATATATATATATATATATGTTTCTATGCAAAGTGGTGTGTTCTTTTAAACAGTCAACAGACCTGGTAGTACAGCAGCTTGTAAAAGGTTACTCTTATCGTCCGGTTTCATGAAGGCACGCTCAATTCTAATTATTGAGCGCGACATTACAGTAATAATTATTTCTCTTAGTGAGGTTGAAAAAATTTGCTCACACAAGTATGAAGGAGAAATTCGATTATATTTTCGTGATTTACCGAAATGCATAATATCACGAATTATATGTAGCAATGTCTCTTGTCATATGACATTGGTTATCGAAATCTGAACTAGCGCAATGCGCAAATGTCGATCACCTATCTTCGAAAAATTGTATCGATAATTTTTTTTATATTGGTTACTAATAATTGTATACTCCCATATTACGTTATAATAGTAGACTGGTACATTTCCGGATCGACAAATATAATATGGCTAACATGCAATATTAAATGAGACCCATTGGAGAGAAAATAATAGCTATTAAGAAAATAATATTAATAATTAAAATTTACTTTTGCGTGTTAATATTAGTCGGGAAAAAAATTTAATTTACCAATTTTTAAAACGGGATATCCGTATACTATTGTTGAGAGTATCCGCATAATTAATACAATTATTTATTGTCAACTGTACGATACGTGTCTGTTTTCGTATTATGTCGGTTATTTTATTTTTTTTTTTTTTTAATTGTCTCTAATTTAATTCTGAATTTGTATCAAGTCGTCTTCATTTAATACTCCAAATGACATTTGGTTTGTATTAAAAGTAATTACAAAAATGATTTGTGCCCATATCATTACAATTTAGATATATTTGTTATTCTCTCTCTCTCTATCTTCCACTCTAGTTACACAAAGAAATGTCCATTTTAAAATGGCTCTCAAGGCAAATCGCAAATCACATGTTTTTTACTATTTTATGCATGCCCGCCCTGTTAGTAGTTGATCATTAGATCAACTTATCAATTATATCACAACTGTATTGGTTCTTTTGGTTTGTTAGTACGATATGTAATAAGTTGTGTATTATACAATTGTAATATTCTAATCATAATTATTTTTTATGTGTCAATTTTCATAATTTATTAAGTATAATATGTAAAGAATATTTCTAAAAAAAAAAAACATGTAAACTTTATCAACAAAAATTTAATAAAGTATTTTCAAAATTATATTTTATACATTATTTCATATTTTGTGTCTCTCAAAAAATTTGAAAAAGTAGACACTTCCCCTTTCATGTATACATAAATAATAGCTAGTAGCTACTAGCCAATATTACACTAATTATAAGACAGTATTAACAATATAACACCAAAGATATTGTCACATTGTATTTGCGCTATAACTACGCATTATATAAACACAAATAGTTATATTTGTAGCGAATATAATTCGTTAAATGAAAATATTAAACATTAATTATTGTCATACGAAATGTTACGAATTATTACATATATATATATATATGTAATAATTCCAATTAAGCAATTATTAGATGACATTAGATATTATAAGATAGGTACATAAAAGTGCAATTAGTATTTCATTTGAAATTTCCTACATTTAAGTAAAACCTCCTTAATGGTAACATTTAATAAATTATTTTGTTCAAAATAAAAACAAACAGAATATAACAAATATTATTACAAAAAATGTGTTATGGTTAAAATGTAATAACTTAATTGTTAAAAAAAAATAATAATAATAAAAAAAATTATGGCAATTTCCCAAATTCTTAATGAATTATGTTTTTTTTCATAACTCAATTAACATAATAACCTATAATATATATATCACTACCTTGTTAATTTCTACAATACACACATAAATATAAATAATATAATATATTTACATATTTTGATTTAATTAATATTTAATGTATAATTTTGAATATTTTTTTTTATAAAATAAAAATTCCATTATAAATAAATAATAATGACTAATAATAAAATTATTATGTTTTGAAATTATTTATAATGTGCAACGTAATAAAAAAAAAACAAAAAAAATTATAATTGATACTTATTTTTATAAACTATTAAAACACAGCATTCTATTGTTAAATGTTATTAATATTATTATACTTATTATTAATTAGATATTTAATAGTTACAAATTATGATCAAATTATAAACAAAACACATATTAAAATAAAAACTTCAATTTATAATTTAATCTTTTATAGATAATATGCCAAAAATCTAAAATCAATATTTTAATAATCTGCGTAACAGTAAAATAATAATTATAATTTTTATTGTCTCAATTGCTAACCCTGAAGTAATTTCAAAGAAATCCACAGAGATTTACCCTGTAAAAAAAACATTTTCTTTTTTGCATTAATAACATATTTAATTTTAAATACATATAGTTTAATTCAAAATAAATTTGAAATAAAAAAAAACAATATTATAAATTACCTGCATTTGAACTTCTTAATTTTAAAATTTGTGGTATAATTTCATCAATTTGAAAACTGCCTAATAAACTAGAAAAAAATATTTCTTCAATAATATGAGGTTGTAGTGATTGCAAAATTGGAAGCCTTAACAACAATATAGCTATACGATGTTCATTATTGCATTCTTTGATTAAATGATTTTTGAATTCATCAACAGATTTTTCCTGAATTTTGTATAATTGTTGCCTTTCAGAAGGTTTATCTAGGTATCACAAAAATATTTTCTGAATGTTTTTATTCAAAGTAATTTCTTTTCAAATAAATAATATGTAATCACGATACTTACCAGTATTGAACAAAGATATTAATTTTAAGTATGCATATTCTATTTCGTTAACTTCAATATTTTCCATTTGAGTAATATAATTTTGTATTTTGCTGAGGTAATCAATGAGCTAACAACATACATAGATTAATTTAAAATTGTATTTGATAAGTTAATACAAGTTGATAAGTTTTAACATATCATTACCTCTTTAGCTTTATTCATCCGAGGTAAATTATGAATTTGTTCATTTTGCAAATGAGTTATCATAGAGCTTAAGACTGGCATTATAGATAACGACTGTGCACATTGAGTTAAACCCAAGATAAATAATTGAGACCAAGAATTTCTTAACAAACTAAGCTGTATTTCAAACCTAAAACAATTATTTATACAATGTCATACCTGAGTAGCATGAACAATTAATAAAGAATTAGTTATATATATACATTAGAAAATGTTTATAATGAAAAACTAAATTAAATGACTTTAAATTGAAGGTTCCAGCAAAACTCCTATTTTGTACATATTAATTTATATCCGTTATTATGACATCTATACAACTAAATGGATGTTACGTTTGTTTTTGGTAAATACAGAAAAATATTTTATCTAAAATAACTTTGCATCAATATTATCGCACAATTTCATTGAGTGTAGTTTTATGCAGTGTAGGTATATACATGTTTTTATATAACATGTCTCTAAATAATATAAAAATTAATGTATAAATTTTGAAAAAAACATATGATGTTAATAATGTATAATAATATTATACATAATAAACATACATTTTTATTATAATTAATATCAGTTATTACAACCTAGATTTGCTGGTCCCTTGAAAACCACTATAAACAATTTCTACTATATATTAATAATACAATTCGTTAAACATACGACAAAAGTTGAAAAACTGGAATTTTCTGAACCCAATTAATAGACAGAAACAATATTCTTGAAGCGCTTTCACAGATAAAATGGAGATTTAAATAAGCATATTTAGGGCTAGGCGATCTAAATGGAAATTTAAAATTAACAGCTGGTATTATATCTTCAGTAGTGTCTAATACTAATAAATTAGACATTTCATTTTCATAAGATGAATCAGTATTATTAGAATTTTGCTAAAAATAAAAAAAAATTATTTTAATTTTAAAGGTACATATATTATATATTTATATTACTTGTAATATATTAGTCATGGAATCCAGTGCAAATAGTAATAAGCTTTTATTGTCTCGGTTAAACGGTTTAATATCTTGTTCATTACTAACTATTGACTCATCATCTTCTGCAATATAATAATCCATGTAATTCTGACTTTGGATCAGAGAATTATTTTCATCTAAACAAATAAATAAAGATAATTATATTAAATTATCAATATTTGAAAAAAATACACTTACTCGAAGAATTCAAATGTAACGATGAATGATCAGAAGAAATCGATCGATTTCCAGTGTATGGTATTTCAGTTTTGATAAAGTTTATATCATTTTTAATAAATGGCATTTCATTTTTGATAAATGAATTATTTCCATATGAAAATGCAGCAACGTTATTATTATCAGGACTGGTAGACATATTATGGACAGACTCAATTCTACTAGACGCTGGTTTCCGTTCGTGTTGAACAGCTTTAAAAAAAAAAATAAAATTATATATAATACATATTTTACTAAAATAGGTAATTAATAAACATTAAAAAAATGAATTAATTAAAATCATTGAACTAAAGTTTTTTATTTTTAATTCTAAATTAAACGATACGTATTGAATCAATAATCATTATCTAATGGCTAAGTTTTTCTAACACTTTGAAGACTCTAAAATAAAAATTATAGGTATGAGTCACTTACAATCACTTCGCATTCCCATTGATAAACATTTTTGAAGACGACAATATTGACAACGGTTCCGATGATTTTTTGTTACTTCACACAGTTTTGTTCCCCGGCACTGATACCCTAGTTGTTTACGAATAGACCGTTTGAAAAATCCCTTACACCCTTCACAACTTATAGCTCCATAATGTCGACCTGAACATTTAAATAATTATTATTATAAAATTCCATTAAGCAGCTAGGATGACACAAAAAAAATTTGCTAACAAATTTTATAAAAATATATAAACTAAATTTAAAAATTGTAGTATAAAAAATTTGAAGAAACAATTATTAATGTGATTAACCTAAGAAAGTCGCCACGTCATATTACCATATTGATATAGTAAAATTAAAAAATTTAAAAAAAAAGAATAAATATATATATTTTTTCTAAATAAAATTTATACAATAAGACAGAAATATGTATTTTATTACCTGAAGCTTGATCACCACAAACAACACAAGATTCGACGGGCAAACAAAATGAATGCATTTTATTATTACCAATCATATCATCAACATTCATTATGATGGACATTAGACCATTATTTGTTTATTTCTTAATGAAGACAATAAGCTATAAAAAATGTAACAATATATATATATATATTTAAATATAGGTCACATAAGAATGAACATGTTTTTTTTTTTTATAACTATACTGTTGTTTGATATCAATACATAAGACTATAATAACAACTTAAAAGTATTTAATCTAATATAATTAATATCAGTTTGTTTTTCCATCTATAATAAAAATTATCTTATTTTGAAAATATTGAAATAATAAAAAGAAATATGTATATATGTATATTTTTTTTTTACATTTAAATTAAATACAATACAATTTTCATGATTTATCTATCTCCTGTATATATATATAGTATCAAAGTATCAATTTATCAAGAAACATAAAATATCAGTGAATAATACAATGGATTATTATTTTATTTTACTCTTTACAGACATACACCGTAATCACATATACCTAATCTATAACTGCATCGATATATATATGTATATTATGTGTGTGAACAAGAATTATATAATTTACAATAGTATTTGATGTTTTGAAAAAAAAAAATGATGAAGAGTATGAAAAATATACACAGTTCATGAAAGTGAACTGGCATAAGCCCAGTTACTTATCATATTAAATTCTTAAATTTTACATAAAAATATTCAATTCTACGCAAATGTTAATTGTCACCCATTTACTATTAATAATAATGAAAAAATATGAAACAATTTCACAAACACACATTAGAACCAGTTTTTGGTGAATGGGTGCGTGGAGGGAGATATAATATTATCGACACGATAAACATACCGTTGTATAATAAAAAAGACAGTTATGTATTGGCTATAGTGAATGTATCAAATAATAATAATGAATTCGTTTAAGTATTTAAAAAGAAACATAATGGACGTACCGAGGAAACCAAGGAAAAAAACCGTCTACAATCCCAAGCATGTGTGCTTATGAAATAGAATAAATTGCATTAGAGTAAAATAAATAGACTTACACTTTGTTCACGTCCAATCGGTGTGTGAACAACGAAACGAACGAAAATTTCAAAAATACTCGTTAATCATTGGATTAAGAGAATTTTCACATAGGTCACCCGTAGACAATCAAATGAAAAACGTTTGCCAAAGACAATGTTATTGGGGAAAAAAAACCCACCCCCCCCGACCTATAAAAGCGATGTGACTAAAGTAAATTATTGACTTGTAAAGCGAACGGGGCGAATATCGAACGATATGGAAAAATGTTAATTAAATATTTTTTTATTAAATAAAAAAGTTACAATTTGGACGAAATTTTATGTATAGGTATGTGTGTGCGCATTTGATAGTGATCGTTGACAAGATAATAAAAAATGGTTAACAGCTGATGCAATCAGGTCGTGTGTGTGTTATTATATCGTAAAAATAAATGCCTCCACAGAAGTTTTCTCGGTATTTCATATTTTTCCAGCCACGCGTATAAAACATTCCCGAGAACTTTTTTATATATTTTATAACAGTAACGGCACCCACGTAGATTGCCCTGTACCAAGTAGTGCAAGTGCACAGTAGTCGTAGAGGGTGGCCGAGTCATCTTAGAAATACTGTGTAGGTATTTAAATTGAATACAAAACTGAAAGATCGTCTTAGGCCGACCAATGACAACGCGCGATTGGAAACCCTCATCTCATCTCAATATCGTCGTGCGAACACGATATATAAATCAATTGTAATGATGTAATTAAAAATATTATAATAAAACGAGTCATCATTTATAATATAGTTAATTTAATTAAAAACCTTTATGCAAAACTAAAAAGTTTTAAATAAAACTTGGTTCAATAATAATCCAAATTTGTCTAGATCTATCATAATTCAATTTAATCGTTTGCGTATGGGACATTCATTCTATCAGCTCGTGCATACAAACTTAATCCAACCGACTCCACCCCCCATTTTGTACCTTGGCACCAAAACGAATGCATTTGTAAGTTATTGCATATCTTATTTGATTGTCCTTCCCTGACCATCCAGTGTTCGTCCCTGTTTTACAAGTAAAATTCACTCAACATTTCAATCCATCTCCCTTCTATTCATAATTTTAAATCTGAGACCATAATTAATTTAATCGTCTCTTTTATTTTGGAAACTGGCTTTATCGTATAAAAGTAATGAATGATTTTTTTTATCTATTATTTTTGTTGTTACTTTATATATTTATTACTGTCTAATTAATTTTGTTTTTTTCCTTCATTAATAATCGTACATATATATATATTTATTAGTGTTTGAGTTACATAGTTTTTACAGAAAGCTAAATAAATAAATATATATGTATGTATATTTCAAACTATACAACCATGTACAATGATTAGATATTTCAAAATTTACAATAATAATTTGTCAAATTAAATGTTCCAAATGTATATACAATAATACAAGACTTATCTAATACTTAACTTTTACAATATTATTAACTTATTATACACATATAAAAAATTTATTATTATAAATACGATAGTTAAAAACTTAAATATAGTATTTGAATAATACAAAATATGTTAAAACTGTTTTAATGCTTATTCTTTAATTTGGCAGGGGTTAATAGACATTTAAAACGGCATATTAGACCAAGTGTTCTCAGAAATTTTATTTCTTCCGTAATATCATCAAGTTGAATAACAAACATTTTAAAAGTGTTATTAGGAAATTTGTCGAATATAATCTTATCCAATTGTTTTCGTTCTTCTATTTGATATTTAACAGTTTTTCCGCGTGTCATTCGTACATCAATATTTTGATCAGTGACTGAATGGTTTTCAGAAGACTTGGTCTGTAAATTTTTTTCTGTATTTACAGAGCCTAATGGTACGTCTGGTTTTTTAGATTTTACTTTTGTAATTAACTGGGCTCTAGATTCTACTTTTGGTTGTAGATCATTGTATATTTGAAGTTCATTCAGTACTATATAATCTTCCAAATTTGTATAACAATATTTGTTACTATTGTTGTTATTACCATTTCCAAAGTGAACATCAGTAATAAATGATGGAATTTTTTCGAGTAATATGTATAAGCTACGATTGTCGACTAAATTCCCATAATGTTTTGTTACCGTCATATCAAAAGAATTTTTTTTATTTAAACTATCTTGTTCAATCGGACTCGTTTTAAAAAGTGATAATTTTTTATCTTTTTTGAAATTAAGTATTTTTTTTTTTTTTTGTATAGAGTTTTTTTTTCTTGGAGTAATGATTTTACCATTCCTTAATTTTTTATGATTTGAGTAAAATAAAATTTGAGAATCTTTCATTGATATGACTCAACGTTATTATACGAAAAATTACTAAACTTCGAAATAATATTGTTCAGTAGTTTTGAATTTGTTCTAGCGATGAGTTCTGCAAACACATTTACGTCAACCTGAAAATGTAAAAAATGAATCAATTAATATAAATATAAAATTTTATTAACGTCGCTAACTTGATTGGACGCTACTGCGTCACAAAAACCATGTAATATCAATTTTTATCGATTTTACTAACAAATTCAAAACAACATTAATGCGGATTACCAAACAATTACTGTTAGTGGGCATATATAGGTTTATTTATATTCTATTTTCTCCAAAGTTCAATAAGAACGTCCAAGAGATTTAAACTTGAAAAACGTCAATTTTTTAAAAACTCGGTTGCTCAGAGAGAACTGGCAAAAAAAAAAATGTAATAAATATCGATATGTATGAATTGGGTTAATAGAGATTTATGGATACCACCGGTAATATTATATGCTTCAGTCGTTTTATTAATTTACGTTAACACAAATAATACGCATTATGTACAAACAAATTGACGTAAGTTATTTATACGTTTACGGTTAAGGACTTTTAACATTTGAAAATGTAAATCCTAAATTTTATTTCGCATATTTAAATGTGTTTACCACTATTAGAACATATATGTGCATTTTCTAGCTTTTAGCGTTTTTTTTTTTTTTTATAAACTATTCTAGATAAAAAAATAGTTTTTCAAAGTTTAATTAAGTAGGAATTAGTAAATAAAAATTTAAATGCCTATATTACGCAGTAATAAATTGTTTTAAAAAAAAAAAAATGATTTGTATTACTTAAATAACAGGTACTCATAGTAAAACAATTTGAATATTTACATATTGACGTATTTTTGGGATCTGATGACGTCGATACGAAATCGATATAAATAAATAAAAATAATAATCATACTCGGGTAAAAAAATGACGGGGATACGTACCGCGAGGAGAACATCGTCATATCCCCGAATCCATCCATCTGCAAACCGTTGTCCAACGATTTCCAATCGAATAGCGCAGTTGACGGCAATCAAACAGGCTCACCACGATCGCGGATCCGACGCAGTGAACATGAGGATCAATGGGATTTCCGCAGTAATAAACATTGTTCACAATGTAAGGTTATGATATCGTTCGACGGCTGCGCGTTAGAAAGGCAATGAATTGCTGAGCAAAAACTGTAGCGCCTGCAGACGATTGACGATGGACTGCAGGTCACGATCAGCACAGCGCAGAATTATCCCGTGAGTGATTAAATGAATAAAAAAAATACGGAATGCATTATCAGTTTGCCACGGATCACGGTCATCCGTACTGATAGAAACGTTGATAATGTCCCTCCAACAACAACGCGTTCGAGTTCCAATCGGCCCCAGGGGATAACGCGAAAAAATCGTAAAAATTAAAACCCCCCCAATATCGTTATACAATTATTAACATGCATGTCATTGTATAGTTAAAAACGCTCGTAAGCAGAAAAATATTAAAAACCTCACATTTTCCCAAGATCAGCTGTTGTTCACCCGGACGCGTGCACAAATGGCAAACGCGTAAAAATTGTTTCCCTTTTATTATTATTATTGACGTTTTAGTTTTCACATTATACACCCTTAATAGCGTCGTACTGCAAAATAACTAGGGCACCGTCCCCGGGGGTTGCCGGACAAAACCGCAAAATTTTTTCATTTTATTTAAAAAAATATCCACGGAAAAACAGTTAAAACAATCCAGATACTTCGCATCATTTTAAATATAAATAAATAAATATATTTATTTATTTATTATTGGCTTAACAGACTCATAATAGAAAATTATAATCGTTTTTATTATTTTATAATTATTTAAGGGCGCGCGGTTATTAGAAATATACGAACGAACGTATTATCGTACACACTCGAAAGAAAATAAATACATATTTAATTCATCATTTTCTTCGAAAATAGATCGCGGCGATTGGTACGTTGGAAGTAAGAAACGTCTGATTTGCTATGTTTCGTGTGTGTAAGACCAAGAGAGAAAACATCCGCTTTCAATCGCCTTAATAAAAAAAAAAAACTATTGTTGCGTACAACTCAACTATTGAGTTACGAACAATTTTACGCCATTATTTACAAAATGAATAATTTAAATTACAAAAAACGTTTGTCTATAAACGTGTAAAAAAATCATCTAATACATAGGTATATTTTAAATGTTTTGGAACACTTGAATTATAATATTGCGCCCTTACGTGTTTTTAACACAGAACCATAGAATTATGATAAAACGAATATCGAAAAGAAAAACAAATCTCATTTAAATCATTTAATCAGACACGAATCGAAGGGAAAATAAGGTTAAATCGGAACACGTTGAACAAGAGATGTCCTTTTAGAAATTTATATTTTCACGATCACAGACATGGCGTGGTTGGTTCTGTCGTAGTAGAACTTTTAGCCTTTAAAAGAAAAACAAAAAAATGTAAAAAAAAAAAACGATACGTTTCCACTCATTCACACTATTATAAACGTTATACCATTGCGTGTTACTCGAATAATGTAATTACATTTTTCGAGTAACACGCAATGATAATTACATATTATCGAGTATTAGCAACAAAGTTGCTTTATTTTTTTTTTACAATTTATTTAATAATCCATTAATCCATAATATTGCTATAATACCGATTCTAAATAACAGCTTGCAATTAAATAACAAATAATAGTTTTAGTATGAATTTCCACACGTGAAAATCTATTTTCAATATTTCTCATTTAAAATAAGTACCTACTTAATATTATCAATAATGATATTTTATAAAATTTAAATAAAACTACGAGTAATATATAATTCTGTGTAACATTATAATAGTAGACAGACAAGTGTGCATTATCATTGTTTATAATATAATATATAATCAATGGTAATATATGTATATTTATCAGGATGAAATTATTTTTAAATTATATTTTACAAATCCGTAGTTAAATTTATATATAATATTCCTAAATGGATTAATCATTTCCTTATTAATGGCTTATTTCATAATATAATTATTTGTGTATATTAATAAATCGTTATTGGTATATTTTATTTTTAAAATTAAAATAAGATATATTTATTTATAAAAGTGATTTTTTTTTTTTTTGGTATTACAATAAATAACAAATTAAAATTAATAATTGATCACATTAAATACAAATGTAAACGTTATATTATATAAATGTATAACTTATAATTTTTCAATTTTTATCCTATTGTCTTTTATGAGTTAATGATATTATTACATTATATGAAAAATGAATACCTAAATGATTAAGTATTTATGGGTAGTGGTCTTAAAGCAACAGTTCTGTGAATCTTTTTTTCTGTTTTTAAGTAACATTAATTGTAACTCTTTGTTTTTAAAATTCAAAAGTAATATAATTTCTTAAAAATATACCTTTGGTGAAGTTTATTATAAAAAAAAAATTTTCTAAAGTGACCACTTTCGTTTCCTCAGGTATGATAAAAAAAATAAGAAAACGTATACTCAAATTTATCGAAAACAAATAGAAACAGCCTGTATTAATACACACAGGGCTGGATTTAGGAACGTGGAGCCCTGGGCCCACCTTAAAAGTATATATTATATTTCGATAACATATATTTAATATATTATTATAAGTGAATTTAATTTAATAATATATTAACATTTACCGCAAAATAATATTTTACTAGAAATTTTAAATTTATTTTGCAAATATTATATTGTTTTATACTTGGACGGAAAAAAATCCCATTAAGTGCAGGCCCGGAGCCCCCCCTAAATCCGGCCCTGAATACACGTATCGACTGAAATATGAATTTATCAAATATAATATTTCCGTTTGATGGCGAAAAACAAGAAAAATCCAATTAAGAATTATTAGAACTAGAAACTAACATTTATTTTTCTTCGTTTGTTCACAGAAATGAACAACGGTTCAAATTACTAATTTATAGAAATAAGTTAAAAAACATTTTGAACATATTTAATAATCATAAAATACTTAAAAATTAAATACATTTATTATTATTAGTTTTTGATATACAAATAAATAACAGCTCTGCAAATAAAATAAAATATATAATTATTATTAATAATATAACATATATTTATTAGCTTAACATGAATTGCAATAATATTGTTACAACGGTATTTAATAATAAATAATTTTATCATAATAAAGTAAGATAGAACACGTAAGATTATACTAGCACTATCTTGGTAAAAGTGTGCATTCGATGTTCAAAGCATAAAATCAATTATTGTTAAAAATGTCCGTTTTATAGAATATAAATGTTATAAGCACTCCACTATTTAGAGACATAACATTGTTATATATAAATTAATATATTAAATTGACTGGTAACAAGACACATAGACTCAAACCACTATAGATGTGTCAAATGATAATAAGTGAATTTAATTATATGGCACTACAAAAAATCTATATACTTAATAATGATTTCTACTAGGAAAAAAATGAATACAAATTAAAATGGATTAGATTAATAAAAATTAGTTTAATAAAAACAATTTTATTAAAACAATATCAACAATTAAAAAGTCAACTAATATCGGAATGGTTTACATTATGATTAGGGTTAAACAATAAAAAAAATATATCTCATTAATAACATTAACATTAATTGTCAGACAATATAGAGTATATTTTTTGGGAACGTAATCGAATTTCTTCATTTTTGTGTTGTTTCATTAGTACCAGACACTTTGTTCGTATTTTGTCCACCATATTAACGCCATAGATTTTTGCATACCTGCTAAACAAACTAATATATAAAAATTGGTGTTTTCTCATAATACTCTCATAATAATAAAATACTGTTAGGTACTTTTCCAAAATAACTAACAATAATTAAATAAGATAGACGTGCAATTTATATACAATCAAATTTGAATGATAATACCACTTACATAGTGTCAGGAGAAGGCGCTTTTTCTTCGACTGGCAAATCGAGTACAGGATCTAATTCCATAGCTTTTACAGCATCAGTTAAATTACTGAACAATGTTACAACTCTGAGAAGTATGTCTTCATTTTCATTTAAATTTAACATAGACAACAATTTTTTTGGCGCCTAAAATGATATACAAAAACGTGAAAAATAAACTAAAAAACAGCTAAACATTGTTTATAATAAAATATAACGTACTCTTCCGCCTAAAATATGTGGAACCATATTGTCATTACATGATAAGTTTATCAGTAGTTTTAAACACTGCAATACTATTTTGTTATTCTGACTTTCTAATAAAGCAAAAAGAAAGTGTATAGAAGATTGCATTTCACTATGCCACATGTGGAATACAGCTATGTTAGTTAAAGTCGTCAAACAATTATAAATAATTTCATCTGAATCCATCATTTTCATCAGAGCCAATACCATTGGAATTATTTCCTAATGAAAAAAAAAAGAATTGTAATAAATTATATCTATATTTTTTTATAAAAATAAAAATTAATACCTTCATATTTTTAGAATTATCTTTATTTAAAGCCAAATTTCCTAATGCTACAAGAGATGTTATTTGAACCGATTCCTCAGGATGATATATCAATTGCTGAAGTTGGTTTAAATATCCAGCTTTCCTCATAATTTCCTTAAAATAAAAAAAAAATATATTATACTGTGTAATATTATTTTAATTATTAAAATAAAACTAATAAAGAAACATTTAAATTTTAATTTATATATCATATTTTTATAATTAGAAGAGAAAACAAATTCATACTTGATTCGGAGTGAATGTTGCCAAGTTACTAACGGTTACTAAAACCTTTTCGAGTACTTGAACATCTCTAGATCCCATCAATTTTAATAAATTCTTAGCTTCATTTAGTTCCATCGGTCTATACAAAATCATAAACAATAATACGTTAATTTTCTATAATGAAATTCCAAAACCCGACACATTACAATATAACAGTGGTTCTAACCGGTGTTCCATTAAAATATTAAAATCAGTGAAAAAAAATCCATAAAGTATAAATTTTTTGTTTCATTTTCTTAACACTTAACATTTTTACTTTTATCGACTTCTAAAGTGTAGGAGTATAAGACATGAATTACTGTATAGAATCAGTTTAGGTTTTGTACACAAAAATTTTATCGTTAATCTTAGGTGATTATCTACATGATAATAACAAAACACATTAAGTATTAGTGTGTTGTCCACGGTTATCAACGTAAGAAATTAAGTAAAATATTTTTTACGATACTTATTACATTTTATGGTTGGAAATGAATTTATTTTGTAATAATATTATATAATAAAAATTATTACTTAACTATTATTGGAATATATCATTAAACTACCTGAACCACTGCAATATAGAGAAAGAAAATTGAGAGAATAAAAGCAATCCCTCGGTTAGGTTCAGTATTTGAATTGGTAAAAAATTAGAAGAGGGGATGCAAAAGTTTAAAAAAGAATGTATGTGTATGAAAATGTCAATGTTTTATCTCTAGAACAAACCCAAAATATTATTCTAACCTATTCAATAAAGATGGGTGATTGAGTTTTTCGAATTCTTCCATATCTTGATTCTGGCTTATGGAAAGTCTGTGTTCTGAAGGTTGTGGCGATTTTCGTCTTAATGACCTACTAGAAATTTTTCTTCTCAATGGTGTACCAAAATTCGATTCCAAATCTGGATTATCACACAATCGTAAGTTTTCAGTAGAGCGACTTCCTAATAAATGTCCGACACCCACTGGACTCATAATTCTGGGCGAATTCCAAGGCGACGCCTAAATCAGATAGATTATTATTAGATGTGACTCAGGTGCATGGTTTTATTTTCATTGTGTTAACAATAACAATAATAATAATAATAATGACGCCCTAATCATTAGTGAGGGTACAAATAATAACCTGTAAACTCCTGGGTCCGTAGTACAATGAATGTTTGTTCGAAGGCGTTTGTATGGCCATCATAGTGTCAGCAAACATTCTGGCGCGTAAATTAAGCTCTTTGATTCTTTGCTGAACGTTCATGGGCCTGAGAAATACGCGGCCCGCAGTGTCTGAAACATCCAAATTGCCCAGCAATACGTCCGTCTGCGTTGTTTGGGAAAGACGGCGAAAGTACAGACGACGGTCCTCGTGCTGGTAACCTATACAGACAGATGGTAAGTACGACGTTCGATGATGACGCAACGAAACGTTTGATCGTCAAAACTCACCGTCATCGTTCCTCCGAGACAGACGTCGGCCAAAAGCGTTTCTAGCCACGGAATAACCGACGTACGCGAAACCCGCGAAAATCGCCGAGCACACGGCCACTTTGTTCATCGTGTGGTCATTGCCGGACGTCGGGTTCAGAGCCATGGCGAGCGGACACTGTTGCTGTTTCGAATACGCTTATTCGTCGTCAGAAGAGGAAACGCTCGGACGAACGCGCGTCCGACCAGCAAACATCGTCGGCACCATTTGATTACGATGAAATAAAAAGTTTTTTTTAATAGTTCGCTACGAACGGTCTGCGAAGACGGGATGGCACCGAAAACGTATTACTTGACGACAAATACCCCACCGAGCTCGTTGTCATCCATGTCTATTGGCTACTAGCAGTTAACACCGAAAAAAAATTACTATGACACGACGGACGGGGGTGTAAACTATAGAACGAAAAAAATCAATACACCCGTTATCACTAAATACAGAAGAGATAATCACTGATACTGAACGTGCACTATATTTCAACAAGTTATGACGGCTATGGCCAAGGTCTATACATTTTCTTTCTATCACCCCTTAACGCTTTGAATGAGAAATTACGAATGACCGTGGACTGTTCATTAATAAAATTCTTACGTGCTTGATCATTGTTTTTTTTTATCAAAAACCTGGTTGTTTGCGACAATCTATAATCGATTGTTATTTCACGATCATTACCGAGAAAAATTACGCACACAACCTACTTCGCGAAAAATTCCAGAAATACATTTTACATAATTATCAAGTAGTCATTTAATATTTCCTCATATTACAGACAAATTACGAAATCTTGACGAACATTTCTCTATTATGCGCTGTGTATACCGCGCGCGCAAATATTTAACGGCTCTGTCAGCAATTCAATCGGTTTTCAAAAAAAAAATTTGAAAAAAATCGGTTGACAAAAACATGTTATTGTATTAACAATTCCGAAGTCGCAAAATTCTAATTCGGATTTTCTTTTTTACACATAATACAAGTAGTCATTGCGCACATATTATATTACAAATTTCACAACATGTATTTCGAGTTATGAGATGTATCAAATAAATACAAAATAAATATGTTTTAGTTCTATATTACACTATTCTGTCAATATAATACATACATATGCAATTTTGTTTAATCTAATGGTTTCCTTCAACTGGCACACCATTTAAAATTAATTACAAAGTCTTTTTAAACAAAAAATGTTATATAAGACGAAGGGTGCCGTATTGTTGAAAACCATTGGTATATAAGAATAATGGTTTACAAATTTAATAGTTTAAAAAAAATAAAGTACATATATTTTTTTTAAAAATCAGCAACCAAATAATGTGTTTATAATTCATTTTATACAATAATTATAATTTTCATAAGTAATAAAAACATTCTGATAGATTATTAATTACATTTTAAAAATATATTGGTATGTAACAAAAACTTTTTGATTTATAAAGGAATTTCAATTTGTTGAATGTTTGATTTCATGTTTTTTTAATTGAGATTTTTTTTGAAAATTCTGAAAACATATATTACATACAAACGGCTTGTGAGTGTCAACACGACTCCACTGATTTAGTTCATAGTGAATAGGATTCACACAACTTTTCTTGCAAAATCCACAATAAAACCTGTGAACATCCAATTTGAATTCAAGTACTGCTTTAATATGGTCATTTGGATTCGACCAAGGCTTTCCATTTATTGGACGACGGTTCAAAATCGTATCTTTATTATTATTGTTAAGTGCCAAAATAGCAGCGGCGCGAATGCAATTTTTTGTATGAGAACGAAGCCTTCTATCATGTCCTGTACGTTTATTGACATTTTCATTACTCAAACGGGATACATTGTAATTAAACCGATCGTATCTTGAATCACCTGACATTGTTCTATTCATACATTTTTCCAAAGTATTATTATTAGATCTTCGGATATTATTGTTAGTATTATTTGAAACAAAGTTTGTGACAGAATCGTTAGGCTGGTTTAATGTAATAGGTTCTTTGGAATTTGCTCGATGATATTCTCTTAAATGATATTCAAAATCTTCTGAAGAAAAATTTTTACAGCATAAATGACACCGCAAATTTGTTACACAGTTTTTCGACATGTTGCCACCACATTGTTTTAAAGAATTTACAATATTATTGTTTTTAGCTGTATTCATCATGATGCCTGTATTAATTTAAAGTGTTTAAATAAGCGCGTAAAATATATTAAAATTTATTGATTTCCAAACGGAGCGTGTTAAGGAATGTTAGCATATGACTCGCACAAACATCTACAGGATGAATGACGCAAAAAATTCCGTATTCCGACAATCAGTACCGATTAATTTTATATTTCGATAATCAACTCTGTAACAGAACAAAACAAAATATCAATAATTAATACTTTATATATATAAATTAATTGTTTAGATATTTGTTAATGTGTCTTATGTACGACAACGATTTATCGGTTTTCCATGGTGAACATTGATCGATATCACGATTGCTTTTTCCTCTTCGGGACAACGACAATATAATAGCACGGAATGAGTTTAAAAAAACATATTCATACAGTCGGCCATATAATGACCATGGAACGTAACAATAATATAATAACAATATTGGTCAGAGGGGATATACACAAGTTTTTTTTAGTTAGTTTTAGTAAATAATTTTATTCGTTCGTAACAGGACGATACCAATAAAATATATTTTTGTACAAATAATAATGTAAAAAGTATACACGTATACACGTACCGTACGTATTATGGGGTGACTCTTTTCCACATTCGACGTCTACACGACCTTATCACACGGCCGATGTATTTTTGTCAACACTTGTTGACCCGGCGAAAAATTACGCCTTTGTTACAAAGTTCCGTATCTGCATGTACAGAAACGAATTTTTAAAGTATTACTGACAACAAACGTGCGCAATACGTACGTTGGTTTAAAAAGGAACCGAGATTTATACTTACCGAGAAATGATTCCACTCTACAACAAAAAAAAAAATTAAAAAAAATTCAAAGATAACTAACTAGATCTGGATTTTACACACAAAACATCCATAAGAGAGTTGACGAATAAATGGCCGCCAAGGGATGGGTACGCCGTTTTAACGCGTAATGGCGTCGCGAACGGCGACTCAATTTTGAGGTTAAGAAATAATAATTGTCGAATCGTACCCGTGTTGGTGGGGATTGATTAGAGGAGGGTAACACAACAAAATCAGCTGATCAGCCACAGTGTAGCACACATCCACATAATATTTATAAAATATTATTTTATTACAATAAAATATCGTGCATTTGAAAATGTTCATCGGGTTTGTTTGCCCTCTCGAAATACGAGTGCACGATGAATACATACCAAAAAAATTTTTAATGCAACATTAAACTGATATCCATTACGACTGCTCCATTCGACTACTTTAAGTCAACCTGTGCTCCACAGATTGGTCGCTATAAGGAACCACTCATCGTAGGGGTGGGGGACCCCTATTCGAGGTCAAGACAAAAAATTTTTATATAAAAATTAAACGTCTCACACTTAGTAGTGTTACAAAATTAATTTTCCACCATTTCCTGGTGTAATAAATTGTACTTGCTTGTATTTATTATAATAGAAAATTTGATTTTTTTTTTCTTTTTACATACACCTACTAAATAATGTTTAATTTAAAGTTTTCATTTAGGAATTATAATAGGAAACAGTAAGATTATTTTAGAATTATATTATTATTAGAACAATTCAGAAAGTATTAAATCAATTCATTTATTCTGGACAAAAATTACAATGACTACCTTCATTTTTTTTATTATTACAATTAACATTTGTACACTCTGTCATATTTAATTCCTTTTAAAATTTATAATAGAATAAATATTAAATAATATACATTTTATAATTATATTTTACAAAATACATAGTTTCGTACATATATATGGAAATAAAAATGTATAATAAAACAGCCTCCAGACAAATCTGCAAAAATTTAACATGTAATAACGAATAATAATAGGTTATGGAGCCTAAATAATGAATGAACCTATAAATGATAGCAAAATGCACACTAGAAATTTAACATCACAATAATAATAATAATAAAAACAATAACATAATGATAATAAAATTGTCATCTTGACTTAATGGTTGACTATTTTTTACCATTCAATTTGTCCACTATTGGTTTTGAAAGCATATCTCTAGAATCTTCATTATCCTCTAAGAATTCTAGTCCTTTGCCTTCATCGATAATCCGAACAAATGCAGTAGTTTGTTTCTGTTGAAATTTTTTCTTTATATCACCATTGGTACGATTGTCATTGAGATCGATTAATATAGGTGGTGGCGGACAGTCAGGACTATATCTGTTTTTATCGCATTTATCTATCGTTTCAAAAGAACCACAATCTTTGAACACGAAAAACGGTTCTTTTTTTTCAACTTCACTAATACCATTATTGCTAGTGGAATCCATATCGACTCCATCGCTGCAGTTTTCATTGACCTTATGATAGTCAAGTAGTTTTCCATGATACTCAATGTGGTTACCATTTTCTACAAAGTCTTCACTATCGTCTGTGTCAACAGATGCTGCAGCTATTGACTGTGAAATAACAGCTGAAGATAATAAAAAATGTAACTTGGTATGATTCATTAAATCAGCAACTGCATGTGTACGATACGTACAAAACCGACATTCAAGGTTTGAAGAATGTTTTAACCCAATATATTGGTTACTTTTGAATTCTTCTGAATGGTGCAACATATGCTGGTCAAACTGTGCACGAATGTTACTTTCGTATGGACAGTGGTCACACTGGAAGGGTGTAGTGGTAGTTCCAATTACAGATTCTACAGATCCATATGCAGTTTTCAACTCGTAGGCCCTCTGCCGATTAGATATTTCATTTCTAAACTGTGTATCATGTAGATTTAGATCAACGGATAATGAGGCTACAGTTTGTTGGTCATTTGTTGTCCTTTCCCGAGATTTTAATAATTTTGTCATTTTGGTCACTTGCTTGTAATCTTTTTCAATCTTGATATTGTGTGTATGGTTCCGTTGATGCTGTACACAATCGGCAATGTCTCTAACTGAATAATCGCACTTGTACTTATCATTGGTCTCGTGCAAGGACAGATGCATGGCATATTGTTCATGTTTATCAAACGTTGATGGGCATTTAACACAATTGTACTGTATTGGATAATGAAAATCTGGGGTTTCCAACATTGAGTATTTGATTTCGGGTACCGCAGTATGTTTTTCATTGTCGGAAACTGTAGTATTTGATGTTTGCTCCATTTGTGTTGACAGCAAAGCAGAATCATTTTTAGCATTAATCTTTGATTTTGATATGGATTTTAAAGTCGTTTGTTTCACTTTTTCCCTGGGAGGTAGGTCTAGATGTACACATTCGTGCCGGATCAAGTTTTCATAAGTGCCACTGGCATAATCACATTTCCTACACTTATAAAGTCCAGTTCCGCCGTGTAATGTCTGATGGTATTGCAAAGAAGTCGCTTTAAAAAATCTGACAGGACACTTGTCACACGTAAACGACCTAATGTATGAATTTTTCAACTTATCTACAACATTACTAGTAGATTTAGGGGCGTTTGCTTTTGAATTAAAGAGTGGTGGCATGGTAGCATCAGAAGTAATAGTTTTCATTGTAACATCAGTTATCACAGGTACAGCAACTTTTGTTAGACAGCGTTGCTTTTTTGTAACCGGTTGTTCACCATTGTCTTGTGGCGATAAGGGAGTAATACTGGTGTTAGATATTGAATTGCGTGGACCCTTAATATCGGGTTCAACCTGGCTACCATCGGTTTCAAGCAAACACACTTCCATATCTTCAACTTTACGTTTTGATAACTGATGGCATGGCAGTATATGTTCGCTCATGTATACTGGATATTTTAAAGGTTTCGAGTATCGCCGACTAACACGATACCCAGATGCGAGAAATTCGGCTGTACGCTTGGCATACTTATCACTGTGTACAATTTCATGGGCGGTTATATGACTTTGATTTTGTGTTACGAATGAACAGCAATTACATGAGTGTTTCCAGCCACGGTATTGATGAAACCGAATATGACACCGAAGATCAAAATGGAAAAAGAATCGAGCTGGACAATGCGGGCAAAACTTTAGTTTAGGGTTGTCGATTTCTTTGTATTTCATATCTTCTTGACTGCTTGTATCACTATCAGAATCTGATAATCCATTGTTATCACTATGATTATCTAATTGTAAGCCCTGCTCTAATTCCATTACATATTCGAGTGCATGTGTCTGCAATGAATCTCCAATACTAGTATCATAAAATCCAACAACTGAACTGCCATAACTGACCGAGTGAACTTTTACATGCGATGCTAAGACACCCGCATTATTACAAACGTAAGTACATCGTTTACATGGGTGTAAAGGAGCAGATTTAAGCGTCGAATTTCCTGGAATTCTATATTGTTGTTGCTGTCTATGGAACTGATGGTTTGGATGATCAGAATGCATACGTTCGTGTTCAATCGTATTATGTCGCCGACGATTTGTGTGAGGACAATACCGACATTTGAAAACTCGTGTAAAAGACGGTAAACTTTCCTTGACATAAGACCACACCATAGGTGGGCCAATTTCATCAGTTTCTGTTGCGCTATCTGGCTGTACAATGGCATTCTTGATATAAATATCTCTGTAACCTGCTTGGATAATGGAATTTTCCGGGTATTTTAGCTCAGGTTCTTCTATCATGTGTCCGTATCTAAAATGATGGTAAAGCACTTCGGCTTTAGTTACGTTGAACACACACTGAGAGCAATTATATAGAGCGCCCCGTTTCACATGTAACAATTTATGTGCGTACATGTTCATCTTGTTAATTGTAAAATACCAACACTCATTACATTCATATATCAGATGGTGTTCCATAGTTCCAGCAGTGACAAAATCTATTTTTCTTCTCATCTGAAATATAAAATAATCACATTACAACATACTCATATTAAATACTATATTAATGATTTTTTACTTACTTTAAAAATATCAGGTGATTCAGCAGACATTGCTTTCAATAGTTTACCGCCATTATTATGTTCGTCACTATTGTATTCGCAGATGTCGCCAGCATTGCTGGCGATATCAGAGTTACTTTTTTCTGAACTTTTGCTTGGTGTCATTGAAATTTCTTCTGCAATATCTTCATCGTGATCGTCAAAATCGAGTCTGCATTCTACCGCCCCGAGCATTTTGATATTCTCATCACTCGTATCAAATACAACCTCCTCTTCCATATTGCAATTGGACATTGTAGTATCAGTATTGTTTTTGAACATCTCTGTAATAGGTGTTGTATCATTACTCCTGTTACAATTTTTTTCAATTTCTGTCAGTTTTCTATCATCTATCAGGAGCCAATTATTGTCATTTGAATTTGAGTTAAATTTGTCTCGATGTTCAATCCGATAATTCATATGAATAGAATTGATTTCAAAACCATCATCCATTTCATGTGCAAATATCATGTGGTCCAACATGGCTCTATATGAAAAATTGTATTTATAATTTCTTCAATAATAATACACTTAGTAATAATAATAATAATTATTATTATTATTATATAATACTATAAATACGTGTAATCATTAGTTGAAATCACTATAAAACTATAACTCTGCACAAATTAAATATAATTAAATTCTTTTTTTTGTACCTAGCAATCTTTGTGACACACTTATTAAACTATATAAATTATAATTTATAATAATCATAATTAATTTTTAACATAATAAATATTTATTATAATAATAATTAGTTTAATAAGTGTACAACAAAGATTGGTAGGTACAAAAAAAAAAAAAAAAAAAAAACAGAATTAAATTATTATATTTAATTTGTGTCGAGTTATAGTGTTTCCAACTAACAATTACACACTGTATACCGAACTCACTTTTTTTCTACCGACCAAAATGGACAATACTCGCATCTATACTTGGTTTCTTGGGGATTATGTGTATGTTGCATATGCTCCTTCAATTGTCCAGAATTACCAATGGTAACATCATACAGTGGACTCGATAAAAGGTTTTCGTTTTCTGAAATAATGTATTAAATTAGTTTCTATACTTATACGCAAACAGATAGTACAGTCTGCTTTCAAAACACGTACCATGAAGCATTAATGACTTGGGCTTGGTCGATAATAATAGCAATGACGTATCAGGCATAGAATTTGTTTTCCAGTCAGTTGGTTTATTCATTTCTATAAATTCTGTAGTTTTTTTGGTTTCAACCTAAATAAAAAATAAACAATAATTTATCATAGCTAAAATTTGTAAAAACATTGTATATTATTCTGCACATGGCATTACTTGATCACAATCAAAATAGTGCACAGTTGTTCAGTAAATGCGAGTAATATTGTCAGTATTATTAATATGAAGTCATTAAAAAAATTGATCTGTTTATTTTATTATTATATGAACTTTTCGACTAGTAGAAGTGCTTTGATCATTACTTTAATACTCATTTTTCCAGTAGTAAATCTTGCTAGAGTGATTTGTTAGTCATTTTTCAATTTTCTCAATGGTTTTCATTAAACGAGATACAAAGAAATATTTTTATACAACAATTTTTTTTTAACAGCAAAATCGCAATTTTATTGAAATTCGTTACTAATTATTATATATGAATAATAAATAAATAATATTACACTAAAAACTCTATTAAGAAACATTTTATTGAATGCAGTGATTTATAATTGCTTTTAAATTTGTAGTAATAACAAAACTCTAAATCTACGTAAATCATTTATTTAGTTGGTGTAACGGATTATTATTCTATGATTCTACTTATTCTTTTTTGCATATACTGTATACCAATTAAAATAATAGTGTTATTGTACTACTGTAAAATGATTGGTAATATTCCCGCAAATAGTTGTATACGCTTAAATTATATGTATTGTTCAAAATTATCTATACGTTAATAGTAAAAGTTATTTCTGTACATAATGTCCCTTCATATGTGTATTTCAACAAAGAAATAAATAAACAATTGTGACTTATACAGAGAACACAGTGTCAGAATATACGAAAAAGTTTTAATTATTGAAAAATAATATTATTAACAGTATAAAACGTTGTAACGTTTTAAAGTATTCAATTTATATACATACAGTTTTTTTGTTACTGTCAGTATCACTCTTGTCGTCTTCTCTGTGTTGTAGTGAACTATGCTTAGAAACATCTTGAGAACCATCGCTGTTGAACTCGCCTCTCCTGTAGTGTGCCTTGACGTGGTTCAAAACGGTTAAGCGATCACAGTCTCTGTTGTGGGCAAGAAAAATGTAAAAATTAATTTCCTTTAGGCGAAGGGAGAAAAAAAAATTATAAATAAAAAGGAAAACAACGCTGTGTAGTGATTTCATTGGTATAGTATATTTTTAAATTATTTACCTGAAGAAACATTTTTTACACTTCCATACCGTCTTGCTTCGGTTCTCATTACCGCCTGCCACTTGCAGTGATGATTTAACATCGTTGTTTTCCGTCATGTTTTGCTGCTGCTGATTTCGGTTTGGTGACACAGCTTTAGCATGTCCGCCAGCTATTTTGGCTGTCCCTCCTGTTTGTTGCTGCTGTTGTTTGATTTGGATCTTATTACTGTTACTGGACACCACGGCCGTCGCCCGTCTTTTCCTGGCCAAACCACTGCCCACGACTTTCTTGCTAGCGACGCCCTTGCCGTCTTCGCACTCACCGCCTGCTGCTTTGTCAGCACCGTCGGCCACGTCCATTTCCAGTACCGTCAAGTACCGGTTGTATTTACTGTAATTCCGGCGGCCCGTCTCATCTGTCATCAATACCTTCGCGCCCTGATGTGAATTGGTCACGACAACGGACTCTTCGTTGCCGCCCTTCCTCGCCGACTTGAGCCGAATGTGTTTGGTGATGTCCCAACGCCAGTTGGACCGATAAGCGCAACACGAACATTCGAAGGGCTTGCGATTCAAGTGGCCCACGATATGCACATGAAAACGCGAAGCAGTAGCCGCCCAAAACGTGCAGTGTGGGCATTTGAACACCTACAACAACAGCACAAATAATAAAAGTAGAAACATATGAATCAATAACGGGAATATAATAAATTACAACTGCGCACAAAATATAACATCTTATCAACATAAAACTACTTAGTTCTATTGTATTGATAACACGTGATAACCTTGAACGGAATTTGGAAACGAGTTATGAAGAAGCCATGTGTGTGTCTGTGCGAATGGTGTCTTTAACTTCAGGATATCGGTTAACAATTCCGAATGACTTATAGGGGTTGTTTTACGAGTCTAGATTGGTGATTGGCCAAGTCTAGACAGATACATTGAATAAATTATAATAATACTTGTGTACGATTCTTATAAACACAATGTCTCCAAAGTTATTTAGTTGACACCACCATCTCAGGGCTCAGACCCATTACAACCGAAAATTCATATTGATTTTTTTTAGGACAAATTACATAATAATAATAATAATAATAATAATAATAATAAAATCACCGAATGGCGTTTGTTATACGATAATTGTATTTTCAATAATGACTGCAACTAACAACTGGCGGCCGTTACGTTCAATTTTGGTTTAGGACAAAAAAAACTTGAATGTTTCAACGGATACACATACATATCCGGACGAACTTGCTTATCGTACTCAACAGAAATTTACAAATCAGTCTCTGTTAATATTTTATTTCTATACTGGTTCATTAGGAAAGTATTCGATTGTTGCACCATTCGATAGAGATATTTTTTTCTGAATATTTCCAGAACACGATATTGAAAACAAACGATTGGGGGGAGGGGATGAGATTTGTCTAAGGTTATTGCATTAACATTATTATTATCTGGATGAAACACTGAGACTACCTTACTCGTGTGTTCAATGTTCACGTTTTATATAATTTACCAGTTTAAAAAAGAACATAATACATTTTTTGCTTAAAACATAATTAATTTGTGATTACTTTTTTTTTCAACGTAAAACGTACCTCTAATCTACACCGTGTGTCCCCACACTCCTCTCTCACTACATACACCCACGAAAAACTACATTAACGAATTTCAGCGAATACATGCGAAAACTACAATTTAATTCAATTTTATTACCGTTTTGTAGATTTTCCCATCTTTTCTTGTACCCTGTTGTTGTTGTTGTTTTTGTTGTAATAAATCGTTATTATGATAGATTTTGTTTTTCCGTTGATTTCCTTCTTCTTCGCCGTCGTCACCGTCGTCGTCTACTTCTTTCTTTACTTTGCGTTTCATCGATTTCATTTTCGGCATTTCCACTGCCGTTGTTGTTGTTGTTGTTGCTGTTACGTCGGCGGCGGCGGCGACTTCGACTTCGTTAACGGAGTTGTTGCTGCTGCTGCTACTACTCGGCACCAAGCCGGTGTTCCAAACGAAAATCTTGTTTTCCATCGGATGATGATGTAGAGACGACGGGATTTCTTTGTCACCACAACCACCACTGTCGTCGTCGGGTCGGCTCGCGGCGTTGTTATTGACTACAACGGAAAGAGCTGTGCCTCGGCACGTGGCCAGGTGTACCATTAACTCGGTGCTGGTCTTACACCGTTTACGGCACCGTTGACATCTGGTCGATTTGAGTTCGGCAGCTGTTACTGGCGGCGGCGGCGGCGGCTGTGACGTCATCGGAATCGTCGTATCGTCGGTTTTGTCGACGACCGCTGCCGACTGATGCATTGTTGTCAACAGACGGGGGGTAGTAACGGTGACGGTATCGTCGTCTTCGTCGTCGTCGTCACAGCAGTGGCTGTTATGCGTCCGTTGGTGTCGCATGAATTCCGACAGACACTTGGACTCGTACCGGCACACTTGGCACGTAAGGTCTGCCGTCTCGTCCACTCTGGCCTTAAGTTTGTCGAAAAATGACGTCGTCGTCGTCGTTTTGCTGTTGGCGCTCCGAGGTCCGACGTCCACCGCCGCAACGGAATTGGAGGCAGCGACGGTAACCGCGTTAATCGCACTGTTACAATTCAAAGTATCGGTCGACGAGTTGTCTCGACGACGGTTGTCGACGAGCGACGCGAAATCGCCGCTTTGTCCACGCGTCACCGTCATCACCACGTTGTGATGATAATCGTCTTCGTCAGCCGGCGGCGGCGGTCGCAGTCGGATTATCGCGGGCGGACGTCGTTGTTGTTGGTGTTGTTGGTCAGCGATCGGTATAAGTCTGGGCAACGGTCGACGACACGGCGGAGCTTTTTCCTCTCTTGTCGTCGTCGTCGTACTACTGATGCTGTTGGCCAAAGTTTCCGCCTTTGACGCGTTCATCGCCGCAATGATCTGCGACCCGGCTGGTTTCATTACCCTCGTCGTCGTCAATGTAACTTCATCTACTCCGGCGGCGGTGGTGCTGCTGCTGTTCGTCGTATTATCATTTACGACGACGGCACAACCACCACCACCACCACCACTATGGCCGCCACCACTACTGTTCACGACGACGGTGGACACAGGCTGAGCAGTGCTTTTCGTCTCGGTCATGATTTCGACAATGCCCCCGTCTTTGGTCGTCTCGTACGTTACGATCTGGAAAACGCACCGAGTGTCAATATTTATTGAATAACGACAATAATAATAATAATAGTATTTGCCGAGAGCAATGTATTTCGCGTCCCCGACGAAATACAATGTGAAATTCGTTAAAAAAAAAAAATAAAAAAAATAACGCGTATTTTCATATAAACCACTTGGGGACAACCCGCATAATTATGACGACGTCAAAAAAGAAAAGAAAAAACGCCTGCCCGTTGTACTACTTGTTTGAAACTATAATTTTTGTGAAGCTAGGCACCGAATTCGTGACGCATCGAAAACATTCCGATATAAAATACCCGAAGAAATAATCACCGCGCATGGCCGGCCGACTTTGGATCATTCGACGTAAAATTGTAATATAGTTTTTAGAATTCCGTGGCGAGAAATGTATGACAAGACGATATGTCTGTACAAAAAAAGAAAAAAATTCTACCAGAAAGAGTGTGTACAGTCATTGTTTGTAGAAAAATTCGTTATTTTTGAAACTAATGCCGCGAGCGGACCTATATAAATATATATTTTATTTTTTTTCAAAAAATTACTTTCAATTTTGAGCTATTGACTTCCTCCGAGGTATTTAATTCATAAAAGAGGTAACTTTTTCGGGTTTTTTAAGGCTTAAAAATTTAGTATGCGACGTTAGACAGTTATTTAAAAAAAAAAAATCTTGAAAATAGTCGTTTTAATCACAATTTTTTTTTATAAACGTTTTTTTTTTTTTTTATTCGACAGTGTTATTATTATTATTTTTGTTATGATATTATTACACGTCGATAAGCTCCTTTCAAAATCGTTTTTATCCAATACGCAACGCGATTTATTCGTCCGTACGCAGATGATTTCAATGAAAATGTAATTTTTTTTATGGAAAAAAAAATGAAGAAATCGTAAAATTATCTAAACGCCTCGTCAAAAAAAAATCACTAACATTTAAATACAACAGTACGTTTCCCCTTTTGAAGACGAAAAATCCGCGACTCGCGGAGAAGTACTTGGGGGAAACTGTGTGAAAAAAAAATCGTATAAAACTTCTATAATGAAACGTCAGAAACTCGGTATATTTATAAAAAAAAATATTCTCTTATATATTATAACGATACTCTTAAATCCAAGTAATTCATTCCAGCGACTTCCATTACACACACACCACCATGCGCGGATGATGGCATATCGATACTTTTATATATATATTATCAATTAATCGTAGCAAATAAGAATACATTCCTTAATTCTGATCAACGTTAATATATTAAAATTTTTATTATTTTTTTTTTCACTTTTCAAATCGCGCGCGTGCGTTTTATGCGTTTAAAAAACACGTTTATTGCGTGTACGTGTACGTGACGACACGTTTAATCGTTTAAAATAAATACGCGTTTTGTTCTTCGATGAAATATAGAGAGAAAAAAATGCCACTGGCGGCGTAATAACGATGTCGCAAGGAAGAAGTTAGTAGTAAATAAAAGCTACGCGCGCCGCCCCGACGGTTAACAACAGAGGCCGTAGAAATAAGCGCCGCTTGGTGGAAGGACGGACTCTGCGCGGCGCGTAGCGGTCGCTCGCCGTTTATCGTCGTGTCGACGGCGGTAACACATATACGAAAAACACTCCTATATAAAAAAAAAAAAATAATAATAATAATAATATATAGAATAATTTTCTTTCTCTCTCTCTCTCTCTCTCTCGTTGTAATAAACGCGTGGCGATACACACACATACATCCGAACAACTGTTTTTGTATTTAAATATATATATAGTATTAAATATATGCAAATTTTACCATGTGTCACAAAATTTGTTTTGTATACGACTAAGTATATTATTATTATTATAAATTACACGATTAAAGCAGCCCGTTATAGGATATTTGTATGCAGTCATCGATATGAAAACGCGTCCACAGGTCGAATGAAGGGAACACAAAAAAAAGACAATAATTTATTATTCGGTCATTATTTTATATTAACAAACCGATTGTGCGAACGACAACGACGAGGAGTGATAGATTTGCGCGATAGAAATAGTGTGTTGTTGTACTTATAACCACTACTACTAACGGCGGCGACTCGTATAAACTACGTATTATAACATTTGTCGCGCGTTTTTCTTTTTACGCTTGAAAAAAAGTTTATGCATTATTATGCTTCTTTTTTTTTCCATTCGCCTTTATCTACAACTCTGGAGTCACCGCGCGTTATGTCAGCTATAACTGTAAATAATATAATTATGCGAAAAAGTATAAAAATAATATTACACGCGTATCGGTAGTGATGATGATGGGATGTAATCAATAGTAAAAGTGGGAATTAAAAAAAAAAAAAATCCCGTAAGTAATCTCGTCTGCAGTCTTTGCGGGAATAGATCGCGGAGAAAGCACATGATAAATCAAAAAACACACTTTGTGTTTCCGAAAAATCAAAAGGGCAAAAAAAAAGAAAGACGATTTCCTCCTCCTTTCGATGACTTTTTGAAATTAAAAAAAAATCGGACATTTGTGCCCCGAGAACGGTTAACACTACGATCATCAAATTATGGAAGATTAAATATTACCGAAAATCGGATTTTTTTCTATTTACAACAAGAGTCCATAAAAGAACGTATTTCTTCGGTGATCCTGTTACCGTTCTTATAGGCCAATTACGCTTGAACGGCTTCCAGTCATTTGGACTGGTCATTTTTTGAACCCCTCTACGTTCTGAACCGTATACACAACAGCTGCCGGATCCAGTTAAAGCTCCGCGATGAGCAGCTGAATTTTAAGCATTACACGGTTTTTCGAGAAAAAAGTATCGTGTGCAAACACCACTGTGTTGTCCTATCTATCACCGGACAATGTTGACGAACACAGCTGGACCGAGATATTACGGGGCTTCAAAATGTCGCGGCGGACTGTATGTGTTTTCCTTACTCTTATTACTACGAATCAATTTCATTATATACATTAGTAATATCCACTGAGATCGATCAGGGGGGGGGCTGGCTGCTACGCGTTTCTTGCCGCTACTGTTGTGAAGTAGACTCATTTATTTAACTCATAGGCTGACGATGCTTAATAGACTTTTATTTATATAAAATAAAATTAGCCCGTAATGAAAATAATTCCTATATACGCGCGCCATCGTGTGCGATATTTTGCACACTTTGTACAACACACATTACGATATATATATATGTATTAGTGTAAAATGTTGCAAGTACAACACGATAAAAAAAATTTATGAACACGAATCGATTCCTATGTACAACCGCCGATCCTGCTATTCAGCATCAGTGTACCGCCAACCTAACCTAACCAACGACGTTCTGTCTGTATTATATCGGCGATTCTTATGGTATTTCGAGAGAAACGAAAATCTAGTAATTTAAAAAAAGAAAAAAAAACGGTTGGCGAACACCGCCATCCATTTGCAGACACAACAACAATAATAATAATAATTTAATTTATGTGTATATACATATATTATATATAATATTTTTACTGTCAGACGACACAGAAAAGAAAAAACGTAGCGAAAAAAAATATATAAATCCGACGATAAATTTCACCGAGCGACTCGTTATGAATCCGCGTTTGCCCTGACGGTGACAATTAAAAAAAAAAAAAAAAATAATAAAAAATAAAATGATGCTATGATGACAATGTTAGAGACGAGCGTGTATTTACGCAGCCGGAGGAGTTTTCGAAAAACGTAGTAACAACGGTTGTTGTTGTACAGACCGGTAGTAGCCAACAGGTGGTCCGCGAGAAAATCTGAACACTTTATTTGCAATTTTTTTTTAATCGACTTCTTTCTTCCCCTGGCACTAACTAGACGACGACCGGCGCGCGTACTTATATAATCGCAATTTACAGAAGTTATATAAGTAAAGATTAAAAAAATAAAAAAAAAATACGTTTAAAAATTCCGTTAAATATGAATTTATAATTTTTACTATACGCAGCAACTTATATACACGCAATTAAATCGTGTCAATAATTTTCGTAAAACGGAGGAAATTCTTATTTAATCGTTATTTCGTAAACGCGTAATCTGTCTTTTTCGAACAAAAATATGGCACGAGTGGTCGTCGTCCACGGGAATTATGAATTTCGTGGTTCGTAGTAAGTCCAAAAAGAAATTGACTATGTACACACACACACACACACACACACACGAGAGACCGTACACCACCAGCGGTTCCCATCAAGGAGTAAAACAGGATTTTTTGACGGACAGAGATTAATTTTTTTTTTTATTGTACACACTATGTGTTATTAAAATAGATTTTAAAAATATTTTGGCGCGAAAAATTGGTGGAGAGTATCGATATATATTGTATTGTGGGAAAATGCCTCGCAAATACCGATCCGTTTTTCCACCACCTACGCAGCAGGTGTGTGAAAATGGATTTTTAATAATAATAATAATAATAATGAAAACCGAAAACAAGTAACCGAATATTAAACAAATATTGTTAGAAATTCAATATCATTAACCGTTCGTTTCATTGTCTAACTTTCATTGATTAATACAATCGTATTAATATGTTATACTTATTACTTATCGATTGTAAAAAAAAACTTTTGTTTCCTTTCGTTTGAACAATTAAAATAAATTAAAAATATTATTAATTTTTTTTTGTTTTATATATATAGGTTAGGTTTGTTATATATATATATATAATAAACTTTCTACGGGGTATTTGTGCTTCAAAAAATCTCTAACCACAGCTTACTCCAATCCGATTTATGAGAGCAATAGTCTCGAAAAGGTTGGGAACCACTGCCGTCCAGAGTAAATAATCTATTGGCCCCACCGGCATGGGAGCATATTATATAAATACATACACCGCCGATTGGTATGTATAATTGAAAATATCGCCAAAAATATTTCATATTTACTACAACATTTATTGTATCACGGAATATCCTCATACACATTATCAACTAATTTAATTAATTTTTACGTTCATAAAAATTAATTTCTGTATTTTTCAATATCGGTTGAGATTCAACGTTATACACACGACCTACTATTCCCTATTTTTGGCTGAATGTGCAACCCGAGAGAATCATTTAATCATATTAGAGGTGGTCGATTTGTTGAATTTGAAACGATGTGTCAATTAATCGGTGGTATACAGGTGCCGCCGAGAGGGCTCGCACGCGAAATGCTTATACCGCGCTTCGGCTATAAATATAACGTGTGTTAATACACTATATTTTTTTAGACTCCGAAAATAAAAATGAAAAAAAATTTCCGACACTACAGAAAAAGCATTGCGCGCAAGAATATATTATACACACGAGCATATATTACATAAGTGTATTATTATAATATAGTGTAATTACGTAGTTTTTTTTGAACTGCCGAAATGATAATTACAATATAAAAAAACCACAGCAAACGTAAAATATACGAGGGGTTAAGAAAAAAAAAACGAAAAGAAATTGCGTATATATTCATTATTCATACGATATTATTATTATTATTATAATTATTATTATATCACGCGTTCAAATATGTTCGAATAATTTTTCTTTCCTTTTTTTTAATTTTAAAAACGCCTCTCTACATACACACGCGTATGTATAGAAAACGCGTACCGAAGGCACAATTACTTACAATTTGCCCGCGTTCGACAAAAAAAAAAAAAAGAAAAAAAAACGTTTTCACAACTGTATTTAAACACGTTAGATACTAAAAAAAAGAACCTCGGCAAACGACAAAATTCATATATATTTTATAAACGAACTCGACGTAACAAACAAATACGAAATATTTCTAATTTATTATTATTCTTTTTCGGCGGCTGTTGCTAAGATCTCATCCCCCGTCAAACAAAACCTCCTAGCAGCTACTATTATTCTCCTCACGGGTCTCATCTCCGTCTCGGACACGCTCGATAATCCTTCCTGCCCGTGTGAATTCCTCCTCCTCGAGCCAAAAAAAAAAAAATGTTTCATTGTATCTTTTTTCTCCCACACACATCCCGAAGTCTTCCCTGTGCGACGGTCTTTTTCCGCCCGCAACAGCAAGGGATTCCGAATATAGCACAACAACAAGCACGTCCATCAACCACCACCACCAGCCCCCTCATCGATCACTGCAATATATTATATAATAGTCTTCTATTTTCTATACGCCGCCTATCCGCTGACAAAATTCATTATATTTCATTATATACTCCGCACTCATTGACGACGGTAATCCTTATAATATATACA
Source organism: Chaetogeoica ovagalla (assembly GCA_032441825.1). NCBI lineage: Eukaryota > Metazoa > Arthropoda > Insecta > Hemiptera > Aphididae > Chaetogeoica > Chaetogeoica ovagalla. Next base: position 3,937,131 of record CM063742.1, on the reverse strand, counting down.
CACTTTCCTCAAAACCTTCCTCCTCTCCCTGCACTGGCAGCAAACAAGCAGCTGCCCCCATCATCGCGGTTTTGTTATTATTCTCTAGCACATTTATAAATTTCGTGACGTGCCCTCCCCTTCCCTTCAGTCCGTTTCAGCTCCGTATGTGTTTATTATTTTTATAAACACTAACTACTGTCGTTAATTATTATATTATTAATATACATTAATTTACGCACGCGCGCGCACATCTACCCCACGCGATATTATTATACACGTATAGGAGAAAAAAAAAAGCATAATCGTGTAAACGAATGCGCGTTATTACACACCGCGGACCACTGTACAAAAAATAACACGATATAACTTCGCATATTTATGAATCGTAACCCATAACCTCACCTAACCTTATAATTATATAACAGAGCCCCGGCTGTATGGGCACCACACACACGTAAAGTATATATTTTATATTCCTCACCTCGCTCTCGAGTGGGCTCTATGCGCGCGCCTTTGTATGCGCAATATATAATATTGTATGTACGACTCGAGTTCGCCCGTGTAATAAAGCGGCGACGACGACGTACGACGTTTCCGTTTCGTTGCGGGCCACCAAACTCAATAATATCGAGTAGTTTATTATATGGTAATTTATTTTATTATCATTATTATTATTATTATTATTATTATTATTATTATTATTCGTAGGCACGTCACACCGTTGTGTCGGATGTCGTCGGGGTTCGCTGCACTGCAGGGTCATCGGCGGCACAGGGACGCGGAATTCTACGCGGAAAACGTTTAAATTAAACAACGAGAGTCGACACAACAGGGACGGAGGATTTATACCGACAATAGAACATTAAAACGTTGTTTTAATATAATAATATAACATTGGCAGCGTTTTTTTTTTTTTTTTTTTAATCGAATATCTTTACGGCAATAAAATGTGTTTGCGTTTTTCTCATTAACTCGTGAATTACAACAACAACAACAACAATAATAATAATAATAATAATAATAATAATAATAATAGCAATTATATTGACAAATCACATATTGCGTAAATCGACAATAATTATATATATATATATTAATTCGTTGTATTAAATGTGTTTACTTACCGGTTTAAATTAAAAGTTGTTACGTATAAGTAAAAAAAAAAAAATTACATTTACTCCTACGTATTTATTTATTTATTTTTTTTGATTTTATTATAATTCTCATTGGTTTTTTTATTCACAATACATATGCGCGTACAATTCTTTTTCTCATTATAAATGTGCATTATCGCCTGTCGATTTAATGATTTTTGCTTTCAAAGTAGTATTTTATCTGGTTATAAATTTTACCGTGTTTTGTTATAGAAAACACACCTATAATTTAAAACAATTAATAATAACGTTTCAGGAATGAAAAACGTTTTTGGAAATTATATTTTCGTTAAATGTTTTTTTTAAAAAAAAAAAAAACCTTAATTTTGCGCGTATCGTTTATTTTAACATTTTATGTCGCTTTTGAGAATTTGAATTTTTCTTCTCCTGTCCGTAACGTTTATTCCCCCATCTCCCCAAACATTAAACAATTTGAAAAATCTAATATAAAACACAATATTGCTAAAAAAAAATAAACGTCTGATTTCGAAGTTGTTAATAAAATGGATCTTATACGAAATTATTAATATTGGCATTGATATATACATAGACAACAAATTCAACTACAATCTTTGAACAATAAACGGGAAACAACATTATGTACAACACGAATCAGCAGCTGTGAATCATATACATATACTCGTATAATATTATATTTCGTTATTGTAGTAAGGGACGCGGATTAGTCTCTTTGGATTTAGAAAATATAATGTTGAATATTGTCGTCCCACGTACAAATAAAAATAAATATTCTAGACCGAAATCTCGGCGTAAAACAAAAAACGCACATATTTTCAGAAGAATATTTTTTTCCCCAAACGGCATAATATACAATCATTTATTTTTGTTAACAATAATAAAAGTTTGCGATTCGTAATTTATATTTGAAAGTTTTTTTTTTTTGATTAAATACTCGTATAATATATATATATATATACCGTGTGTTTTACATACCTCGGTGCCGTCGACAGATGAGCCCGGGGCGTCCGAGGCGCCCACTCGGTACCGACGACGGTGGTTTATTATGGATGGATATACGCCACCCACCGGTGGCACGTGATGGTTGGTCTCGTGCACGGTGAGGCTCTGTTTGATGTCGGCGGAAAACGAACAGTGCGAACACTTGTACGTTCCGGTCGCGGTAGCGCTGTGATTCCGGTTGTGCCGATCCAAATTCCACTTGTACGGCGTCCGGAAATCGCAGTCGTCACATTTGATCATCGGCATCGTGTGGTATTTCACGTGTTTCGTGTAACGGGCCCGCATGTGCGTTACGTAGTTACACTTCATGCACCGGAAGAACTTTTTCTTCAGGTGCGCAGTCTTCTCGTGTCTGTTCACCAGCGTCTGACTGTGACTACCGAAAGGGCACACGGAACACCGGATAAACGTCAGTTTCGTCACGGACGACGGTTTTCTTTTCGAGTTGTTGGGTTTTATCATCCGTTTCTTCTGCTGCTGCTGCTGCTCATGCTCTATCCGTTTCATCGTCGTCGGCGAACATTCCGCCGCCGGTTTTCCCGACGAGTTCTCGTCTTCTTCTTCTTCTTCGTCTTCTTCCTCCTCGACGTGATCGTCGTCGTCTTCATCGACGATGTCGTCATCGTCGTCGTCGTCGTCGTCGTCGTCGGTGGTGGCGAGAGGAGGACGATTCACCACAGCGGCTGTGGTGGTGATCGTCTTGGTTTCGTCGTCTTGGTGGTGGTCCTCGACGGAACTACTACAATTGCTGCTACTATTATTACTACTACTACTACTACTGCTGTTGCCCTCGTCACCGTTACTATTACCGTCACCACCACCACTGCCGCCGTTCGCTTCCTCTTCGTCCGCTAACAACACATCGTCGTCGACGTCCTCGACGATCACCAGTTCGCCGAATTGTTGCTCGGCGTCATTTTCCACACGCTGCATCCGGATCCGGACCGGTGGCACCAGAAGTGGCGGCGGCGATTTGTCGTCGTTCTCGCAACGTCTACCGCTTTTCCCCCCGTCAGCGTTGTGGTGCACCATCTGCACGTGCCGTTGAAGTTTCTGGCTGTGCTTCGAAGCGTACAGACAATGCGAACACTCGTACACCTTCAGCCGTTCGGAGTGCACGTTTTTCTGATGGTGAAGAAAACTGCGCGGGTTTTGCGTGTAATACGTACACTTTGAACAAGCGTAATTCCGTTTGACCTTGCACTGCGGTAACGGTAACGTATCATCGATTATCGACGCGGACGAGGACGATGTTGTCGGCTTATGCGAATATTTCGTCCTGCCACCGCCGCCTATAGCAGCGGACCGATGGTCTCTCGACGCGTGCGTCGAAAAGGAGCTCGGCGAGGCCATTTCGAAATAGCTGGAAAAAAAAATAAATAGAATACGTCATTTATATTTTATACGACCCACACACGACGATACGCGCCGCGCGGGCATTATTCTGAGATTATTCTGGGGGGAGGGAGGAGGAACAAATATTATACGAAAGAAATGACCACAAACGCTTCAAAATTCCTATAACGCAAAATAATATTCTCGAATTATATTATTATTTATCGTTTCGTACACGTGCGGGGTTATATCATCGTGTCGCGAAGAAGAAAACCTAACGCACTGTTGTTGTTGTTGTTGTTGTGCATCCATAGCACAATAAATAACTCCCCGGTTTAACGTTAGAAAATATCGGAACAAGTTTTCAAATTTACAAAAAAAAAAAAAAAAAAACAGTACTATACACACATCGGTCGTATTCATACATTATATATTATGCAAACACCGCCTTATGAAAAATTCACTCTTTTTTTTTTAAACAATTGTAGGAAATGTACGTATATCCTCCTCATCACAACCGAATGTTATATATGTTTACAAGAGGGTCGCCCTCGTAGGGCCCGGATGCGTCCAATAATAACCTGTACACTCTCGTCGTCCCTTCGATCGATAAAAACATTTTCGTCACGCAAAAACGACCAGAGACCTACACACACACACACACAGGACGCGTGCGTGCTTACGTCGGAGAGTGAAAATAAGATTATTATTATTTTCTCAGCTGCCTCCTCCTCTCTCCCCACGCGGATTCTTGTTCTCCATATAAAAAACAATTATATACGTTCGTTGTACAATAGCGGTTTAAACCTATAATATTAGTAGTCAATCAAATTTTCGGATTTGTTCATATAACAATTCGTAATAAATAAACGATCGAATCGGCCAGCAGTACCGTAAAAATACGCCTGTGTGGTGATAGATAAAGAGGCGCGTTTTATTTGCGCGCCGACGTTCCACGTACTTCGTGTTATTCAATCGATTATCATTAAATATTTTCAGCATACAACGCGCATCCGAATGTGTTCAGATAACCTATTGACTATTTTCATAGAACAAGAACTAGCAGCAGCAGCAGCAGTAGCTCACACAGTACAAATCTCGACGAATTGAAACGTTCGAAACATCGAGGCCGCCGCAACAACCGACGGGAGAGGAGACGACGCACGCGGGGAACTACGAAACAGTGCAACAATTAATATAAATAATAAATTATACGAATTTTTTTTAAATCTTTTTGTTTTAAATAATTGAAGGGATTGTCAGAGACAAATAAACCAGTTTCGCAGTATTGAACAGAAAAATGTTTGTAATTTTTTTTGTTTTACTTTTGAGAGTATTCTCTTATTTCTGTGTACTACGACGACCCCAGTCCATAAATTCGGTGTTTATAATATTTACCGATAGCGGATGATTAAGAAATGATGGACGTGACAGACAAGGCGATCGTCGTCTCCACGAATCGAATTTGAAAATATTTTTACTTGCATCCCTCCTCGCAATCCCAAGGAAAGGAGGCGCGCGGTGGTATATTACCCCGCCCGTGGAGACGTGTGTATGTATCCACATTCGACCAAAACTTCGCCGTTTTTTTTATGGAAATAATAAATAATAGAAGTTGGAAAAATACGACCGTGGAGCAAATATAGACACGTTCTATATACAATTTATTATAATAATAATAATAATACATAGACGGCAAGTATAGATACGTGTCCTGCTGCTGCTGCTACACGTTGGCGTAATATTCTACCTCTTCCACAAACAGGGTATCTAATAATATCGATGTCAAGGCGTGGTCAACGCGAAACCTTGACGTAAACGTATTATATTACTACGAGGAACATCAGCACACTGCATATATTCACCAGTCTCTGCAGCTATTATATACATAATACCCCGTCGTATCCGTGTGTCCTATATAATATATTTATATATTAAAAAAAAAAAAACTGCGACCAAATGTTTCCGACGGAAGTATAGAATGATGATAAATGCAATAGTCGTTTTTTTATTATTTTTTTTTTTTTACTCGGCACAGGTCGGCGGACACACGTAATAATAAAGAAGACGCGGAAAATGGGCGTTTGTCGAGTTTAAACCGAATAAAAATTATTCGATCGGATATTTTATTTTAAACTATCGGTAAATAATAAATATTATATAAGTGTGTATCGTATAAACGCATATGAATGAGAGAACCGCGCTGAAGACGAGATCGAATTACAATTCTCGAGTAACACCGTAGTGTTATTATTATTATTATTATTATTATTATTATTATTATTATACAAGTATCGTAATTGTGTGCAGATACGTAGTGCCCGACGCGATGAGATCGGAGGAGGCTCGTCTCGTACATTAGAAATCATTTTCAGGCCCTCTTAATCGTTTCTCTACGCGATTAAAATATATAAACACACAGTTATATATATAAATATAATTGTTTCATATTTACGTATGTATAACTTTCAATAATATTTTATTTTCATATTATAATAATACTTATTATAAGGCATATTTATAAAATGTCGCAACACGTTTTGAAATAAATAATTTTTATGAATCAACTGATTTTTTTTTTTGTATTTTAAAATAGAAATTAAAAAATTTGGGAAAAAATTTTGAAACCGGGTTTTCTTCATTTTTTTTTTTTTTTTGTAAATTGTAAATCTATATTGTTGCGGAGTTCTGGTGTTTTTATATTACGCAAATTATCCTAAATATTATTGTATATATTAATGTATATATTATTGGTTTTATATGGGGAACTATTATAATTAGGAATTAAAAAAAAAAAAATTCTCAATAGTAATTACTTTTATTGTCACACACCCAACACAATTGTTGCGCGGTGGCAGATTATAATGAGAAGCGCGATACGTGGAGTTTTGTTGTGGAGAACACCACTTTGAGAAGTCTCAATATTTTTACCACCACCACGGATGGCGGCAGTATTTGGTTTTTTTTGTTTTATTCTTACGATACGCGGAATCATTTGCATGATAAACGACGAAAAGTCATTTCGAAAGAAAGAAAAAGAGAAAGCAAGTTTTTTTTTTTTCATCAAAAGTACGAGTACGAACTCGTAGAATTTTTAAATTAACTGGAAAAATAAACCGACGGCGTCCCCGAATTCGTTTTTAAAGATTAAACTCAAACTGTATTAAGAAAAAAAAAACAATCGACATTTATAATATCGTATGGGGCGATTTATTTATTTTGTGTACGCGCGATGACTACGAATAATAATAATAATAATAATAATAATAATAATAATAATAAAAAATATCCCGAGTGCATTTCAAAACCGAAATTTTGCGCGAAAACACCTCGGACGGACACACAATCGTTGCCGTCGACTTTCTCTCCGTTGGGCACGGAGAAAAAAAAACTGAACGTGACGACCGAGTGACAACAAAACGACATTGCGCGATGAGATTTAGATCCGCCGATTCATGACAACGGTGTCGTCGAAGTAGAAGTACATATACAGCTCATTTTTTACACGCGCACACAGTAGTCGGTTGCTGAACGAAGCAGCAGCAGCAGCAGCAACACGAGACACACGTCCCCCCCCCGTTTATATATTATAAAAAATTAACACAAATTAAATAAATTAAATGTATTCGACGCGACGGGTGGGATGGTGTGCACAACACCAGCGAGTTGTACCAGTTAATTGAATAAATGGAATAAAATTTAAAAAAAAAAAATTACGTATCGCGTGGAACACCGACCGGGGGGACTTATTATGTAGTACAACACACGGGATGAAAAAGCGCGTCGTATATGACAAAAAAATATATATACGTATATAAAAAACGCACCGATTCTTCTCATCTCCCGCGTTCGCGCTGTTACGTTCAATTTACTATTCCTCTTGGTAAAAAAAAAAAAAAGTACCCTTACACACAAAAATAATAACGGGCGGCTAAACAAACAACAGTAGTGCGTATATAACAACAATATCATCATCATCCGTAGTAACACGAGATAACATTATTTTATTGTGCTCTCAATCATCACCGTTATGGAGAGACAGTACACGTACATAAAATATTATTATTATTAACGTACGCGACGACGACACTATATATTATATAGCAATAATAATTGAGTGAATAATATGAAAGGGGAGAGTGGGCATATCATCGGCGTAACTAGGATTGGGGGTTATAACTATTATTGTTGTTATTGCCTCTAAAAAGTTTTGGCGTTAAGTACTTCGGTGTGTACTTACACACGGTTATATTTGGGGGGTATACATTCAAACAGACGAATATTGTTCGCTTTTCTCCTCCCGCATTCGAAATGTAAATAAACGATTGTTTTTTCAAGCGCCGAGAGTCGAAAGTTTCCCAAACGGAAATTTCCGTCTTTTTAATTACGGGAGAGGAGTTGAGACAAAAATCGCAACGCCGAAAAAACTCGATTTTTTCCAAGAAAAAAAGTATACATTTCCACAATAAAATTGCATTCAATTGGTAATATTACATTCGGAAACCGATCGTGTTAAAATCTGTAGACACTTTGACCACCACCACCACCATCGAACACGACTATTACTATCGAAGAATTTCAGTTAAGAGTTCACACGAATCGTCGCGATATCGAAACCGCGGGTTTATCAACAAAAATTCGATTGTTGCACCACTTCGTTTATGTTAAACACGAAAAAACGATTACCGTATTATAATTTAAAAATAACGTGCGTGAAAGAAAATGGCAAAAGAAATTTCAAAACTTGGTAAATTTTCGAAGAATAAAAAAAGTTTAAATCTGATCGTAACAACGAATTAATTCGGAGAATTTCAATGCGAAAATTATGAATATTTCGTTTGTATTGGAAATTGAATACATACATTTTTTTTATTTCTTAGGTATGAATTATTAATAATAATAATAATAATAATAATAATAATAATAATAAAGAGGCAACTTTTTTTTCAGACAACGTCAATCAGTCGATCGGAATAATTAAAACGGTTCACCACGACTGAACGAATCGACTAAAAGTTCACGTTGAACCCGCGTCGACGATTATTAATATTATATGATCCTTAAAACGATTTTTTTAATCTCTTTAACGAAAAGTAAATGATTTTCGTTTGTTTATCGGGTTGTTATAATAATATTACGAAAAATAACGTTTATAAACGGACTTTATGCGCTAGAGAACATATAAAAAAAAAAGAAATACGCGTTTTCATATTTGGTTAAAAAATTTAACTAAATTATGGTCGCAAATAGTAGTACAACAATTTAATTTCTATTAAAAGATGCCGTTTAAAAAAAATGCATTCGTGACTTAAGAACTCTAAAAAAATACCCAACAAAACTGTATGTACATAAATAATTAATTTAATTTTTTTTTATTATTTTAACAATTGGTGTGGCGGCCCCGCGCACCACCGAAACAATGTGAAACACACGATATAACAAACAAAATTGATGTATGAAAAATATAATAATATCGTATGTAATCATCGGCAGGTGTGACGACAACATTAAGATAGGTTTTTAGAATCGTTTTTATTTAAAAACCAATACAGGTGGTTATTATTATTACTACTAATAATGCCTGATGATATAATGTTGTGTATTAGTTCAAAAAAAAAAAAATTTAATATTTCTATACTTGATTTTGGGCGAATTTCCATTCTTAATTTTTAACGTGTTTGAGAAAAAAAATGGATTGAAAATTACGCGGAAAAAAAATAATAAAAAACGTATGAAAACGTTAAAAAAACCTAAAAAAAAAAAAAAAAAAAAATTGTTCGTTTTTGGAATAGTGCGGTGTACACTATTGAAACGTGTTTGTGTCTTGGAATGCGTCGCCGAGTCAGGAGTTTTAGAAGAAAAAAATCCCTACATAGCTCTATAAAACAATATCCCTATATGGATAGTTTTTCAGTCGAAAATAACGTTATATTGTACCCGCGATTATCACGCAAAACGTGATTATTTCAAGCCGCGAACAATTTCAAGTCTTGAACTGCGGCGTTCACGAGAAATAGATAAACACCACCATAAGATAAACATCCGTTGGCCATTCGAGCTGACGACGCGTGAGAATAAAACAAAGTCTACAATAATATTTATTAATAACGTTGTATTTATTATACGATTAACGTGTAACAACAATACGTAAAACACGGCGGTATATATATTGGAAATAATAGTTAAAAGAAATTAAAAATCGGTAAAAAAAAAGAAAGAAAAATGCATTTATATAGAAAAAGAAAAGAACACTATGGGGCAAAAAAATTTTTTACATATCGAGAGACATCGTTTTATTATTATATACGACGGATAATGCATTAAATACATTTGATGGTATCGGCGAAGGAATTCTTCCATTTGTTTTGAATATGTGCTGTAAAAAGCAGCCCCGGGCTATATTTATAATAACATTCTCCTGATACATACACACACTCGCAACGAAATTACACTAAAAATGACTATAAACGTTATTTAATGATTACTAAATATTACTAAATTAGGAAGCACACGAAAAAACTAAAACGCTGCACACGCGCATAATAATAATAATAATAATAATAATAATAATAATAATTGTAATTAGTATAATAATGTAATCGTTACCGCCGTTAATTCCCAACATTTTCCTCTCTCTCTCTCTCTCTCTCACTCTTTTTTGTACACGTGTGTGCGTACGAATTTCTTTAAAGGCGTGTGTTTTAAAAAAAATATTGTCCATATAACGAGTTACGACGACACACGGTGTGTGCGGGGACAAGCGTATAAATATATCGTTTGATTTTATAATACACACAGGGCCTGATTTAGGGGGGCCCCGGGCCTCCACTTAATGGGATTTTTTTCCGTCCAAGTATAAAACACAATATAATATTTGCAAAATAAATTTAAAATTTCTAGTAAAATATTATTTTGCGGTAAATGTTAATATATTATTAAATTAAATTCACTTATAATAATATATTAAATATACGTTATCGAAATATAATATATACTTTTAAGGTGGGCCCAGGGCCCCCACATTCCTAAATCCGGCCCTGAATACACGCGCGTATTATTATCTCCGAGCCAAAATAATGTACCGCTAACTACTACTACTACGTAGTAAAAGTTCTTCTGTTCAACGCGTAAGATAATATTATAATAATACCCCGGGGCGGCTACGAATAAAGAGAGTCCCCGAGAACGACTTAATGAAAAATTGTAAAAATAACGTCTCGCCGGCGGCCACCAACCGGACAGAGGAGAGAGAATATATAATATATTTTTATATATGTATAAAAATCGCGAAAAAAATACTGCGAGACGTTGGCGGCGCGGTGTACGTACACAACACGCGTTCGCGCGAGAAAAGAAGAAACGAACACGGGGGAAAACGGCCGTCACATCCGCGAGAGCCGCGATTCTAAAAAATATGGGTCAGAGACCCACCGGTGTGTGTAGTGGTGTGCGCGTGCGGCGATGATGACGGACGGACGGTGTGTGTCAGCAGTCAGGTCACACAACAGACGGTGGTGTGCTGCTGCTGTGTTCTTCTTTACCGTCGAAGATAGCAGCAAAACGACAGACAACACGGCCACACGGCGACGACTACGCGCGCGCGGTCATCCAGTGGAAAACCGGTGCACACACACGCGGCGCGTGTGAGCGGTAGATACCACACCACGCGCAACACCGTTGGACTGCTTACACTTGCTGTGTGTGTGTGTGTGCGCGTGCGGTTTGTGCATTATACGGGAGAGAAGGTCGACTCGTTTGCGCGCGCGGGGCCGGGACACATTCGCAATAATACCGCTTCGCTCTTTTTTTTTTTTTAACATGCCCGAAACACGATCTCGCCGCGGCGTCCTCGTTCCACTTCGCGCGAGTCGTCCCCGTCCTGACAAACCCATTTTTTTCTCGCTGCTACTCTGCGAACGCCGGCCGTTTTCCACGCGTGTTGCTCGTCCGCGATCCGTCGTCAATGGACCACCATCACCACACGTTACAAAACAAAATTTTATAACGCGCATAATTTATTAATAATATTTATCTGCACAATTCTCGTCGAATTGTTGTAAAAACGACGACGACGACGACGACTATCGTTGACGAACAACGATGATCGTCGGCGGGCAGCGAGAGATGCGTTTGTGATGGTGCGCGGGCGCCATTTGCTCGCAGCAGCAGAGGGACACGGAGACACCATATCACACGGACGACGACGGTGCAAAACGGCGGAATTCACACGCCGCCGTGCTCTGTGCGCGTCCGTGCGTAATAAATACCTGCCCCGTCCCCGTCGTCGTCGTCGTCGTATCTCGCCAATGCGGTTTCCTCCTCTCCGTCCTGCGGTGAGCGCCACAGCGCGCGTTCAACAAAATAAACGACAATACTCTACCACCAACACGTCCGGACGACGCGGCCGATTCAGGATCGCTTTTTTTTTTTTCATTCACACACACAGTGCGCTGCTTGTATTTTTACCATCGTTCGCTTCTGAGATACCACCACACCGCTCGCTCGAAAATCACAACATTTAGGTCACAGGCGTATGCACACCGCCACCGAAACGACGGATGTGTCCAAAAAAAAAAAAAAACGTGTCGCCCCGTAAACGAACGAGTGATTTACTATTTTCTCATTCGTATACACGACGTAAAAAAAAAAAATATATATATATATATATATCCCGTGCGTGTTTGAAGAACGAGACGAAGGCGTAATGTATCATCATCGTTAAATACGACGACGGAATCCGTGTAACACACACCTGTGTTATCATTCAATAACAATTATTATTATATTGTATGTCCGATCCCGTCCGCTCGAACACGCACACACATCATAACATCTAAGTAGCTGCGCGCGCGTGCGAAAATAGACCGTCGCCCAATACCTGTGTGGCGGCCACGGGGCGACGATACGAGCGGGTCGCGGAGCCGCAGAGTTCTCTTGCCAAACGGCGAGCGCGCGATACAACACATATACACGTGCCGGCGGCGGCGGTCAGTCAGTCGGTTACTCGTCGAATTGCAGCAATATGCGCGGCAGCAGATGGATTTTATACGTTATAAAGACAGAAGAAAATTTATTTCGAGCGGCTGCTCTTAACAATTTGCCGACGACCTTGAACGAACGATAATTTCTCGGAGTACTTAAAAATATTACAACAACCGCCGCCCACTCGTTGTCATCATCCAACGCTTGCGCGCGCGCGCGCGTGTCTTACTACTGTTACTATATACACTTCTAACTATACCAACCAACACGCACAATTATTACATTGACATTGTCGTGTAATAATCGCCGCCGCGCCACATACGATGATGATAACGACGACACACACACACATACTAACTATGCACTACTACTACGTAGGAGTAACGACGACGTCGTCATCAAACGTGTAAAAAAAAAAAATGTCACGACGACGGATTCCGCGAATAATAAATCCGCGTCGTCGTTTAGGGTTTGTGTTCCATACCGATTACCGGGATTTGTGACTTCGGTCGCCGATCGATTTACTACTGACGCGGGGACTGATCTCGTTGGATATACTCGGAGGAGCTACGAGTAGTAAGTAAATCCAGTAATTGTCAAGAAAGATCAATTATCGAATGACAACAAGTGTGTCTATACCCTAGTCCGCGCGGTCTGAGAATAATCCGCGGATCGTTTTGACCGTCAGAAATCCCGAAACTGGAATTAAATATAATATTGACGTGTCGGAGGAACAACGAACAACAACACACAACGTCTGACAACAGTTTGGCGTTTCTCTTTTTTTTCGATGCGTGTTGGAAACGACAAAAGTATACACACACTACTGCCGCCGCGCTCGACAAAACAGTTCTGGCGATAATTTCACCGCGTGTTGGAGAACAAACGTCTCGTATATATTTTTGTTATACGCGGCGGCGGCGGCGGTGGCTCGTATATATTATTCGAACGAATTAATCGAAATACACTACTACTACTAGTAGTCCGCCGTCACGACATCCATCGACATTTATTATTATTATTATTATTTATATTGCCGAACGCGGACACAACGTGCCTTGACGCGTAATAATCGTTTAGCCACACACAACAGTCGTCGTGTCTGCTGCTGTTGCTGCACACACGCTTGTGCACACCGCGCACCGCGCGCGCGTCAGTCGAAACCGTGGGGTCGGAGACGCGCGCGGTGACGGGTATTACTCATATCATCACATACACACGCATAATATTATACATAAGTAGGCACTTTTGTCGTCGACCAAGACACGGATAAGGAGCGGCGATGGTCTTCTTCTCGTCATTCGTTCGCGTACACACACACACTACGTCGACCAATTTACGTCTGCTGTGTTACGATGATGACGACGACGACGACGAGGACAAGTGCCGCCGCCGTGAACGCCTATACACCACACGCCCGTAGAATACCGCCGCGCGCACGCGCGAGTGCGTTCGATGACGACGCGAAAGTGTACAAATGTCGTGTGTGTTGTGTGATCATCAATGCGCAAAGAGAGATAGAGAGATAGAGAAAGAAACGACAATGCTTCACATTTGCATTACCCCGCTTCTGAAACGTGATAAAGTTGTTGTTGTTGAAAGGTTGTCTCTGATACCGGAACACATCACTCGGATCGCGTTTAATGACGACGATTGCTAAGTGTTATATATCAAAAATGAATGATGGCGTATAATTTTTATAAACAGTTATAATCGAAATATTCATTGGGTTTGTACTCTTTATATATACACACACACATTCGCACAGTTTGCTAAAAAAAAAAAAAAAAAAAAAAACCATTGTCGGTACACAATTAATATTTACGACTTGAACATTAAAAAAAAACAAATAATAATACACTTACGCGCTGTAGGAAATGTAAGGGAAAAAAGTCGTGATCAATAAACAACTCCTCTCCGTTACCGATTATTGCCGAAGAAATATCGGATCAAAAGAAAAATCAGTAAAATAAACGTCGGGGATCCGATGAGGACATTTTTAGGTTGGATAACACGTTGAAGTTTCGAACGAGAACCGACAAAAATAATTAAATTATAAAACCGTCGGAGTTTTGGGAATTATATCATTTAGATTGCGGATCATTTTGGAACGCGTCTTTATAAAAAAAATATAGGGGGAAAATGCGTCGATTTTTACACGACGTCTTCATTCGGTAAATAATTAAAAAAAAAAAAATTAAAAAATACGTTATATATATAAAAAAAATACGACGTGTATATTATATAATAATAATTGATATTTTGTCTCGTATTACTGTAACAATAAAAATACGAAAAAACATTTTTAAACTAAACACAGGCGTTGTTTTTATATAATAATAATAATAATTTTTCGACAGACCGGAGGGGGGGAGTAATATTATTGAAAAAACCGAATAAACCTGGTAGTAAAAAAAAAAAAAATTGAAATTAAAAATTAAAAATGGTATTTTACCAACACCGCGCGCTCTAAGCGTAAAATGCTCTCTCCCCGTCCCCTGCCACCGGTCAGAAAAAATATTATTGACAAACGCGCGTGCGCCGCGGTTTCGTCCTCGTGTCTGTTGTGCGCTTCATTAGCTTTATTATTGTGGCGCGTTTCTCCTAGTTATGTACAAACACACATACGATACATAACGAAACTCTTCCCAATCGTCGGTAATACGCCATACATAATAATAATAATAATAATAATAATAAATCCAACGAGCGTGCACGCGCGTCGTGTTCGAAACACGATTGACAAACGGAACGCGAAAAACAACACGACCATATATTATAATAGTAATAATAAATCGACGGATTTTTCTCGTAAAAAAAAAAAAAAACAAAAATTCCATCGGGCGTTAGGTGTGCGCGCGCGCGCGCCTGCAGTCAGCCGAGCAGCGCGCGGTGCGTTATACGCGAAGAACAGAAATGTAAAAATACAATGCGGCAGCAGAAAAAAAAAGGCGCCGCTGTTGGGTGGCCCACAGATGAATAAACACACAACGAACACATACAGAATAATGTCAGCAGCAGCAGCAGCAGCAGCAGTACGCATAATATTATATACAGGGTGAACGCGGTTTAAACGTTAAAAGTGCGGAATAAACACACGTAAGAAAAATTCTTCGCCGTGTTCAAATAATATTATATTTTACTACTACGTGGGAAAGAAAATCGTTTCGATTGTGTATGTGTGCACGTCTAAAATACGAATTGCACACGTCATCGTTCGTATTCTGAGGAGCGAGAACACGAAGTAATACCGCCTCCCCCCCCCTTCGGCCTAAAGCTTACGCAGCGCGATTTTTTTTTTTTTTTTTTATATATATATATATATATATCATCTTTTACGAGAAAATCAACTGTTCTTCGCTATGCGGAATTTAATTTAAAAAAGAGAAAAAAAAACTAAAATATTATAATAATTCGCGTCTACGATTATTATTATTATTATTATTATTGCGTTTGGAGATATCTCGTTTAGAAAAAATAATAATTAAATATGGCTGCAGACACTAAGAAACAGCAGCAGCAGATTCTGTAGAACAAGGTCTCTCTCTCTCCTCCCTCCAATCATGTTACACACACACATCATTAACATAATAATGATCGCCGCCAACCTTTTGGACCACACAAAGTTCATCATAATTTAAAATTCTGCGGCGGTCCACTTGTACAAAATTTAAAAAAAAGTTTACATACATATATAATAATAAATTGTTATACACCACACGATTATTATTATTATTATTATTCTACGATTGATTTAGCTTCCCGGATGGTGGATGGTTATATATAAACAAATGAAAAAAAAAACGCGGACCACCAGGTTTTATAGGAGTTTTAGACACCACTAGGAGGTGGTGGTATACTACGGGCCACTACTAAAAAAGGAAAAAAAATGGTACCAACAAAGAACTGAACAACGTTTATTGTGTGTTGTTACGTCACGAGCGAAGCGATAAAAACCGCGGCAGGCACAGCGTTAGGCGGCGGTAAGCGGAGGACAGAGGGGAGGAGGAGGGGAGGGGAGATTTGGCCGGTCATCCGCGGGACGTTATTATTACGTAACGACCGACGAGCGGCCCCGCGGTACCTCCGGTGAGGGTGTCATCGTCGTCGTGGCCGCCGTGCGGAGGGTTTAAAAATAACCCGCATGAGCCGTCGTCCGTCCTCGCGCCGCTGCCGCTGCCGCCGCCGCCACGGCCAAGACTATTCGTCGGATCGCGCGAAATACTCTACCTAAACTATTACTGCGCACACGCATACGACGACGTTCCTCCACGTCCAACATTTATGCGTGCCGCGCATTGACTTCGCGCACATTATATTTACATTATATGCGAGCAAAATAGGAGAGAAACAAACAACGCTGAGACGAAGAACACACACACACACACCACACACATTACGACGACCGACGCGAAGACAGCAGCAGCAGCGTTTCTCCGCGTAATGTCTCATAAATAATAATTCGCGACCGACGATCAAGTAAGTACGTATGTAAGTAAGTAACCCCACACCACGCCGGTCGGTCTAGAGCGTCACAACGGACTAATAAAATGCCGCGACGAGAATATAATATAATATGACCAATTTATATACGAATAATTATTATTATTAGTATACACGTCGCCGCCGTCATCCGCGAACAATGGCCACTGATTGCAACGAAAAGACGCGCGCGCGCGCGTTTGTTTCCTTGGGCGTGTGTAGAGCTAATAAGTTACAAACACGCGACGGTCGTACACGAGTGGAATGGAATTTCTGGTACAAAAACTCGACGTCGCCAAGCTTCCACAACACACACACACACACACAACGTATGATGTCGTCGTATTCGTCGCGCGTTCTATATAGCTGACCATAATCCCTTTCTCCGTCGTCGTCGTCGGTTGGCTGGTTGGAATACGACAATATTGAAATGCGGCAGCAGCAGTATTGGCAAAGACAACAATCTCTTTCACCTCCTCCTACTCATACTACACACCTCAGCAGAAAATGAAACGTTGCCGCCTTCTGCGCGCGCGCACCCGATAAGGGTAAAGAAAGATAAAAAGCTGCAGGCGACGGAAAATACTGACGAAAGAAAATAACGAGAGAGAGAAAAAAAACCGTAGCGGGCAACGCGCGACGCTAGACCGGGGACACCGTCGTTATTATTATTCTTCGTCATCACAGAGTTTTTTTTTCTTTTCCGCCCAACTGTAGTGTAGTACATAATGCACATTTAGTATATGTGATGACGTCTGCTTATACAGACGACGAGAGCGAAACAAAAAAAAAGATAAAAACGAAATTAATAATAACGTTCAAGGGGATGATCGAATGAACAGAAAAAAAAAAAACTCGACGGAAATAAGAAGATGATTGAGAGTGGAGAGAGGAGGAGGAAGAAGAAGAAAACGCCATCTCGTCGCTGTTACATAAAAGTCCTTCTGTGCTCCACTGCCAGCAGAGCTTCTGCGTGTATACGAGCGGATGATATATCGTGCGGTACAAGTGGTAGTGCTGCTGCTGGTACGTTGTGCGTACTACCACTACTACTACTACAACACAGTGGAGGGCTCGTCGTCGGGTTTATCGATTCTCGGCTCTGGCGCGAGCAGCAATGGTTACACCGGGCGGCGATGGTTCAAGGACCGGAGGGCCTGACGGGCGGGCGGGCGGACGGGCTGACCGGGCGGGTGAGAAAGAGGGTTTCCCCCGTTGCCTTCGTGTGTTAGTAACGTCGAAATTCGGTGGTGGCCAACTGTGTGTGTGTGTGTGTGTGTGGTGTGCGCTTGGTATAGCGCGCGCGCCGAAAACGCCACCGATCGTTATACACAGCAGCAGCAGCAGCAGCAATAGCACCGTTGGCGTCGTCGTCATTGCGGGTGATACCCCGACGATGACGGGAAAAACGAGTGACCGTCGCTTTTCGCGCGCGCGCGGCGCTCGCTTTAAAACCGGTAATAGCGGAAAGCGCAGTGACGCGAGACTTGCGAGAGAATAACCACACACAACACAACACCACTACCGCCGCGAGGTGTGGGCCATATAATAACATCTTAATACACATTAGTAGTCTATTTGCCGCGCGTATAATTTATACATACACATAATATATACCATAATACTATATACATTATATACTATAATATATATTATAAATGTATATAATAATAATTATTATTTTATTAAAAAAAAAAAAAAAAAAAATGTTACTTACGCGGACTCGCGGATGGTATTTATAAAAGAGAGGAGAGGACAGTAGTAATTAATAACTGATACGTGACAAAAACGTGATCACGCAGACAGCACACACAGAATAGGTAACAGCGCACACGGTCGGTCGGACGGTCGGTGTGCGTACGACGCCTTTTTTTTCTTTCTGTCTCGGATTCGCGTTCTGTTCCGCCGGCCGGTACAATACATACTAACCGCATGCGACGACGGCGGGCCGTTACGAAGGTTACCACCACTACCACCAACTGCTGCTGCTGCTGCTGCTGCCGCCGCCGACGTCGCTACCACCACCGCCGCCGCTTCTTCGGAGTATATACCGCTTCACACGCACGACGTGTACCATCGTCGTCGTCCAGACACGGGCATAACGCGCACGCACACAACGCGCCCGCGCACACGCACGCACCAGCGCCAACGACACTCTACAACTACGCGCCATCGACGGCACCGGTGCGGCGGTCGGTCGTCCCATGGAAAACGCCGTAGCGCGCGCGCGCGCACGCACTAAAGAGAGCGGCGGTGGTAACGGAGACGTCCCTTTTTTTTCCTTTTTTTTCGTTAACGCACTGCTGTCACGTTGTGCCGCCCCCGTGTGCACGAGAGGGGAAAAAGAAGAATCCCGCGCGTGTCCGAGGAAATGGACGAAGACAAAGAGAGGTGGGCGAAGGAGGAAGAAGAGAAACTGCTGTTGAATGACGACCGTCTATTGTGTCTTCCGTATATCCTGATTGCCGGGCGATCATCGGTCTCTTTCGAATAGTTTTTATCATCGCACATTAGCGAAAATTGACGAAAACCAATCGGTGGTGGTCGCGCGCACTTCTTACTCCACAAACAACCGCCGCCGCCGCCGCAGCAGCAGCTTTAAAATAATACCTACGACAACAATTCAATCGGAATTCTATGGAAATTTCCAATACAGTCGCACGTACGAGAGAACATTACGACGACGCACACAGAGACGCGTGCGGAAGTTCGACTGTGTTGTCCACCACAACCCGATTTTATGCGAGATATTCATTCGCGCCGCTATTTTTTTTTTTTTTTTTTACACATTAAAAAACGAGTTTAGAAACCGCGTATTATGGAAAACCGCGTCGAGTCCGCATTATTGAGAGTATACACGACACGGATGCTTTCGAATTCATTTGACGTTCAAAATGTCTAGTAGTAGTAGGAATGCGAGCGCGCGCGACACACAATTATTCGCGTTAAAATAAGTAGTAGAATATCACATTTTTGTGAAATATTTTTTTTTTCTCAAATATACCGATTATTAAACGTGTTTTTTTTTAATATAAATATTATGTAATATTAAAAGTCATTCGGATGAAAATTGGTAAAGGTTCCCTTCCATCCTCTTCTGTCCCCATACCATACAAGAGTATAATATAAAAGAAAACCGCCGTTTCAGACAACAAAAGACGACGAGGACGGACGGACGGGCAGAAATGTGTAAAAAAAAAAAAAAAAAAAATGGAAAAAAAACGCAAGCGAGCGCCGCGCCAATGCATTACAATAGAAAAAAGCGGAGGACGAAGAAAATCGTTTCCCCGTCGTCGGTGTGCAAACGAAATTATCGCTATCGTCTCTCTCTCTCTTACCGACACACTACGACGACGGACTACACACGTGCCGAGGAGATTCTACGAAACCGATTCTTCTCGATCACAGAACACACACCACAAACGTCATCGTCGCGGATGATATTTTACATATACAATTTGCATACACGCGCGCGCGTGCGCTAACTCTCGTGCGATGTGTGTCAAGGTGACAACAACGTCAACGCCGTTTAAAACACAACAACAACGCAATAATAATAATAATAATAATAATAATATATACTCGTCGGCGTACAATAATACGCACGTACGTGTGATTAAACGCCGTTACACATATGATAAATAAACACGCCGGACATACACACACACACACACAGGGGGGAGGGGAGTGGGCCCAATAAGTGTTTATAATATCTTTCGCGCTAGTTTCGCCCGAGAGGCTTACGACGCGCGGTGGGGCCGGTGATAGGGGAGAACCCTGTCGCCGACGGCAGCGCAGAACACGGAGAACCGGTTCGCCCGGTCGTTGCAAAATCCCGCCGTCGGAAAAGTGATGATGATGGGCGGGCACAACGCGAATATCGGCCGCCGCTGCTGCTGCTGCTGCTGCTGCTGTTTCGTTTCTTCTGTCGCGAAAAGGAGTTTCTCTCTTCATCCTCTTGACGTGTTTGTAAGAACAACAACACGAACGTTATATGATGGTGGGTAGGTGGGTGGATGGTCGGTCAGTCAACCACCATACCGCCGCCGCCCGCGCGCATTTACCAAATACGGGAATGAGGTCCTACCCTCCACCCGATATATCCCGTTGGGTGTCCCTTATTTTTTTTCTTATCATCGATACACCACTACCACCACGTTGACAACTATTCATCAAACGGTATAACGACGTCTGGAAATTGTCAAACGCGCAACAGCGAGCAACAGTGAATAAGCGTCGTCGTGCACGGATCCGAAAAATGTGAAGAGACCACGACGAAAAGCGTATGTGGTAAAACACGACGCGCGTTTTGACACGGATTCCGTTCGACATCGCACGTCAGTGGGGCCGTGTACACGGCGCATCACACAACACATCGCGTAACGAATAATAGGCGAAATGTGCCGCGTACGCGTTATAAATTAAAATAAAATAAACGGGTTACGGACGAGGAGGAGGAACACTAGTGTTTACTACTGCGTGTTAATACAGCAGTCGAGGAGGGACCAGGGTTGAAAACAACGACCGCGATAAACACGCGTCATCATCGGTTTATAAGGAAAAAAGAAAAAGCGTACGCCGCGGTTACAATCAACAGAATTCGGATGAAACGACGACGACGACGACGAGACACAGTCGTATAAAATATTTTAATTCAACGTCCAACGACGCGCACACGGAAAGAACAAAACCCGTCGTCGCGTAGTCGTTTTTCTGTTTATTATGTCGACTAAAAAAACGTATATAAATATGTGAAGACAAATCAATTTAGAGAGTTGCCGAAACGTCAACAACAGTTAAATTAAAATAATTAACAACAAGTAATTTTCGATTTATTTATTACGTTTCTTCCTTGCCACGATTTTCTCTCCCGCACACAGTCAGCGGGCGCGACGCGACTTGCACAAGAGACTCCTCCTCCCCGTTCTATTACCGTGATATTTATTATTAAAATAGTAAATTGATAAAAGCTTCTTATTTTTCTATACACAAAAAACTCACTAATAACACGAGCACACGACGACGAGCCATCGTTATAATAATACAATTTATAATATTAATATATATATATATACAGTGTGTCCCGTGGGGAAGTGACCAGCCGGTGTCATACGAAATTATACCTAAAATTATCGAGAAAAAACCTATAAATGGGGGGGGGTCTAACTCTTTTAGTTTTTTTTGTTATGCGCAATTTAATTTTTTTTTTAATAAAACTGATTCTACTCCACATTTTTTTAAGTATCTTCAAAAATATTCAATTGTTTAATATAATTTTTTTTTTTATTTTCAAGCTATTTTATTCTACTATCAAAGAAATATATATATATATATATACGTACGGATAATAATATAATATTGTTGTATCACAGTGAAACGCAAAAGAATATGCGTTGCATAATATTTATGGACCAACGAACACTTCAAACCAGAGTATTGGTATTGTGGTAGTCCAACCAAGGCGGCTGCTCTCTCATAGCAAAAATGTTTGTTTTGTCTTTTTGTATATTCAATCACAATGCGAGTGAGTATGCAATGAAATTTCTTATGTTCTATTTTTAACAAAACCGTGTGTTAGTTAAACTGACCGACCACCACCGCCAACACTGTTCAACGCGTGGTTTTGGCTCTTACTATGCGGACACGACGGTATGTGTATGCGTCGGGCCTAAAAACGCGATTATTATTGCAGACCGGTTTTAACACTGCAGCAGCACGTCCACCAGTAGTCTCAAACACGACTGTGATTGAAACGCACCAAAAAGACACGAGACGCGGGCGCAATAGATTCCGCGACAACTGTTTGTGGTGCCAAAAATTTATGACGGGCTTCGGATAAAAAAAAAAAAAAAAAAAAGGCTCATCGATACGAGAAGAAAAGTCCTCGGAGACACAAATCTGAAATAGTAGTTTTCGGACAATCGAATATATATTAAAAAAATATATTGTATTTTAAGTAGACAATTTCTGCGCGCGTTTTGGCACTCGTCGCTATTATATTACACTTCCCCCCTGTGACACCGTCGTCGTCGCTTTGCTCCGCGCGAATCGAAAACATCATCCTCCTTCTACTCGTTACGCGTCGAGTGAAAAAGAAATATCTCGATAAGCTATAATGACAATGTCGTCTTTTTTTTTTTTATAACTTTTTTCTCCAGTATTTTATTGATTTGCTGCTCGAGTATTAATAAAATTTAAAAGGCCAGCCCGATTTGTAACGCAATGAAAAAATCGTAAAATACGTAATACTATTGACTGAAACGTGCGAAAGAATTTTTTTTTTTTTTTTTTTACACAGATATCAAAAACTAATTATTAATAAATAATTAATCGTTTAACAATTCGTTTATTTTATTAATTATAAGATATTAATTTTATTATTACGTTAAATATTATTGCAATGCTGGTAGTAATGGACGTGTGGCTTTAAATGTTTGAATACTAACCCCGAACGGCGATTGTTGGAACGAAGAATGGACAGACAAAGCATATATCGATTAAATCTTCTCTCCACATTACACACACGACGACACGCGTATTAATATAATAATACTGGAGCATATATTATTTTTAAACGACGCGATTTGGTAATTTTTTTTTTTTTTTTTTTGTTGATATAACAGTATATTTTCGACGAATTAATAATAATAAGAGACGTAATAAAGACATTTTTAATGAATAAATAACCATTTGAAATTCGTTAGATTTTTCAAAAACTCTATAATATCCAATATAACGCGCAGTGTGTTCGAAATATGCAAAAATAATAATAATCAAAAATTGTTCTGTTTAATAGAGAATCAATCAAATCGTGGACGATTAAATGCTTAAAATACCGACCACCGATCTCTCTCTCACTCTCGGAGGACGGACTTTTCTTCTCGAATCGGTCATTAATTTTTGGAGCCACAAATATCTATTGCCGCCACGAGATGTTTACTATATTATTACAACAACGTCGTCACCGTAATATGCCGAAAAATGTTTATAGTCGATTTCGTGGCAAAGGATCCATAACCTAACGCGCACACACACCACGTCATAAATTTTTATGGGCGTCAAATATCAAAATTTTTTTTTCTCTTTATTACTTACCTCGGAAAAGGGGTAACTGATACTTATTGAACGAAAACTGTTGTGTATAACCGGAATTGATTAAATCGAAAACGTTTTTTTTTTTTTTAATTCGAGTCATTTCCATCCGTCTTTGTTCCCTCTCTTCCCTCCAAAAGTAGTATTGTTTTCTTTTTACGGAAGTTTTCACGACTGCCGACCACGAAATCAAAGGCATTTCATAATAACAATAACAATAATAATAATAATAATAATAATAATAATAATAATAATAATAATAATAATAATAATAATAATAATAATAATAATAATAATAATAATAATAACAATAATAATGATGATGATAATAATAATAATAATAATACAAACTCTATCTAGTTGAAATATCTAATAAAAATAAAACGGACGATCCGAATTGGTTTCGAAACGCCCGAATTAGTCTCCGCGGATTGTTACGAACGATACGTCGTACGCACACTTGGTTGTTCTCATGTTATCATTTCCAAAAAGCACTTTTTTTTTTCGTTTTCCCTTCACGTTTTATACGGGACTTAAGAAGACTCACTCACACCATACGTACACTAACTATTACGACGACAACGCGTCCGATTTCAATAATATACGAGAGACGTATGCACCACACACGTTTGTCCCGGCAAGTACGACAATATTATTATACCCGTAAATTAATGATGGAAAATAAAAACTAAATAAACTGGAAACACGAACCGAATTACAACAACAATAATACAATATGATACGACGTTTGGTTTCGTCTTTTATAAAACGTTACGACGACGTTATTATAACGGTTTGAAATTCGCGATTTGTTTGAACAACTGTTGGGAGTTAACAACAACACACGCACACACACGCTCCGTCATCCGTGTATATCTCTTCTAGAGATTAAAGAAAAAAAAATTCAAATGGGAGACCTCCTCGCAATTCGTAAGTACGCCACAACCCCAACACTCTTCCGCACTTTCGGGGATGTGGCCAAACAAAATCGTACGTAACAACGAAGGTGGAGAGATGATTTCACTACGACAATTTCTGTTTTTTTTTTTTCTGCATTTGTATTTGCTGACCACGTTTCAACCGTTTTCAGCAGAATATTTTTATTACAACACGACGACGGTGGTGGTGGTGGTACGCGATTCGAACGCGGTAAAAAAAAAAATATTCGGCATCGTACCGAGTTATAATATGTCATCAGGTATTCTTTATCACACACGAGCACAATATATTACGAATAATATACGGTAAATCGTGAAATGTACGAACGTTGATGACGACCACTACTGCGGCGAGACACTGTCAAGAGGAAAGGGATCGAGGTTAATGCGCAATGTCGATTGATTTTATAATAAGAAGAAACGAAACTGTACTCGGAAAAAACGGATGATAATCGATAAAAATGTAAAAAAAAAAAAATCGACACCTCACTTCGATGACACTCTAACAGCATCAAAGAACCGTAACACGCGTTTAATTCGCAGAAACCAAACAACAACAATCTCATTTACACTGACTCCCCCCCCCCGTTGACGGACACGCTATCAAAACATCGAATGATAACAATTTATAATGATGACAATAAAACATAATACGGTATAAACCATCACGACGAGAATGACACAAGTTGAACCAGGTCTGTTCCGAGTCGAGAGGATTGACAAAAATAATTTCGAACAATTTAAAAAAAACTAGAGTAGATTTTAAATTTCGACGTGACGAATTCATCGAGTAACTCTTATTATTATTATTATTATTATTATTATTATTATTATTATTATTATTATTATTATTATTTTTAAATACAATAATAGTAATAATTTGTAACAACTATATTTAATAACAACTCTCGGGTGACATTATTATATTAGTAGCAGGGGGTCGCGCCACGTACAAGACAAAAACCTTTATTATTATTATTATTATTATTATTATTATTTTAATGTTCATTTTCATAACTGTTACGGATAAAAAAAAAGAGCTATCGAAAATATTAAAAATATGTCGAAATGACCCACGACGGTGGTATTACATGTATTGTGTCAGAGAACCGGAAGGGAAACATTATAATAATATTCATGTACATTTTTTTTTTTACATTCGTTGGACATTACATTACATTTCAATGTCTAGTACATAACATCGATTTAATTTTAACGCGTATTACCTGTTATTATTAATGCAGCACTGTAAAACCAGAATGTTATATGTATATACATATACTACACCTTCCGAGAGAAACGCGCAACAGGACTCAATGGACGTATAACACAACGCATTAAAAATACAGCGAGTGATTGAGAACTCTAAATCGATTCATAAATATATCCGTCCATAAAACGTATTCGGTTTAAAAAGGTTACTTACCGAACATAATAAAATAAAATACAGATATTAGACGCGAACAAAAAAAAAAAAAAAAATATATGGATTATGGAAATTCATTCGGAGGAAATTTCGGAAATATACTCTTCCGGAAATCGACGTAAAAAAAATATGTATTATATAATAATAATAATAATAATAAGAAAATATACCCGTCCATATTATTATTGCGTATACTTAAGCCGGATGAAAGAAGTAAGAAAAAAATATCACATCGACATTATTATTATTATATCGTGTAAAAATGTAAAATTAAAACTATAAAATCCATAGGATTACACTTAAAATAAAATATCGACTCGGCCGTCAATATTACAACAACAACTCGAGTGTACCACCGATAAAAATATTACGTTATTATTTAAATTTTATATTTGCGCCTTAAATTCGTAAGGTTACGCTAAGAATTGAAAAAAATAAATTTCTCTCATCTCTTCTTTTCACCATCACATATATATATATTTACAATTTACATTGCACAGGTAACAACAACCACAGGTTTTGATTTTGTCATTGACTCGTAACTCCTCCTCATCACTACTCCACCAAAACGATCTCCCTCTTTCGTCTTTAAAATTATTTGAAAAAACTGCAAAAGAGTACTTGTTGCGCGGAAATCGAGGAAAGAAAAGTTCGTATAAATTGTACCTACTACTACTACTACTACTACTACTAATACTGCTTCATGTTTAGTAAAAGGATTTCAACTACTGATAATTTATAAATTATAATCGAGGATTTAATCCGAATACGATTACTGTACTCGCAGACGTGCGAATAACGTAATATTACGTTTCTCCTCGACGATTTTGTTTATTGCAAACGTCGGTGTCGTGTTGTTATAAAAACTCACATCACACGAGAGAATAATAAACTAGAAAAAAAAAAATGATACCTACGTGAAAATATCGATTACAGAGATTAGATAATTATTATTATATTCGACAAACCCGCGAACATTACTACTACTACTTAAGACAAATTTTGTCGTTTCGTCACGGGAATAAAACTCAAACACGTATCTCTTTATTTTTATTCAGAACCTCTCTATATAAAAAAAAAAAAAACATATCCATTTTCCGGAACCGTACGCGTGACGAATGTGATTTTTCTTCCGTATATGGTCGTTTTTTTTTTTCTTCACGTCAATGTGATTCGTTTCGAAATAAATTGCAGCTCATATAAATACGCGCACAATACATAATTGTAACAAAATAATACTTTTTACAATTTTTTCCACATATAAACTTAATAGTACGGCGTCATAATATTTCGGTGGAAAACTATCATTGATTTCAATCGATGCGCGCGTAATTGATTTCAATTACATTATCGTCGTAATTTATAATATGGTATAACCACCGCGGCGAACGATTTTTCAGACACTTCACACACACCGCGCGAACACTACGCGTGTTTTATTATATGGAGTATTTTATCGAGAACACATTTTTCTATAGCTTAGAATATCCGTCGTAATATACGACGAAAAACGTGGTACACACGCGCGCGCGCGGTTGCTAAAAGCACCGAAAAAGTGCGTTCGTCGCGTATGAAAGTACGTGTGTTGTATACAGGGCGGGGGGAAATACGACAAAAGAAAAAAAAAGCCATATAATAATAATGTAAAAAGAAATATACATATATTATAACAACTCTTTTTATATTATATTAAAATATAAAATTAAAATGTTTTTTTTTTCCCCGAAAGCCTATATAAAAAAATATTTGATAGATCGTCGTACGAAATCCCGGACAAATCCGAGAGAGAGAACGTTAATAACGAATACACCAATTCCGCGTTTATGTACGGTCGTCGGGAAAATTCCACACGCCGTTTACGCGCGCGTTTTTAACGGTTTTCTTTCTCATTTGTTTTTATCCGTTCGAAACGCGGACATTTAAACAACGCCGAATGCGATGCGGCGAGACGATTAATAAAAAAATGCAGATGGTCTTCCATACACAGTCGCGTACTGTAACAGTAGTAGACGTTTGGTACACAAACTGATATTAACTACGATTAAAACGCGACACGGGAGTTTCTTAAGCCGCCGCCGCCGTAGCCGAATTGACGCCGCGCGCGCAATAAAAACGGTCGCGGAACACGGGAAAACAAAATCGTAACCGACGAGAGCGGAGCGAAGACCGAATTAATAATGAATAACAACAATAATTTACACACGATTCGCTTATGCGACAATGTCAATGTCTCGGACGACGACGACGACGTCACTCGTTTACAACGACACGAGAGAGAGAACGCGTGTGTGTGTGTGTCGTAATATTTTCGTACACTATTTTTTTTTAATAATCGATATTGACATATTATTAAATAGAGACGGCATGTGCTTTATAAAACGAGAAAAAAAAAATACGCTTTAAACCGACCGAGGTCGGTAACCTTTTTACCCGAAAGGGGCCGGCGGCGGTGTGTATATTTTCATCGAGAGCCACACCAACCACCACGTTGGAACAAAAAACAATCGTTACTGAAAATATTTCAACAATACAAACCACGAGAGATCCCCGTATTTTTTTTAGGGCCGGGGCCTACTGATCTTCTTACATATTAACACTGGGCGTAAAAAGGGTTCCCGATCGGCGTCTGAGGATCGTACACTTCACCGCGTTGAGACCATCCCTCCCCCACCGAGTCCTGTGGTTTGTTCGTCTATCTTCTAACCACGCTTGTCCCATGACCACCACGTTTCGCGAGGCGCCGTGTCCGGGGTGCTCCGGGCGCTCGCCGCCGGTCAAACGAGACAGTTGGGCCCCCCCCCCCCGGGACCGCGTTGTTTCCAATTGATTTATTATAGGTATGCGCGCGCTACACTGGAAACGAAAACCTAGCGCGGCGGCAGCGATGAAAAAAAAAACATTAAATTTAATAATTAAAACGGGGAAAGAAAGAAAAAAAGAAACGTTTATATTTCGTTGAAAACACGTAGTTTATGAAAAAAAAATAATTCGGCGTACGACGACGACGACGACGACGACGACGCTCTTTGCACCCGCCGCGCGCGCAACACAACAACAAAACCGTTGCAGCGTTGTCGTCCCGAGGTTGTCGAATACGAATACAATAATAATAATTAATAGCCGGCCGGAAAGAGATATTTTATATAAACGGTATTTATTATAATACCGATCTGTAGCAGAGTCGTATAAAAAATTCCGAAACGACTACTTCTTCACATCCAATCTCTGTTCAAATATAAAAACACCACGGTCAAAAGAGATATAGATAAACACATTATTATTATTATTATTATTATTATTATTATTATTATTAGTTGTTGTGTATAAAAACGTCGACAAATCCGACAGATCAAAGTCAAAAGATAACACACACACACACAATTCTGGCCTCTGACACCACCACCGCCTTGTAATATATTTTTTATTTTTATTCGTATTACTACAGAAATCTTTTATAAAATTACAATACAAAAAATCTATAGACAATATATAAAGAATTCCGTCGTATCACGAAGATTATTTAACAATAATAATAATAATAATAATAATAATAATAATAATAATAATAATAATAATAATAATAATAATAATCGACCGGAATATTACACTTTTTTCTTGTCCGTATGTCACATAAAAAATATTAACGCGACCAATATGACCACCACAGCCGTCGCAACAGCGTATTGCAGCAGCAACGAGGAGTGTGTTTTACAACATATTTTTAATACGAGAAATTCTTAACAATATTTATTATACTTGTACGTATTATACATATTTATATATAAATTATATCACGAAAAAATGATTTTTGGTGTGTGCACGGACAATCCATATAATACGCGCGATATTCACCATTTCAAATACAAGTTCTTATAGCGCGTTTGGACTCACCCCAACCAACACACGGAAAACACGAATATTGTGTGTACAAACGGATTTAGTAACGGAAAACCCAGTTTACCGTTATACACAATACGCCATAATAAACGCGGGCACATCTTCTCCAAACGACTCTCCTCTCTCCTCTTCTTTTTCGTTAAATGTTATTTATTTTTTTAAATTTTCCCGACATTCAAGTCTCCCCGGATCGACATGCGCACGCGCGAATTACGCGTACTCATTACACATAATATGTAAAAAAAAAACAACAGTATATCATCTGTCTCGTCTACACACGTCCACCAAATCTCACACGACATTCAATACTGGTCGTGCGGATATATGTGTATCCCCCGCATACCGTGTACACAGATCTCGCTTTGTTGGCGATTTTTTTTTTTTTTTATATATATATATATACTACAATTATTTATTTATCTGCGAAAGAAACACCCGCCGCATGCGACACGGCCGTCCGCGCCGCGTGTGTAATTCGATATTCAGAAACGATTGACTTACGACGACGACGTCAAATACTTATTGGTCGACGGGGCGACGGGTGGTAGTACCACGTCCGTACAAAACGCGGCGGCGACGACGCCTTGCGACAGAGTTCACGGGCCGAGCGGCGGACAGTCCGCGAATGGGGGAGGAGGGGAATTATATAAATATTTAATAACGATGACGTGGTGTACAATGAGGACGAAGACGACGCCGCAACGGAAACGACGCGCGAGCGATTTTCCGATTTCAAATATCTCTCCCCTCTGATGGGCCCGTATGATGCGTTTCCGCAAACGAAAACCGAGAAAACGTCGTTTCTCCGTAACACGCCGACTAAAAATGGCGTTAAAAATAATTCGAGATTCCCCCGGTCGGCAGTTTAGAAAATATTATTGCGGTGTTGCAAAGCAGGCGATAAATGACTAGAGTCTCCACCACACCACACTCTCTACTTACGACGCGGCGGCGGCGGCGGCACACAGGAAATACGAATATTTCGTCGTTACGTGCGGGAAGGGGCCGTTTTTCGCCCAGCACACATTTTGGAAATACACAAAAATTTCTATATATATATATTGATAATTTATATTCGCAAGGAGAAGAAATTATTTACTACGAACTTATTCTTTTATTATTTTTCTTTTACAGTTTTCTTGTTCAAAAAAAAAAATAATAATAATACACGTCGCCCCCGACGACAACGGCGAACAGCGACAATTCAATACGAAATAAATAACGGGATAGTGGATAATAATTGTGAATGAATCGTTTGAAGAACACCCGGAAGGGGGGGGTAGATATTCGATTCGCTGAAATCGTCGTCGCAATAAAAAATAATAATGAATAGTACGAGGATCACGACGGACGAACACGGCCTTTAGAATCGCACATTATTACACCAACGTAAACACATAAAAAACGCGTGTCCAGTGACGTCATTGAGATTTCATCGAACGTTTTTTTGATTGTGTTCTTCGAAGCATTACTCTCTCTACTACTATTCGATTCAAAATCTAAAATCTAATTCCGTAATCAATAATATGTATTACGACACGGATCTCGGGCGAGATACGAAGAGCGTTGTTTATTGTTCGAATATTGTTATCGAATTGTAAATAACCCATATTTAACCCGGTCGCTGTTGTTGTTCTCGACGCAGATGTTCGTGTAAGATACGCGGTGTGTATTTACAACAAATTTGCGAAAACTCCGCTCAGAGGTCCACCACACACACAAATCACGAAGATGATACGAACGTATTATAACAACAACAACAACAACGTGTCTAACAAAATTAGCCGGAGAAATATATTTGAAAAAACTATTCCGGATAACGGATTACCGAGAGAAATTATGAAATACAAATAATACCGTTACCGTTTTTACAATCGTATATATGGGTAAAAACATAATAAATAGTTTTTTTTTTTTAACACGGTTCGAAAAACTAAAATCCTACGACGGTTTTATAGGAGGGAAAAAAACGAAAAAACACTTACCGCGGACAACGTGATAAGTGGAGAACAGAGGCGAGAGAGAGAGGTATTATTGACTTTTGGTCGAGATTTTTTTATTAATCGTCAAGCAATCGGTGTGTGGCTTCGTCATCGTGAATTTTACATAACAACAACTACTACTACGATAAAACAAAGGCCAACGAATATTATTTATGTTGAAATCTAAAAACAGACGACGGTGCAGAATAGTCAAGAGTTTCCGTTACTGGTGGTGCGCGTCTTCTAAGACGTTTGTGTCCGATTTTTCCTCCCCTCTTTTATGGAAAAAACACGGAATTTGCGCGGAAAATGCGATTTTACACAGATCGAGTACAAAATACTTTCTAGTATTTTACGTATTGCCAGAGACGTTTTTTATATAAAACATTGAAACCATATTATTAACATAAATCATATATATATATTATAATATATTTGTCGAAAAAATGAATATGATTATATATATAAAAAAAAATATTATGAATTTTGACGGTTTTCAAGATTTTTTTTTTTTGAAAATTTTGTCTCGCGTTAATACACAGTCCACCATTCATACATTCGACGAAGTTTCAGATTCCATTAGTTTTCAAATGACAAAAGAAAAACCGATATAAATCGAAATTCCGTTTTTCCGAACACACGACACGTGTTATATATTAAAACGACCGACGACATCGGTATAATGTTGAGATACCAATAATATTTGTACGTCGGGTATTTATCGAATTTGTCGAATCGGCGAAACGATAAATCATTTTTCGTCGAATATTTCGTGCGAAAGCGCAAAAAACAAAATCGTTAATAAATGTTGTGGCATTCAGCAAAACGGACGTTTTCTGTGTTATAACTACTAACACAAACGCCGTTTAGGCCGGGCGCACACTGAAAAAGCGAAAAAAAACTGTTCCGATTTAGTTACTCGAAACATTTTGCTCTACCCCAAACAACTCGAAACACATTACTCCCCACGCACACTGTGACAAAACGAAACAACGATTTTTTCCATTTCTAACACCGAGTCGCCAAGATGAGTTTTGACGGAGACACGATGTTTTTATACAGCTTTTGTGGCGAAAAATTTGGATACACGAGATAAATATATAAAAAAAAACGTACAAAAAAAATAATAAAATTATTAATTTAGCTGAATTTACGGACGTTAAGACGAGTGTTGAAATTTGAAAATTTCACTCTCGAACGAGTTCAAAATCTATATATATTAAATCTCGTGTATAGGTTTCCTCGTAAATACGATATATCAAATTCATTTTATCCGGATCGCATTCGATTATAAATAATACTAATAATAAATTATTAACGGGAGTTAATATTAAACGTGAAAAGTGTAATGATGACCGCGTGGACTTTCGTTTTTCGTATTTTGCAAAGGAGCAACAAAAAAAAAATGGAATCGGACCGAAGACAGACGGTTTTGCTGCTCTTTCAGTGTGCGCCGACTATCAAAACTACTGTTCACGGACGACAGCAGCGTGTAAATATAACAGGAAGGGGGGGGGAAGTTTACACTTCAAACGTGTATAATAATTACGCGATAACACTACAGTGATGACGATGAGTAATAACGCATTTTTGTTTTTTTTTTTTCCTCTCTAGGTTTATCTCTTACGCAATACGATTTGATCGATTAAAAAGGAAAAATCTCACGATTCCCCGTAATAAATTCCGATTTTTTTTTTTTATTTAAGAAAACTCGGCGAGCGAATTAGTTTCGCGACGAGGGGAGTAAAACACGCACAAAAAGAAAAGAAATTCACGTATTGTGTCCTACAAACCGCAGTTATTTTTTTTTTTTAAAAACAATACAACAACCGGCGCCACACTTCGACAACGTGAAACGTAGCCGGGGGGCGCGGCAACATGGCACATCGAGTTCCACCGCAATCTCGCGCCGCAGCAAGAAGAGATAACCGCTGCCGCCGCCGCCGCCGTGCTACAATAATAATCGTAATATATTATTAACGTTAAAATACGGGCGCGCGCGCGCGCGCACACAGAAAAACGCGTGTCGTCGCGCACATCATTGTGTGGTTGTTGTGATTTGCGGCGTATATAATATTGAAAGATCGATCGTCGCGCGCGGTGTTCGCTTTAACAACGGAACCGTTGAAAACACGCGGGCGGACGTGCACGCGACTTGTGACGCGCCGAGGAAAACCGCCAAAACAAAATTATTATTAGACAGACCGGGTCGTAGAGTCGCTACGGTAAAACCCCGTGACGACCGGGGGTATGGCGATGTGATATTATTGTTGTTACGGCCGCCGCGTCGAATTTCCCGCCGTTCGTAACGTGTTTTCTCAATGGCCGGCGATGTTATAATATTATTTGAAAAAAAAAAAACCGCGCGAGAAAAAAACGCGAGTGGGAATTTGGCGGAAATTTGTATACAAGAAAATTTATACAAGAAACACGATTCCGCAGGTGGACGTAAATACGCGCGACACACACGTGTGCAAAATATGCCACCGCGGTCGGAGGAACGCAACGTTTCTCAACAAAAATAAAATTATTGGCTTTACCCCGATGATGATGACCGGCGTTGTTTCATTTTATACCTAAACAACAATCGTACACACACACAGAAATAGCGTTCGTTTTCGTAAAATATTAATTAATAATACTAATATTATAAGTTAAACGCGCGCGCTTTTTTTTTTAAAAAAAAAAAAATAAAATCACGTACGTAATAATATCGTACACACAGAGATAACGTCTGTTTTCGTAAAATATTAATAATACGAATATTATAGTAAACGCGCGCGCTTTTTTTCTTTTTTTTTTTTTTAAATAAAATCGTTCCGAAAACGTTTACAATATTTGTAAAAATTCACACAGTTTCATAACGAATGTGCAATGGGTGCGTTATGAGAGAGAAAGAGAGAGCGCGCGCGTTAACAACACGAACCCCAATAAATTATTACATAATTTTTCGACGTAATATAACACATTATAAACCGATTGTTGACCTATTGACTGCAACCGTGCGCGCGAACGACACGCGCACGCGGTAATAATTGTCGAGAGAAGTATACCGAAGTACACACCGAACGGGGGGGTGGACTTACTTGAAACCGTTGTAGTCAAAGAATTGCCAGTTTTGTTGTCTAACGGCGGCGGCCAACGGATCATCGGTAGAAATGAGACCGGGCAACGGTCTTTTCTTGATGCTGGAGGACGACGGCGGATAATCGCCCGGCGATGACGACGCCATCGCGGCACAGTTTTAATTAAACACCGTCGCAAAAATCGACTCGGTTTACGGGATTCGCAACGAGAGAGAGAGAAAAAAAGTTGACGACGCACTGTGTGAAACGCGTTGGACACGCAAGCGACGACACACGCGCACGACTACGAATGTAGACAACGGCGGCCAAGGCAAACGCCGCGCGACGCGTTCAACGAAAAATAAACCAGAGGAAGACACGCGAGCGCGCGCGTCGCCGAACAAACCTACGACCAACACAACACGCGCTGATTAACAGTGGTGCAACAAGACGGACGGGCGATGATGATTATTGCTCGTATGGTATCCGGGCCCAGAGCCCGGCTGAGGTTAAATGTGATAAAGAGCAACAAAACGGAAAAAAAAAAAAAAAAACGTTACCCGATAACGAATAACGCGTGGACGACGACGTCGGCGGGTACCCCAGAGCGCGGACCGCGTTCGGCGCGCGCGCGGAGAAGGGAAAACGCCGCTGCGTTCGCGCGTAATAATAACAATTTTTTTTTTATGAAATTACGCGATTATACCTATCACGACAAAATTTTAAAACCGCGCGCGCGTGAGAGAGAGAGAGAAAAACGCGCGACCGACCGTCGCCGCCGCTACCCGACCTTGACCGAAATTGCGTCGCCGCGGCTCCTCGACGGCGTGCGCGATTTCGTTTGAAATTCCCCGCGTGAAACGCGCGTAAAAATAACACGACAATCGCGTACGGGGAATCTCGTCGACCGACCGGTCTCTTTGCACGCGCGCGTATCGCTTTTGCTGTTGAGATGATGTGACACGCTCTGGGCACGGTGGTCAGCCCGTGTGGTGATGATGATGAATTCGTATGTACCGTAGTGTACTCTACTGTTGTCGTTTTTACCCACCCCTTGGTCACTTGGATTTCTTATACGAAAACGATAAAAAAAAAATTGTTTTTTTTTCCCCCCTGTATAACTCAATATGGACGCGTGCGGCGATGATCATTGGACGGCGGCGGACTTGGTTATTTTATTACTGCGCTTATTACTATAGTTGTTGGAGTGTGAGCCAATAACCGGAATCCCCGTACACTGGTGTCGTGTGTGTAAACGAAATTCGGAATTTGACATTTTACCGGTTTCATCCAGAGAAAACCTTCCGCCGCGGTCGTTTGTTTCACCGGCAAAACTTACCCTCGGTTGACACGAGATCATACATCTGATTTTAGGTTACGCCGTATTTTTAAATGCCCGTCAAATTCACATTAAAAAAACAAAAAAAAGTCTCCTCACTAACGCGCACGCTCGTTTATCAAATCCCCGGTATAGTTTACGTTTACAGTAGTTCCTTGAGTGCGAATATTTAAATTTCTATTTCGAGTATTTATCGCGTATACGCGACGAGAAAAATATAATAACATTTTTTGCTCTCTTCGGTACAACGACAATCGTTTGTAATTATTTCGTTTCGGGACGATAAATAATTCCCACTACTTTTGTAACGCACAAAAAAAAAAATAATACTGTACTTTTTTTTCTCAGTTTCTACACGTTTAAAACAGAATCATCAACCGCGTTATACGCATACGAGTTATTGCTCGGAATTTATATCCAAGTATACTTTTTTCCCCTTCTAATTATTTCAAATCGCTGTAAACGGTTTTGAATTTGAAATTAAAAAGGTCACGTGACGAAAACTTTTATCCGGATAATGTGTAATCTGTGAATGTACCGCGTTATTCGAACGTGTTACGACGGCCCGTCCGATGAAGAATAATTCGCCGCCGCGAATAGTTAATAATTTTGTATTCATTAAAAACGTTTCTTTCGACTTTTAAGGTTCGGACACTTTTCCGATTACGTCGATTGCTAACTTCAGTGGAATGTCCAGCTCGAGTGGACGGAGGAGACTGTAGAGTGAGAATATTTTGCCTAGGACACGAGGAGCGGAATTTTCGTATATCGGTCGCTGTAGTGCTTTCTGTATAATAGTCTAAATTTTTATTATAATATGAACACGAGTTGCGCACGAATGACCAATATATTAGTATGTGATTTCGAACGTGAATTTCATCAAAAATTATTTTGGAAAACATCTCTTTTAATTCATTCGTTTTTACGCGCGCGATTAAAAATCCGAGTGAAAATCGATTTGGCCCGGGCCATAGTCGGCCTATCCTATTTTTTTACATTTGTTATCGGTAGCTGGGGGTGGTACTGAACTCTTGGCTCATTTCACCCCAGGTACCATCGTTTATTGTGCAAAGAAAAAAAATACAATTACATACATTCCTTCTATATAACAATAAAAATATACAGCTTTTCGCTGGCTCTATACCACCAAATTTGGCTTTCAGCCTACATTATGAAAGCACTTAACTATATTTCAATCTTCGCCTCCAGGCTGATTCTGTCTTCTTCTCACTTCCTCCTCCTCCTTCTTCATCACTGTTCCTATGTATTTGGAAGCTGCTCGCCACACCTCCTTCTTTTCCACCATCCTGTCCACGATGTTGGCTGCTGCAGAGAAGTCGTCTCCCGCGCACACCCTGTCTCAGTATCCGTTCCGTTCTTCTTGTTCTTATACGTTTCCATTCTTTCTCTAGCTGCCAGATCTGTTGCTGGTAATCCCGCCAACACAAGTATTGCGTCCTCGGCCTATCCTGTAAACACGTCCGGCTGACCGACTGAAATTTTGCCGCTCTGATCGTTTGTTTGTGGGTATAAACGCCGGGGAATGGAGGACTCGTCGCCTACAGTTTGTAACGCACGTTCCGTTTTTACTATTAAACGCCACCGCAACGAGTTAAAAAGAAATACACGAATTAAAAACGTTTAGTTTCGAATTGATATATTGTTCGTATCGGTTTCCGATAATTCGTAAGACGTCGAAAAAGATATAAAAAGAAATCTAAAAACGTCACTACACGTTTCGTTATAAAAAAAAAACACCTTGTACGCGTTTTCTTTCCACCGTTCACGGAGAAAAAAAACGTTATAATTTTCGCTTGGGTTTTCAAGAAACCGCGCGCCCGCGCGCGTTACGCTCGGAATGGAATATCTGACGTTAATTTACGAGCGAGAGTTTTTTTTAATTTACAACAAACGTATTTTAATAGTACGGGAAGGAGTGTTTTACAATATCGTATTGTTCTCGATTTCTTTTCTTTTTTAATAATATTTAGAATACGATAAGAATAACAATTATGTTCCGTAAAAAAAAAAACGATAAGAGTAACGTCGTCATAGGTTGATTATTTGTGTTACTACTTACTACTATTACTACTACTACTACTACTACTACTACGTGTTCATCGTATTATAGATTCGTATTATAAATCACGACGAATTATTATTTTTGTTTTTTTTTATAATGTGTTTGATCATAGCGCAATGCGTGTATATTGTAATAGCGTTTCCGCAGTAGACAATATTATATATTTATTTATTTTATATCCGCCGTCACTTTAACAAAAAAAAAAAACTAAAAATCACACTTTATTTTTATTTTTTTACTGCTCCGCGATGCGGTTCGAGTCGTTTTATTTTTTCGTCGTATTAATTAATTTTTTTTTTTTTTTCTAACATTCGAGAACTAATACCCGCTGAAGTTATGGCCTCGTATACCCTCGTGTACGAGTGATACCGATAAGATAATATTTATTTCCATGAACCGAACGAGAACAATGCGTGCCGTTATAACGCGCGTTCGAAGAAAAGGACAGAGAGTGCGTGTGAGAGAGAGAGAAAAGCGTTACTACAACTGCTATTGTGCGAACTCAACGCGCGATTTTGTACACGATACACGGGCACTGCTGGCTGAGTACAACCGACGCCATCGTCGAGTTTATTTCTAAACGCGAAAATCAGACCATAAGAAAAAAAATCTACCGAAATCCCTGTCCTCCACACCGTGTGCGTAATTTTTTTTCGGCCTACTCTTTGTCACAAACAACGTTCCAATCGTACAGTTTTTCTGTGTTTCCGCGTTTGTTCGTCAATGCGTATTTGTTTCGGAAAATACACTTTTTTTTCCCCCTCATTTTTCCGTACTCCTCGACGGTTTGGAACAGAGGTGACCTAACCGGTCGATCGCAAGACGAATTCGAGTCGATCCGCGACACCCTTTCGCATTTTCTTGAATTTCTTTGAAATTCTTTTCAGAAGACAAATGAAATATTTTTTTTTTTTTGTTATACATTTGTGTATACACGAATATAAAAATTAGATTTGAAAAAAGGCAATAAATAACTATGGAAAACGAGATTGTACACAGGTGGTACACACGTGTGCGTATCACGTAATCTGATGGATATGGCCTGTATTACCTCCTATTTTAACGGCCTTTATCGCGTTGATAAATCGAACCAATCTGTAATAATTAACAAAATTATTTATTATTAATAAAAAAATATTTAATAAAAACAAGTAATAATTTGTAATCGAATGTATTAATAATACGTGTAGTGTGAAACTGTGAATTTACATTGGAAATTAAAAGTAATAAAAGAAATGTAACGCGCATGACACATGTAACATGTAATATATTTTTTGTTTATTGACAACATTTTTTTTTTTTTTTTTTCTAGTCGATCGCGACCTCCGAGAAAAACTCCGAGTCCATTAAAGTTGGCGGCCGCTCCTGGTTTAGAACTTCGACGGGTTTCCGTTTCTCGCCCGCCGCGCGCACACGTGCAAATACGCGGGGCAGCGAACAGATGCGTCGATCCGCAGCGATTTCCGGCGCGTACGACACATAATAAACCCGTGATGGGTTTGATTATTTTGAGTAGCCGCCCCCCGCCGTTTGGCGGCGACGTGCCGCAATGCGAATTTCGCAGTGGCCGTGTAAGATTTATACGCGTAGGACGACGAGGAGTAAGTGTAAACCTCAACGCGTTGTGCGGCGAAACAGAAAAAGAAGCAAATTCTAAAAGAGTTACCGTACTATACGCACACACTTACGGCCGCCTTGTTTCGCGCAAATAACGGCGGTGTGATATTAATGTCGGACGAGCACGCCGTATATGACGGGGACCGTTTCCGGGCACGAACCGCAATATTACAACAACAACAACAACGCCGCCGCCGCGGTGTACGAAATAATAAAAATAATACGTACAACGTGTACGGTCGCGTCGTCCTCCGGCGCGGTGGAGAGGCGATTTTATGAAACGCTCGAGCAGCGTCCGCGATTGATTTTACGAAAAGGGTTCGGCCCGTATCCCGTTAAACTCTTCGAATAATAACAATAATTGTGCGCCGTATGCCACAGCGGCGGGGCCGGTTTTAACCGCGGGCACGGGACTGAAACGCACGCCGCTGACGATCGGTCGGCGGGAAGTGGGACGAGGCAGGATGTGTACGGCGGTATCCCTTCAATGCAGCTCGCTTCGGTAATGATAAATGTTTGACGTCGAAAAAATATAAAATTAACAACAATATCATCAATGTAGAAAAAGCTCTGTGGGGACGTATTTGCTCTAAAGATTAAAACAAAAAAAAATAAATAAATAGCCGCTCATTTAAAACGCGATTAAATTTTTTTTTTTTTTTTTTCACATTATTTGTCTTCTTCGAAATGCATTGTTTCATAACGGTTTTCACGCGTACAGCGTATAAATTATATAATCGATTATTATTATTTTGTTTTTTTTTTTTTTAATATCGCTATTATCGCTCTATTCGTGATCTATGGAAAAAAATTTAAAAAACAAAATAATGCGTATACTATATAATACATATACACAGAGCGTCCCGTGAGTTTTGAGACGACCATACGAAAATTAATACAAGTATTTTGGGATGATTATGAAATTATGTTAAAACTCATAATCATTCGTTACAGTGTTTCACGCGTGTATCATCGGATCATTTTCGGCGGTACATGTCGTAAATGCATGTTATTCTTGTGATCGCGGTTATAATTTCGATATTAAATCTCGAACAACGAATTGCGACGAAATGTGGGGTCGAGTTTGGAACGAGTGTTACAGAAACGTTCCAAATGATGACCAAAGCTTATGGGGTGAGTTAGTTACGTCCCCCCGCGCTACTGTATTTCGGCGGCCCAGTCAGTTTTCACGCGGCAGGAAGTCGTTTGATGACGAGCAGAGACCGTGGAAGACCGAGCGCAACGAAAACTGACGAAAACATTGCTCGCGTCACAGCTGTTTTGAACGAACATCGAAACGCTGGTCGTAGGCTAGTGGAAGAGTTAACTGGAATTCCAAAAACGATTGTTCAACGAACTGTTTAAAGAAGATTTAGAAAAAAGAAAACTTTGCGCGCGCTTTGTTCCTCGTGCGCTGACCGCGGAACAGAGAGACAGAGAGACGCGTTTCTCGCGCGGAAGATTTGCTTCAAATGATCAACAACAATCCAAATTTTTTAAAAAAATATTATTACGGGTGCCGCCGAGAGCTGGTGTTTTGCCCATGATCCGGAAATCAAACGGCGAAGTGGGTCGGGGGAAAATTCGCCACGAACCAAGGAGACTTCGGTTTCAAAAATCCAAAATCAAGACCATGTTATTTGTTTTTTTTTTTTTTTTTGATTCCCAAGAAATTATACACAAAGAATTTGTGTTCCCGGGAAGATGCCGGGTTAATGCCGAATTCTACAAAAACTTTTTGGATCGCCTCTGTAAAAGAATTGCACGCGTTGTGCCCGCTTTGTGGAAAGATTAGTGTTTTTTCTTGCTGCACGATAACGCTCCAGCACACACCGCGGAGATCGTCACTCAATTTTTGGCCAAAAAAAATGGTTCCAGTACTCGACCACACACCCCGTATTCACCAGATTTAAGTCCTCCGGACTATTTCCTGTGGCACCATTTCGCCACCGTCGAAACGATTCAAGAAGCTGTGACCCAATAGTTCAAGAACACTCCTGAAGCTGACTTTTCACGGGCCACGGAAAAATGACCGTGCAAGAAGGTGTATAGAACGTAATGGCGATTGTTTTGAATGAAAAATTGCTTAAAAAATTTTTTTAATTTTTGTTTTTGTAACACCAGTAACCTTAGTCTCAAAAGTTACGGGACGCACTGTGTACATCAATTTGGCCAGGGGAAATTTCAAAACGGCCTGCTTTATAACTTCGCACACCCTGGGGAAAAAAAAAGAACTGAAACGACGTCTCTGCACCCGTGCACACCGTCGCCAGAGGCGCGCCGCATCTTTTCAAACCTCGCGCGGAATGATCCTCCGATTACGCATATAATACGAGTGAAAAACGAGTTCGCAGCAACGTTAGTATTCGGCGTATTCCACGGACCAGGGGGCCAGACCATCGTCTCCGACGGCGAAATCGGGATTCGCTGCTTAAATAAACACGCACAGTACAATCGTTTTGTCCGCGTCGACTGGTTATACATAATAAATATTATCTCGTCCGTAGAAATGACGTGTGAAATGCGAAATTCGACTGGTGGCGGCGCGCGAATACGGGAACGCGTGCAAGAAAAAGGTTTCCACCGCGCCACTAAACTCCACTAAAATTGTTCTATCGTTGTTTATAAATCGCAGAAAAAGTTATACAGCGTTTCGTTGATTGCGAAAGTGTTTTGGCGAATTTTTTCTTTAGTATATACATATTATAAACACTATTACTATAAAATAATATTATAGTTCGGAATGTTCATTTTGCGTCTCGCGAACGATAACTGATCGCGTACACCGCGACGTTGTACGCGTTTTCGGGTTACAATACACCAGTTCATTTAAGTAATTAAAATGTGAAAAAAACGCGCCTGTGCATGTACAGTGCGTCAATTTCGCTAATGCGTTTTTGCGATGCTTGGCCAAAAAAAAAAAGAAAAAGCGTCATCGTTATTACGTTATGTTATCTCTGCGAGTTTGCGCCACCCTAATATCTAATTACTTTTTTACGTTTAATTAAAAATTATCTTGCTTTTTATAGCGCGTACATTGTTTTTATAATATATCGATTGTATTATAATTGTATAAATTAATTTAGCGTGTACGAATTGAATTCGTCTATTTAGTTCGTCTTCCGGGCTTTGAAATCGAGGCGATAAAATACGGAGCAAACATGAGAAATATTAAAAAACTAATAGTTTCCCCCCCCCCTCTCCTAAAACTATTATTATATCTCGGTACGATAAATAACATAATATACGAAAAATCGCCTCGATCGTGTAAAACCTAGAACATAAGACGACACAAACTCGAATCTCGGATTTCAGAATCCGTCGAATAAACGACTTTTAGCCACACATATGGTCGCGTCGTCCGATTGCGGAGCCACATTTGTATTTGCCCCACGGTGCGCGGTGTAAAAATTGTTGCTCTTTAAACGTTGACTTATAGAGTGCATTCGAAATTTTACGAAAAATAAAATAGACTGTGGCGTACGGGATAAGAGACAAAAAAAAAAAAATATATAA
Organism: Chaetogeoica ovagalla; assembly: GCA_032441825.1. Taxonomy (NCBI): domain Eukaryota; kingdom Metazoa; phylum Arthropoda; class Insecta; order Hemiptera; family Aphididae; genus Chaetogeoica; species Chaetogeoica ovagalla. The sequence continues at coordinate 3,893,260 of CM063742.1, read as the reverse complement.
AAAAAAAGACTACTCACATAAAATGATTTAAAGTAATGTGGTGTACACGCGTACACAGCGATGAATTGCGTTACCGAATTTCGTTCGAAACATCCGACGCAATAATATTGTATTTTATTACTGCGACGATAATAATAACATATTAATTGTAATAAATACGGACGAACTATATATATATACTCGTATATATAAATATATATGTAATGCAACAACTTTTATATATTTTTTTCTTTACTTTCCATAATACCCTTTGGCACTCGATTCTATACTCGCATATACGTGCGCATGTGTATTTGTTTTTTTTTTTTTCATATACATATTATATGAATACATTTTCATTTGTTCATTTATAGTCTGTTTATCGTTCCTATTTCTTTACGCGTATATTTTTTTTTTATTTTTTTTCTGTTTTACTATTTTATTATAAGTGCCTATAATAATTATTACTATTTAATCGCATAAAAGAATAAATAATGTAATTACAATTTTTAAACGTATTCGAGTCCAAGGAAAAATGCGATTATATTTAATCAAAAAAAAAAAAATAGAAAATAGAAAATCAACGCGAGAAATACGATGTGGAATACATTAGGATCGGTTGAAGAGGAAAAAAAAAGAGTAAATGAGACGACGCCGCGACTGCTCGAGTAATAAATAATAATCGCCTGTTAATTAAAAAGAGGGAAAAAAAAGTAATATCTTAAACATATCAACAACCGATTACAAATCAATAGAAGAGTGATTTTTTTTTCTTTTATCGCGTTGTTATACGTTTACGTCGCGTTGTATTTATAATCCGGAGATTATATTATACGTATTACTACGTACGAAACAATAATATTGTTTTGCTCGGAGGAAAAAAATGAATAATATAAAACGACGCGCGGAATGCTAGAAAAACATCTAATAATATTCACTGAAAATTTCAGTACCTATATAATATACTATGTACTCGCGCGCAGTCGGAATACGCGTTTATAAAATACAATACTTAACGTGCAATTGAACAATTTTTTTATTGATCAAAATGCGATATTTGGTCAGAAATGTTTTCATCGTTACCGTTTTTATATTCTTACCGGATAAATCGATTTCAATAATATACGCGTTTCATAAATGCGGTATGAAGTTAATAATATTTTATTCTACTGCAGCAAAGACAGAAGCATCAATAGTCGTGAACAATTACGCGCGGTTTCCTTCGATAAAAACTATTGCAAAACTATTATGAGACTGCGTATATAGTTTTTCGTCGAACTGCGTAAAGCAACGACGTTTTCTAAAAACTACTTAAAAAGAAAATGATAACTTACAAATATATATTTTATTCAAACCTTTTTGCTATTTCAAAGGTACTAAAAGTTTTACTATAAAATGATTACTACTTTCGGCTACGTAGCAGAATTTGTGAGTAGACACGTTTTCCATTGTTAAATATATACTGTTCTCGAATGAAGTGTTGATCAACACTTGAACATCATCAACATCTAATACGAAAGCGAATGTAATTAGTGGAAAATATTCAACCTCAAAAAATCGTATTAAATATTTCTATAGATTTTTTTTTCTTTTATTATTATCCAAAGCTATTATAATAATTGTTTTAAAAATCTTTCCTAAAAATATATTACTTTTTTTTTTGAGTTTTCCACAATAACATTTTTTTTTTAAATTTTCTTTTATAAAAATGTATTTTTTGTAAACATTTTGTTCCTAATCATATTTTGTTTAGAAATAGTTTAAAATAATATTATTTGGCCTAAACGAGTTTTTTTTTAATTGGTCTACACTTAAAAAATTAAATAAAATTCGTTTTATTTCGGTCGAAGAGATCGAAACATAAACATTAAAAATCTCGAAAGATTTATACACATTTTGAGTCTATGTGGCACTGTGGCAGAATTGTATGGGTTTAAGAGGCGAGTTTTCAGAATGTACCACGTACAAGCTCCTCCGCTAATTGGAAATCTGACACAGCAACAGTATACGAATATATTTACAAGGAGACAGTGATCAAAATGAGACAAAGTATGCGGATAGATGGAATCAGTGTCGTTATTTTAAGTTTTAAAAGGGGGAACACAGTTGTAAACAGTCCATATATTGTTGAAGACTAAACAAAACAAAAAAAAATCTTTTTTTTAACACCGGCCCACTGTCAACAAGTAGGACGAATACCTCATACTGTCCCCGTGGAATAACGTCACTAGATAGAAGTAATCCAATTAGTTCTTAAATTTTTCGTAGAAATATGAAACGTATATTTTTTTTACATGTACAACTAAGCACTCGTTCCATTTAATTGCACGCAACATAACAACTACAAATTTAAAATAAAATTAATAACAATAGTAATAATAATAACAATAACAATAATAATAATAATAATAATAATAATAATAATAATAATAATAATAATAATAATAATAATAATAATAATAATAATAATAATAATAATAATAATAATAATAATAGATTTTTACAAATCCAAGAGGGATGAATAATTTCGAACGAAATAAGTGAGCGGATGGAATATGCTATCCAAAAGAAATTGGTGGAGGGGAATGGCATCCTCTCACTTCGATCACTGTAATATATTTAAAAATTACTCGCTTACGAGTATATTGTATTGGATTTTATAAATGGATTATCATGAATTTAGCGACACTTCTTAGGAAAGAACTAGCGAATTATTGTTTTATGAACATTAATATTTTACGTCAACTGTTGGCGGCAGAATAAGAACGACTATAAAAAATGAAATACAATTGCGCAAAATATACGTTTAAAGTTATATATTTTTAATAAACAATAAACGAATTTAAATAATAAATAATTGCGTAATTGGACGATTAAATCTGAAAGCGAATCAATATACGCCGCCGTTTGTTCTTCAACGAATTTATTCGTTTCACGGCTGCACGTACGTTTCGAAATCGAAAAATTTACAAACATTTACGAGATCGTCGCTGGCACTAGGAAATTTAATTAACGGATCTATACGGCTTTTTGTTTTTGTGTTTTCAAATCGATCGATAATATTATTAATTTCGTCGATTATTATTATTAATATTATTATTATTAGTATTAATATTATTACAATGCAGTAATTATTACCGCATATACAAACGACGACTCGATGTGAGTTATCGTGGTGTTTCACAAAACAAAAATGAACGATTAAAAAAAAGAAAAGAAAGAAAACCTAACATAATTCGTACAGATATAATATCAATATAAAACGGTGACAAAATAACGGTATAATATAATATATTGAACGTTGTGTAGTATGTCAGAAAAGGGAGAAACGACTGTTAATGGACGAGCCATTGGATTGCCTACAAAAAGCGCCGCCTGCACGTTTTGAAAAAAAAAAACTATTATTAATTTTATTATTAATAATTTCTATTACTAAGCACACTATTATTATTATTATTATTATTATTATTATTATTATTATATTTAAGACGATTTAAAAGATTCCTCTAACCCTATAACGGATTTTTTCGAAGGCCAAAAGTCAATTTGTGTATGAACTTATACACATATAGAAAGAAATACGTTTAACGATATTTTTTAATAAATCATTACTACATATTATTATACGCGGTAAAACCACAAATTATACGATACACATAGTAGAAAAAACGTAGCGGAGCCGCGGGGGCGGTGTGTTGTGGTGGACGTTGCTGAAGTGAATTACTTATTCTGCACTTAAGTAATTAGAAAGAGTTTGTTTTTTTTTTTTTGAAAAATTTGTGCCGTTAATATATAATCCAATGTTACATAATTGATGAAAATTATTGCAGGTTTCTATGACCATTAGTTTCCAAATTACGAAAGAATTTAAACGATTTTGACGAAATTGCGTTGTTATCGTTTTTATGTCATATTTTTCCGGTAGTTTTTTTCTGTCGATTAACAAAAAAAAAAAAAAAAAAAAAACAAAAAAATGACATCTCCAATAAGTACCAACACTATTTGTAATGTTCAACCGGCAGAAATAACGCTACACGTTAATAGATCGGTGTACTCTTTCTGGTAGAAATTTTGGGTAATTTTTTTTTGTACAGACATAAAGAGAAAACCACGTCATTGTAAAACCAATACTCCCTCCGTTCAAAATCCAAAAACATGCCTATATAAATTAATGTAAAAAAGCAAAAAAAAAACAAAAAAAAATGCTTAATTGTATCGTACGCGAAAAAGAAGTACGTGTGGAGCTTGTGAAAAATACCGCTGTACCGCGGTGTAGGTTTATCTGCACTAGATTATATTCATAACATTATTTATTCATTGTCACATGGCCAAAACACGTGACTGTATTATTATTATTAATATTATTATTATTATTATTATTATTATTATTATTATTATTATTATTATTATTATTATTATGTACGGCGACAATAAAACGTACGAAATATATTCGACACGTTGTTTCGCAGAAAAACAAAACGTATTTTTTTTCGTTTTTTTTTGTACAATACATAACGCGCGCGCGCACATATTATTATTATTATTATTATTATTATTATTATTATTATTATTATTATTATGTTGTCGTTGTGTGTATATAGTTTTAAAAGCAGATGTATTGTACATGCGATATATGCAAATTTATGGATATTCGAACACACATAAACACACGTGCGTGACAGGTTGTGCAGCGGCGCGCGCGGGGAAGGAGAGAATTGTAATTAATATAATAATTTGGGGTGGCGCGAAAATCCGTTTATTCTACTAAACTCATTTAAATTATACGCGATGATGTCATTGTATCCAAAAGTTTAATCATGTGAATATCGTGTAATACGCATATTACAAACACTTATTAAGTTCATATTCCAGTTGTATGTTAAAAATATTCGGCAACATAACGACTGCAAATTATAATAATAATAATAATAAGAAGAAGAAGAAGAAGAAGAAAAAGAAGAAGAAGAAGAATTGTGGAGAGCCGCGAGAGGCGTGTTGTCAATGTTAAAGTGGATATAACTTGGATTTTAGAGTGTATATCGTTGTCATTAAAATATATATAAAATAATTGGATTCGACGAAACGATTCTGAACGGAGTTTCGGTGTAATATTTTGGGCGCATAACAAAAACTATAACATTTTTTTTATGAATTAAATACCTCGGACGAACCCATAATAATACTGCCACGTGAATAGTGAAAAATTAAAAGAAAGTTTTTGAAAAAGAATTCTTATTTCTTTCTCAATATAAAATATACGTATAAACACAGACATTTGTCGGACATTTCAAATTTCTCCATACCCACGTTTTTTTCTAATTTCAAAATCACGACATTGGATTTCGACGGAACCGTTATTTTCATTTGATTTTCTTTTTTAAATGTATATTTTCTGACGGTTTTTTTGGATAAATGACACCTTTGAAATACCGAACTGCTACTGTAAAGATCGGCGCACCTCCTTCTCGTAGGATTTCTGTGTACGGACACAAAAACACACACCTACATTATTGTAAGATCCAATACACATTCCTCCTCGTTCGGTTTAGAACGTAACGAAAAAGAAGAGAAAAGTAGCCTTTTTAGAAATGCAAGAGGAACAACGTATAGTTTTAAAGAAAACAAGTGGTTGGAGGCTAATACTTAAAACTAAAAGAGAAGTTACGGCATCCCCCCTACTTTGACCACTGCTGATCGTCACCGATGACGTCGTACAATGAAATACTCTGCGACGACGGCGTATCCAACACCCATTATAATGGGCTTACATTTTATCAGGTAGGCATGTGTTACAAACATGATGTATAAAAGCGTGTTCAAATAACGCGCGTCGTTCCTCTTACCTGCAACGATAACAATCGCCGGCGCGCGGACGCGGGAACGTCGTTCGAGTTCTCTTCTTCGACGACTGCAGACGAAACGCGCGCTGTGTATACACTGGTGTTGTTGTCGTCGTCGTCGTCGTCCCGTTTTTCAACACACGCCGTCCCGTCGTGCTGGAACGGCGGAGGTCATTTTATGATGACGGCGAGGGGCGGCCGCCAATTACGGTCGCGACTACGGTATCTCGTCCGTTCGACTCGCTATTACACTGCCGCCGCGCCACGGTGTCACTCACCGCCCAGAGCTGGGCGTACCGTCGTCGATGACGCGCTCTCCGACGGCGGCAACGGTGGCCGATAAACACACGTGTTGAACGAGGTCCCCGATGGTGTTATCGCGCAATGTGTTGAGAAACGACAATAATAACGCGGAGAATATTCTATCTATATGCCCGGTTCCGTTTTTGTGGGCGGCAGGTATGCCGTGTGCGGTGAAAAGAAGAATCGGTGGGAACCGCGGCCGATCCGGCGCGTAAAATAAAATATCGATAAAAAATTGTTATACCGTCACGCGTGTCGCGCGTTATATATGTAAACATTATCGCTTAACGCGATCGTCGAGAGAGTAAACGACGGGGAGGAACGCGGCAATATTTTAGCGAAGCGATATTATAATATTGTTGTTAATATAATACCTACGAGTAGAGGAGGCACGTGTAATCGGTCAACAGCGTTGTGGGGCGGGCGGCAAGACGCGCGGATGGCCCTCGTCGACACGTAGGAAAAAAAAAAAACAAAACGATAAGTTCCACACACACACACACACACACACAATAACAAGTGACGGCGTCACGCAATGTTGCCAACGTGTGCAAAAGTTTGTCCGCGTCGGTCGTGCACAGAATCGTACGATTGCCGGCGCCGCAGCCGCGATGACAGATATGACGACACGCGGTCGTACATAAAATACGGAAATATTACGATGGCGGCGATTTATTTATACGATAGTAAGTAGCCCTTGCACACAACGAACCGTCCCCGCACTGCGACCGTCCGGCGTGCGAACTTTTCGTCCCTTCGCGGCCACGCCGCGGATTTCGGATTCGTCTCCGGGGATTCCGTTCCGAACGGTATATCGGCCGAACTCATCGTCAATTCGTATCTGCGGCCGGACATTGTGTTGTCATGGCCTATCGCCCGCGGTCGAGCCGGTCCTTGTGAGCCGTTCCACGCGTAATGTCGCGATCGGCTCCGTTAAAATATTATAACAGTTTATTGAGCAGACGTTACAATAGTGATGAAATAATATTTTTACTCTTAGTATAAGATATTATCTAAATATAATATATATATTGATGAACGTATTGACGACTAATATGGGACGTGTGTGAAGTTAGCCCGCCCTTCCAAACAATTTGTAACCCCCTTGTCTTAATTTGTAACTATACTTGTAACCAACATTTTAGAATTTGTAACACCTCACCAAAGCAGAGTTATGAATAGTTTTCAATGGGGGGGGGGAGGAGGGCTAACTTCACGGCTAAGGTTCACAACTCAATGGTGGTGCGTATCAATTTTGAAAAATTTTCAACCGCTACACTATATAGATGTTTGAATCATTTGTCTCTCAATCGGTCTCCCATGATCCGTGTGTATATTATGTTAATATATTATGCGAAATACGCCGCGACACGGTAAACGGCAACGAGGAAAAATATTAAAAACTTATTCGTAGCAAAAAAATCAACTCGACCGTTGTTCGCATTATTGCGCTTCTTTAACCGATTTACCTTGGAATAACGCTGTTGCCGAAAGCAAATCGTGTATACGATATGAAGTATCGCTCTTTGCACTACGTTTGTAGTGTTTCAAGTGCTGCAGGTGACAACGCGCGATTTAATAATCGTTAATTCTCTCCTTTTTTTTACTTTTTTTTTTTCTTGAGTTAAAAATTTTTTTCGAATTATACAAAAAAAAAAAAAAAAAAAAAATCGTGTAAATGAGAGAAGAAAAAGAATATCTGACACCGCTACGGACCACCTGCAGTTGGGAACCACTGGTGTATACGGGGACACGTAACGCGCATATTTCATATATAACTGCGGATTGTATATTATACGTATAATTATACGTCTTTTATACATCGTAATCAATATGATTAATAATAGCATTTTTACCGTTTTTAAATCTAACGGCTTATATATGTGTGTGTATGTATACAACGCTGGGCAGATTAACGCCAAACGGCGTGTTTTACAATGAAACTAGAAATTTTTATACGAAACGATATAATAAATAAACAAAGAATATTGTTAATAAAAATTAACCAAAGGCACGGTAAATTAACAATGATGTGTCGAAGATAAACGATTAAATGAAAAGAAGAGAATTTTTTTTTTTTCAAACAACGACATTTAGCTAACGAGACTGAAACGATTGAAATAAAATGTAATAATATGAAAGTATACCGGGCGAAATATTTCGTACAAACGAATACTATTTATTGCGGCGGCAGCGTTAGTAACATTACTGCTGCGTAGAAATAGTCGGAGGAAAGAGAGAAGGAAAAAAACGTGCGTTTAGGAATGCGTCTTGCAGTTACGCGTGTACGTATAGACGCCGCGCTATAGATAAGTAAATAATATCATTCAGAAACGCGCAACGAACGCGTATAATAATTAAATCTTCAACGACGGTGTCAATATATCTCCGGTGTAATGTGCAATGATCATCAAAGAAAATGGTTCTCGTAACAGGAACAAAAAATAAAAAAGCCTGAAAAAAACTAAATTATAGAAAATTATATATGAAGCTAAAAGAATTAAAATTAGCGCGTTGATTCTTTGAAGGTTGGCGTCCCGCGTCACCCGTTCTCTTGTGGCAAAACTGCTCACCACGGAACGTAAACCAGCGGCGACGAAGCGAATATATCGTATTTTATCGGTTTGTATTTACGTAACCGTCTCCGGTTCGTATGTTATTATAATATCCCCACTGCAATATATTCGATATTCAATACATCGATTTACGTACGTATGTAAGAGACACGTATACGAAATATTATATTCCGATAAAGATTATGTTCGAGTATTATGAAAACTATGTGACTTTTTTATCCGTTATTATATTTTGAAAAAAAAATTTGTCGTACGCCATTAGAATGATTAGACGGTTTGCATTCAAGTGATATATTATACATTACGTTTCTTAAATAATTCATTGATTTTGGTATACATTTTATTAATAATTACTTGAATGGGAGATTCGCACAGGAAATAAAACGTTGAAAACACGCAATGTTCCATTCGGTGTCCACGTCGTCGTGTGGCGGCGTCTCTCTTACAAAATAAGATTTTCATTGGAATCACGATATAATTATAATACATTGACTGTAAAAAGAAAAATATTCCAAGGCTATAATGATAATAATAATAATCGAGATTGTAGTTTGGTTATACGATATATTTTTATTATTATTTTTTTCCTATAATATTTTCCGATGTTTCAAAAATGTCTCCCGCGTTATTTTCATCCCAATCCAATATTTCTACATCATAGTATAATAACATTAAATGTAAATCACTGATTTTTATCGTCAAGCGCATTTAAAGTAGCTGTGTGGTGTGTTGTAAGTGAACAAAAGTTACACTCTATCACGTAATAATCTCAGAACTTGAAACGACGATATTGTATGCGTATATAATGTACTACTGGCAGTCAATACAGCCAGCCCGAAAAGTAAACACGTGATAAATTAACATTTCTTTAATTTTCGAAATAATATGCTGTTTGGCGTCTATTTGAAGACGGTGATTTGAATAACAAAACATGTGGTGCGTTTGGTTCTTTGTGACATAAATTACTTATTCCCTCGTCGTTTATACGCTTATAACGTGTTGTATACGACAATAATATGTATCGCGGGGACATCCATTTAGAAAAGACCATAAGGGAAAATCAAAAACTATATTATAGGGCTCTTATAATTATTATACAGTATAACGTGTCGCTTATAATACAACACTGGTTGTAGTGGTGCGACATACCGGATCTCAGATTGCAAGTCCCTGCAAAACTCCTATATCGTATATACTAATTTTTGACGATTATAATGGCTATACCGGTGTTATGACGGTTATTTTCGATTAAATTGGAAAAATATTTTGTCTACAATGACTTTACTACACATGCAATGTGTTTACCATTAAGTGATCAAGAATTTATTTCTTCGTTGAATAACCAACCCGGAGAACCCGAGGAAGACGATAACAGTGAAGAAGAAAATGCACCCGATAAAGATTTATCTATCGGCACAGTGTTCAATGCAGTAAAAATGTTATGAAATTATATGGTTCCCGAATAGCGTGAGATCAAAAACAAATGTCGAAAAACTAGAACAAAATATTGAGTATGATTTTTATACAAACAAAGTTTAAAGTAAGAGATAACGGATTTTTTTTTTAATACAATGTAAATTCAATTCTAAAATAATAATTCAATAATTAAACATTTTTTTTTTTATGTATAAAATTCCGATTTAGTAGTAAATTAACACATTAATTGTAATAAAATATTATGTATGCGCGTAATCGAGTTTTACAATTTTTTTTCGTCATTTTGTTTACAATGACAATCGGTTATTGCGACCAATTTTTGACTAGTCCCTCGTATGTAATTATAAACGGCTTCAACTGTACATCGTAACATGTGTCTAGTAGATATATTATTATAGTATCTGTTGAATGTAATCTGATTCGTTGCGATATATTATTGGACTGCATACGCGCGTACGTGTATTGTATTTCGCGTTATTATAAAAATTGAATATTCATGATAGATTATAAAATTGTCGAGTATTTTTTTTCCCCCGATTAAATTATTATTATTATTTTTTAACAATATAATAATAATTAGGAATATTGGAGTAGGCTAAAATAGCAATTGTGCAGTTATATTTTATACAAATATTAATTACGCGAGCGCGTAAGACGAATTCTAGAAATTGTGTGTGTATAGCTGACGAATTAATCAAAACACTGAACACGAATAATGGCACGCCGGTACTATACTGACTACACCACCAACCGTTACAGTAAAGAAATAAGCTCGGGAATTTATTTAGCGAAGAGATTTGATGCCGGAGACGCGCCGAAAATGCCACGGCCGTGACGGTGAAATAAAACTGAATGGCGTTGCGTCGAAATCCGTATAAGTCCCGCCGTATTTTATTGAATACGAGACGTTTTTGAGGCTAAATTTTATTAACGGAAAAGAAAAAAAAGCGAACACGGTCCGTTCTTACAGTTTTAACGCGTTCGAAACATTTTGAAAATTCGCGGCGAGTCGCGAAGAGAAAAAGTTCACCGTAACACGCGCGATTCGTGTCGCCCAAGGGTTGTTACAAATTGTTGACATAATATTACGAATAAAACTCGCCTCGTAAAACATCGGAAAATATTATCCGTCTGTATTGTTTTCTGCGAGAAATCAAAAAAAAAAAAAAAAATGTTCGCCCGTTTACCGCCCTCTTGTATATAAAATAAAAGATGAAAATCGTTACAATAATCACCTGCAGGGTCTTTTATTATTTGTCGTAAAAATTAGCAGTATGCGAAATAAATTCGTTTCTCCTCCGTGCCATTATGTATACATTATGATATCAAACGTGAAATGCTTCAATGCGCGTATATTTCATAGGTTTATCAGTAAAGAGCTTATTTTTTTCCCCCTTCTTTTTCCCAAAAAATTCTTCGAATTTTCTTCACACAATAAATGGACCGATTAATGAAATTAAGTGAACCACACACAATTGAAACGAGAAAAAAAATGCAATTGTACGGTTTTTGGCTACTTGCGGCTCGCATTGCTCGTGTCATGATTTTGGTGTTTTAATAACTTTATTTTCATATATATATATATAAATACGACGTGCGTGCTTAATTTATACGTAAATTTTCTTTTTTTTCTACGGAAAACAACGAGACGAAAGGAAACAAACCGCGCGGCGCACAGTGGGATATTTTTATCAGAAGCTGTATAAATCAAAATGTGTGATTATCACGCAAATTTCCGATAACATACTTCATAAACATAATATGAAATCGATACCAATTATTGCATCATTTTCATTGTGACAGAGCTCTGAAATTGTGCTAACCGTCATAATATGTGTATTTGAACGAATAAACAATTCAAATTTAATGTCATTATTTTTAAGTTTTCATTTAATATACATTTTTTGTTATACACATAACGGATTATTTACCTGGAGGTATGTAAATAATTTTTCATTCATAGTTAGGTCAATATATTTTGTAAATTTATCTTAAATCAGTTTTCAATTGGTGATGTGAGATATGTAATAATTTAGCAAATGCTCATTGAATTCGATATTTTTAATTAACTTCCGGAATCGTCCGAGTTTTACAATTCATAGATTTTTATCACACATATTCTATACTATTTAAAAAGTTTGAAAACATTTTGCGCCAAGTTGCGCCATTATATTCAAACCATTTTCAATTTATAAATTCACACTACGATTTCGAATATTTTTGTTCAAAATATTTCGATTAGAATTAATTAATTTGATTGTAATTTTTTAGGCTCTGGCGATAATCATTAATCCTTAGACCGGTGTACGTTATTTTAATATTATGCAAGAAAGAAATAAAGTAAACGTTTTTCTAAACGATTTAAAGGCCCGCACGATTGAGTTAACACAATGTCTCCAGATCATTTATCGCAACAATTATTTCACCTATTATTTTATTTCATAAGTGATTTCAAAGTTAAATGGCGTTTATCGCGAAGAATGAAAGAACGAACGGTTTCTTTCAAAAAATAAAATTTGGTCAGATTTCGAAATCATTATTAAGTATAAACAATTGAAAATACCGATTGATTTTAATTGCTCATATTTTCGCCGGCTAATTACGAAAACATCGGATTGTGCGGCGGTGCGCATTACAAGTGTCGATCGGATCGAAGAACGAAGAGCGCAATTGTAAAATATAGAAAAACGACAAATGTTTTAAGTATCTGCGTAACGAACAATAATTATACCGTCCCGTTCTAATAATTGCGCTGACCGCCGGTCGCCGGGAATATCGCACGAAGGCGTGTGGTCGTCAATTTCCAAAACGCGATTTTCAGTGCAGACCATCACGTGAGCGCGCGCGGCGGCGCGACTGGACTGCGCATAATTGGCGGGCGGCTCGTCGTGCTACAGTCGGTGCGCCACGGCCAACTGAAATTTCGAAAAACCCTTCACAACGCAATATGAAATATTTTTTTCTAACAAAACAAAACGTTATTAAACAACAATATTCGTTTCTGCCTTGTGTAACGTATGGGCGGACAGAGCGTGAATGTTTTTATAAAAAAAATGATTTATAATTAGTATATCATAGATATTGTATACGACGTGTATACGAGTCGTGAAGATTTCAGTATTGAATTATGAATAGCGTGTGCGCGAAATCGTGTTGGATCGAAAAACGTGCTGAATTGCGTTTCGTGTAAGCGCAACTGTGATATACGGGCTTTGGTCTTTACCATAGATTATATTGCGTAGGGCAACATTTCTTTTCTGTTTATAAAGTGCTGCACAGTGGCCTGTCGTAAGTGAGGCAGACCCACCACAGCACTGAAATCCTGGGTACGCCAACTGTGTTTTTACATATCCACTACAAAAGAGAAAAGGGGCACGCTGCGTCTGAGTGTCGCGTGTGACGTGTGAATATACATATTATATTATATCACGACTGTAATGGATATGTCTACGATAAAATCCATGTGTACAATCCAGGGCCGGTGCTAGCGATTTTTGACGCGCAGGCGAGATTCGAATTGCGCCGCTCCCGTGACTTTATCAATAATTTCGTTCCGAATAAATAGGACTTTCTTTTCCTTTTTTTTTTTTTCTATTACCTGTTTATTTCTGTTAACACGTATTTCGTATTTTACAGCGTAATAACGTATATTTCATAGAGCGCAACGTATAAAAACGTTTAAATTACTATAATAAACTGTACCCGCCGCGTCTAAAATCGTCTGACATTTATAATATCACAAGAATTTGTTCGAATTCAATTCGAAATATGCTGCTCTTATATTGTAATGCCGCCGTATAGGCCTGAGCCTACGTCGCCTACGCCTTAAACCGGCCCTGTAGTACAATATTGTATTATTTCATTCGTATTTTTCAACATTCCAATAATCGTTTTGATACGCGTACACCGCCAACCGTTTTACCCTCACCTAACCGCCTGCACCGACTCATAAGCGCGCGCGCGCGCGTGTGCGTGTAACGCGCATTATTTTTTTTTCTTTTCCACAATAACAGCAAAAAAAAAACCCGAGTGTACACACACACACACACACACTCGCTCGCTGCACGGTTTATCATTTTTTTAACACGCGTTTTTATGCGAATAACGAGGCGCCGCGTGCTCGTCGTCAATTATTACTTAACCGCGTGCCCGCGCGCGACCCGTTTCATCGATCTAATAACGTGCGGACGGACATGCACGACGTGACTTTTGGTCCTTTGCTGTTCGTACGTTTATTTTACTTTTTTCGTTCACAGATCAACCGGGAACGGCCAAGTCCCGACTACGGCCCGTACGGCATAAGAGCCGTCGTCGCAATAACGAGATACGCTTTCCCGCCCCCCCTACCCACTGCCGAAAATCCTTCGATCCGTTGCGCGCGCGCACAACGCGAAATCCCTTTCGAGTGCCTGTGGGAACACCGGCAGTGCGCCTGCGTGCAGTGCACTGTATAAAAAAAAAAAAAAAAATATATATATATATACAGAGCGATTGCAAAAGAACGCGCTCGAAAATCGGTATCCCTATACAACGGTAAAGCAACTTTTTCCGTGTATACCGAGACAGTGGGTTCGCAATCTCTTTTCCGTTTTTTTCTCTCTTTACTCCCGTACCCCATAACTGTCTACTGTATATCTCCTCGCGCGTGTGGTGTAACTCTAGAATTTTGTTTTTGATTTCTTACACTAACGTTTTTAAAAAAATATAACAAAATAATTATGTAACGTTTTGTAATAAAAATAACAAAAAGTATTCATATAAAAATGAATTGAATAAAAAAAAAATATATCTATATATATATATACCGAGAGACCCTCGTGCTCGATTTGAAGCGCATTATATAATTTCTTCAAATCGAAGACAATCGATGAAATAGCCTTAAATCTGAAATCCCTGCAGTATTTATATTTATAATGAATGAAAAAGCTTCCGAGCGCGGTAAGTTAAACGGGCGACAAATTCTGTTCACATCACGCTGCGGTAAAATTGCCATCGTCGATCGCTGTAATTATTACAGATCGGATTTTTATGTTTTTACCGAGAGCATGCAGCTCCAATCGGATGAGTTTTCTCGTCACGATTCATTTTCTTACGTATTAATATACAAAAAAAAAAAGAAAAATTACCGCATAAAGAAGCATATTTTCAAGGTTAAAGACACTGTTTTGTGCAAAACGATGTGTTTTAACGGGTAAAATGTAAGTGAAGTTTAATTTGAAAATTTCATAAAAAAATAAATATAATGGTTTATAAACCTCCCCCTTCCCTCGGACACCATAATTCGGATTCGGGTGAAGTTTACCGCCGTTCGACTTGAAAGCAATACATCACTGTTATTTAATGAATTAATACTTTTTTTTTCCCGAAAATCGAATATTACTTTTATCACGTAATGTATTTACGTGTGTAATTTATTATTTCTTCTTCTTTTTTCACTTAATAAAGTATACCTAAACGATATACGCATCACCGAATATGTGTATTAAGTAATATAGCTGTTTAAGTTATTTTTACGATGATCATGATCATATGTCTTATATAATTGTTATATATGTATTGTTACTTTTATTTCGGTTTTTCGTGTTAATCAATTGAGTTTAATACACTTTAACGCAGCATCGCGTGTTTAAGAAAAAAAATAAGAATATTTCCATGCATATCAGGGCCGGATTTAGGAACGTGGGGGCCCTGGGCCCACCTTGAAAGTATATATTATATTTCGATAACATATATTTAATATATTATTATAAGTGAATTTAATTTAATAATATATTAACATTTACCGCAAAACAATATTTTACTAGAAATTTTGGTTTAAAAATATTTATATTAAAATACCAAAATAATAATAATAATAAAAAAATGTGGTACAATAAAAGTAGGTTTTTTTTTTTTAATTTTATTCAATTTGTGATTTAAATTTATTTTGCAAATAAAATATTGTGTTTTATACTTGGATGCAAAAAAATCCCATTAAGTGGAGGCCCGGGGCCCCCCTGGCCCCCCCCCCCTAAATCCGGCCCTGATGCATACATAATATAATATAAAATAAAATATTATTTCGATACGAAACTATAAAGTACCTATATGAAAACATTTTATTTTTAGTCTTCTCGACGCGTATGAATCCGCGCGAATGTCACTCCAGTTATCATTATTGTTATTCGAATTTTGCAATTATCATTTAAATTTTGCAATTATCATCATCATCAAAAAAAAAAAAACATTATTGTTACAAAAATTATTTTATCGACATTCCACGGACAACGCGCGTTAAATATTGCGCGCAAATGTATTTATTTATTTTTCAACGCAATACGTCCACCGTAATTGATAAATCTGTCTTTCGCCCGTCCGTTTTTTATTGGCGTGCGCGTATCCCCGGGATCGGTCGGATACGCTCTGAAGTCTTATGCGAACGCCGACAGATGTCGTTGTAGTAATGTCCTTCGTCACGCGTCGTTTTTACCGAACGACAGCGACGGTGTGGAGGGGGGTACGCGTGTCGCACGTTCCAGGACTCCTCAGCCACCGATCACAATCGGTGTGCTTGCAAACGGGAAGTCGGTAGCCCGAGAGAGTCGATCGGCCGAGCTGGGCAAAGACGACCGTCACGACCGATCGCGCGTACCCCTACGGGGAAAGTCTTAGTAAGGGAAAAATTGGTAACGAAAATTATATGCGCAACGACGGAACGGCTGCGAGCAGGCAACTCGTCAGACTAAACAATCCTCGTCCGGGGGTTCGTCAACCCGCCTGTGATTCTCTTTTTCTTTTTTTTTTCTGATTTCTACCGGCGATTTGTTACGTGGTTGAAAATAACGTCAAATTGAAAAACACGAATGACAACGAAACGGCTCCGGCCCGAGACGGTGTACACGCACTACAGAGAGCGCGGAATCATTCGAGCGCCCATGAAATCCGTAAATCGTTTGGACGTTATTGTAAAAACGTCGTCTCGTACTGTAGTGAAAAAGAACAAAAAAAACCTATTCGGTTCTGACCGTAGACGGACTCCTGACGGCCGTTTCGTTCGACGAATATTTTCAAAGTCGCGGTGATCACTCTGTATGTACCGTACATAGTCCTGCGGAACGTATCGTAACGTGCCGACGAGCGCGTACAGAAAAATAGAAGGGTTCCCCGCCGTACTGCAGGATCACGAAGAACGCCGCGCGGCTAGTTCTCGTCACCCCGGCCGCGAGCCTGCTGCGAGAGAGGCTGCGTCCTGGGCCGACTTCCAGTTATATTTTAGTGTACAGCAATACGCACACACACGCACACGCACACCCGTAAACCACCGCCGACGCCCACCCGATTGCAGGACCGGCTCGACCGCGCCGCCACAAGCGTCATCGTCGCCTCGGCCTCCGCCGTCACGGAACGCGTATTGATTTTCCTGCTGTTGTTGCTGCTGCTCCGACCGGCTTACTCTATATGAGTTCCGTTGCTTCAGCATCTCGTCGTCGGCGGACCCTCCTGATAGATCGCGTATTTTGTGTGTGTGTGACCCTCCTCCGGTCGACGTACACTGCGCGCACACGACATTTGTAGTACAGCCGGTCGCGTGTACAGGAACGTTTTAAGCCCTCTTAACGACGGCGATCACGTCACCGGTGCGTCATCGACAGTCGTCTCGAATATCTCTTAATGACGATCGTGTCTCTGAACAGAAACGTTTCGCTGACCGTCCCCGAGAGCATAAAATAAAAAACTCGAAACGTATTATAAATATAACGAGTGGGAGCCGTTGCCACGGCTATACCGGTTAGGCAGCGGTTTTATTTCACGAGACCTTAACACACACACACACACACGTTCGTTTTTATCCGATTTTGAGAAAACTGAAAAATGACCGCTTTCTATAGAAAGTACTAATTATGCAATTAAATTCAATTTTCTACCGTTAACAAACTGCGATTGTAAAAATTTACGCACTCATTCCGGTAACATTTTTCAGTAGTGAAAACAAAATAGGACGTAGTAGCAATATCACTACGTCTATTATTAGTTTTAATGATAGACACTCTATATTACTATTACAAAATTCATTGTACAATTCGATAAAGAATTACAGTACAGACACACACATACACAAAAAAAAAAATACGTTATTGTTAAACCAATAGGCACGTTCTTTGGTTCGCGGTTAAAATAACAACTGAAAAATACTTCGCTGATTCACAAATATTATATTATTCTATTTCATTATGTTCTTCGCACGGAATCGCAGACGTATAACCCTGCACTATAATAACAAGAATCATTCTTTTCCTATACTACTCTAATCCGTTCTGGTGAGATTATTACACGCGTATATTTCGTATATTATTTTTCTATTCGTTTCATTTCCTGGGCTAGTTTCGTTTGTCGTAATATTTAAAAATCAAAATGATTCGTCTCAAATATTAAAAAAAAAAAAACAGTTTTTATTTATTAAAATGTAAAAATATTCGTTTTTTTCTTTGAGCTCAACGAAACATGCAGATAGGTAAAGTTTGTTTACAAACTGTTATAACTAATTTCATATGGGTACAAATTACGTCTCGCATTCGTTATAGTCATTTATATTAATTTATTAATTGTTATAATTATCACGTAACATTTATAATTAACGACGATTATTAATTAATGATTTATATACATACAAGTAGTAGCCACCCGTCCAACACACTATAACTTTCGATTATTATTTGCAGTACAGTTTCAATACTTGATAACTCACGGCGTGCGGCCACTGTAATTAATATGAACCGTAAAACGGGATGATTGGAGTCAACGAGTCTCACGATGGACATTGAACACTATAAATGTTTAAGGGAGTTGGACAGTTTGAACTCATTATGGAGATTCTTTTAACAAACATTTTAAAAGATCTACAGATATTATAATATTCTCCTGTGAACGATTTACTGTTAGCCAAAGCGATAGGTGTATTACCATATAGATAACGTAAGAATTACTATGGTATACGTATAAAATATAAATATGAATAAATAAATATAAATGAAATTTGTATACAAAACATTTTTTTAAAGCGTTTAAGAAATTATTTGAGAGATACAATGGGTCGAAATCGTTTGAGCAGCTATTGGCCATCTTACAAAACACTTGTCTGTATATCGCGTTTGACTTTGAAATTGTATAATCGACGAGTTCATTGTGAATGGCGTTGGAGGAAATGGAAAATCAGTTTCCATAAATATTTATATTATAACGTATTGATTTATATATATATATATATTGTTCTTACTCTTTTTAAATAAATATTAAATAACTTATAAATTCATATTAGAAATGATTTTAAATCTGTGTATTTTATACAATTGGTATACATATTACGTACTATAGTTTACCTATCACAAAAGTGTGTGTGCAACTTCATGAACTTATATTTATGAAGAAGAAAGGGGACAATGAACACGGTTTTTTTTCAGAAACATTCGAAAAAATAAGACTTGAAATAGGAAAATTGTATGTTGAGAAAATCAACGATTTGGGAGATATGCGTCCGACTATATCCAGAGACCGAAATCAAGAATTAACGAACAGTATAAATAGGTTAGCATTCCGTCATGATTAAATATCAATTATACTCATCTTAAAAAATGTTCAAATAGATCAAATGAATAAGGTACAATACAATGCAATAAAAAAGGAACCATTATTATTATTATTATTATTGTTATTATTATTATTATTATTATTGTTATTATTATTATTATTGTCTGCCATATTAATATTTTGCATAATTTGACAATTATTTATACTTTCATATTATATTAATAACTGTAGACTTCTTATACTAGTTCATAAATTATCGTTTTAACAATTTCTCCACAGTGGTCATTATTGTTAATACGACCAAGGTTTTCCTTTTACCCATTTTGTATAAACAACAGGTACAAGCAAAAAGTATATGTTTAAAAAAAATAATAAGTATTTATCTACATACGTTTAAATTGCGCATTGTCCGTGGTATTTGTTTACTCGTAAGTCGCTTCAATCGGATTTTATATACTATATAATACATTATTTAAGTATACACCTATGGCTTCTGCGATCGATTACTTATTCTTTTTCGTGTGATTTTCTGTATCGGGTGGTTTTCCACGTTTAAAGACCCTTATCGTCCCTTACAGAAATATTGTGTACACGAGTCATAACGAAGTATAGTATAGTTCTTGAGAAATAAAACTAGCCTTCGACCTTGTACAAAACAAAATCACTCGTTGTTTAGAGCTTGAGGTTAGGTTAACTGCTCGCTCGACATCAAAAATAGTCGATAGTTTTTCGTTATACAACGCGTATAGACGGGAATTTTATGAAAAAAAAATTTTTTTTATACATATAGATAATTACTTAAAAAGGAAACCCTTCAATTAGGCATATAGCTACAGGGGTTGAGATAGCGTTAAAAGCTACTATTTGTATAAGCAGTCGTAAAGAACTGGTCATCTTTGCTCTGTGTATATTTAAAAAAAAAATAATAATAATAGTAGCGAGCCTCGATTAGGTTGTGAATGTCGTTTAAGTGAATTATATTTTAGTTTAAGTTTTATAGTTTTTTTTATAATTATTATAAATTCGATTTGAAATCGATAATAGAAAATCTCATATTCGTTTTATGTGGTCGTTGAAAATCTCGTCTGTTTTTTTTTTTTTGATAATGTATGGATATAATAACGGCGTATAATACGTATATTCGTAAAAGTATACGAATATATATAAGTATGTACACGCGAATGCTAATCCTTAATCCGGCCCAAGAAACCATAACGGTGTCTATAAACCCATATACGTATATGACCACATCACGGTCAAACCGCGTCAGTCGTTCTCGAAACATTATTACACACCGCATACCTGTCGGTGATGTTCCGTTCGTCTTGGATGTCGGATAGACGCACTACTATATTGTTATAATATTATCACAAACATTCGAGACGGATCAATATGGTGTTGAACTTTAGCGTATTCAAAAAATGCTCGTCCGACGGCAAAATCGTTCTTTATCTGAGCAAACGAGAAGTGATCGATCACATAGCATTCGTCGATCCGGTCGGTACGTAGGAATATTATTATTATTATTACACGTTCACAATAATAATAATAATAATAATAATAATAATAATAATAATAATAATAATAATAATACGCGTTGCTATTGCAGTACCGCATATTGAAAATTCAAAATAAACTATTTCTCCGTTCATTCGCAATTATATGTAATAATTGTTGCTTTAAAAGCACAGCTACGGGTTGAAGTACACTAATCAATATAACGTTCAAAACACATTATAATATAACGTAACATAGGTACTTACACTATATACTATTTACCGTACATGAACACGAATGTTCTAATAGTGGTGTATTAATAGAGGGTTGAAAAAATGGCATATACACACCGTCCTTCTACAGCACCTGTAAATGATTTTTAACGTTTTTTTTTTTTTCTTCTAATTTTTAATAAGAAATTAATATCTGTATTATAGTAATCTTGCCAATTTTATTAAATATCAAAATAAACACATATGTATATGGCGGCGTTTAGTTGAAGCGCACGACGATTGGGTATTTTATATTTAATTATATGCATAAAAATATAAATATACAGTATACGTATATAAATTAAAATACATTCATACAGAGGTTATGCTAAGAAATTTTTTCAACTGCTTATATACTTATATATTGTTCACGACGTTCCAATCGTTTTAAATACAATAGTGTCAATTAATATGAATCGAATAAAAATCGTATCCGACATATGATATTTACGTACAACCAGTATTCATTATTCAAATAAATATAGGTAAATATTGTATATACCGATTAAATGTAAAATTTCACAGAAAAACAATAATACATATTTATATAGGTACATAAATACATTTACACATTACTCGTTGATCACAAGAGTTGCAACATTTTACTATATATTAATTAATATATATATATGTCTTACATACTTTTCAATTTTGTTACAGATGGTGTTGTTGTGATAGACAATTCTCATTTGCAAAATCACAAAATCTTTGGTCAAATAGTATGCTGCTTTCGATACGGTAGAAAAGAGGATGAAGTAATGGGCTTGTGTTTTCAAAAAGACATGTATTTGGCATCTGAACAAATATACCCATCTTTACAAAAGAACGAATCAGTCAAACTAACCAAAATTCAGGTGAACGTTTTCAATTTTAAAAAAGCTCGATTTCTAATTTGTTAAGAGGGCCTATTATTATTATTTATTTAAGTACCTATATATTTATATATTTATTATTTATCACAACATTATCATACGTACAACGTACATATTTCGTAAGCAAGTTGTAAAGATACTTTAAATCAAAATTTATTATATAAGTACCTATATACCGAATATAAATCAAAATAACGACTGGTGTTCCTTTCTTCTTCATAATATATTATACAATTATATACAGTTGATGATACGTAATTAATGATCGATAAATATACATACGTTTCAATTCGTTCTTTTTTTTACCATTAAATAGGTATATAAATTAAACTGTTATTATAATTATTATTAAATAATAATTATATAATATAAACAAATTAAATACTTACTATACATAGTACGTACCTACGTAGTAGTATATAATATAATACACCTTTCCATTATAATATTATATCTCGCAGGATTGTTTAGTATCCAAATTAGGACGCAACGCCATTCCATTTTCTTTTAAAATGCCCGACAACGCACCAGCATCGGTAATTTTTCAAGACGGAACATCGGATTTGGCCAACGCGTGTGGTGTTCAATATTATGTAAAAATATTCGCAGGCGAATCGGAAACAGATCATAATCGTGCAAAGTAATATATTTATTATTATTATTATTATTATTATTATTAATTTTACTGCCTACCGCATACACGGTTTACGTATAGTATAATATTGTGTAATGTAATGTGGTCGTGGGGAACCAGTCAACATATAATGTGTTCAGAGAAGGGGTTCAGGTCCTTTTGGATATTTATTTATCGTAGCCGCTAATATTCAATGATGGAAGTCCGTAATTGGATATATTTATACGATTTTGGATATAATTATTAATATGATCATATTTCGGTACTTACAATTAATGACTTCCATATACGTATTGTCTGGCTATTATACGCGGTTCAACGTACTGCTCGCGAGATGTGTCGCCAACCGTTTTTGTATTATTATAATTTGAACACGTCGCGTTCGGCACTCCAATATTAGTAATTAACGCTTTCACGAACCAGAGAATAAGCCACCAAATTTGGGTCCACATGTTAATTTATAGTGTTTAAAATAAATATTACAATTTGTGTGGACTCCGTTTATTACACGGTACAAAATAATTAATACAATCAATGACGCAAAATATGATTGTTTGTTTGGCACTAAATAAAATCAATTTTTTTTTGGAAAGAACACAATACTTGAACTATATAGGCTCGTCAGCCGTACTAAAACGCGCGATCGACCGTATTCAGATATTATGATTGCGTTAGATCACGGATTTCATCCCAACGCGAACTGCACCGGCGAACGTAAATACAAATATTCAATTTAATATAATAATAAAAATCAATCCCGCACACGTGCGACCAACTAGCTACGATCACTGACGAAGAATTCACAAAAACGAACCTCCTGCTGCAAACGCTCAAAGTAACACGACGAATGTATCACGTTATTTAAAGTACAACAGCTCTGGCAATATACTTTTTATCACCTGCAGGGAAAATCAATTACTGATGGGCGATAATATGATTTGTTCTTTTGCAAGCAATAAATCACAGTATTATATTATATGAATATAGGTTTAAGTGAAACGTGTAAACACATCGGTGCGCATAATATTAATATTTAATATATAGCTACTATTGATATAAATAATATATTCCTACTTTGATATTTGACTTGTTATTTTGTGTTTTCGTTAACATTATCCTTCACCAAACGAAATGAACTCGAAATGGGTTATTGGAGGGTTATTTTTACTCAAATTAATTTTTTCTACAGAAGTTCCGTGGCAATGCGAATTCGTAAGGTCCAGTTTGCTCCAGTCATGCGTCCTTTGAGCAAATATCCTTGCACCGTCGTCCGTAAAGATTTCATGTTCAGTCCCGGTCAACTGGAATTAGAAGCCGTACTCGACAAACAGGTATGAATCGCTTCACGTTTGATTAATGACGTTTTTATATTAAATTTATCCATATACGATTTCCGTGGCTAAAGTTCTGTTCCAATTTCGATGAAATTCTGTATGAAGATAACTTGAACCCTAGGATCTACCACGAGCTACTTTTTTTTAAATTGTTTTCCCTAAAAGGTAGAAGACACAAGGTTTTTGGTATTTTTGGAATAAAAATAGAATTATCTTTGTTGATTTATGGATAATAATAATAGATGAAAACAATATTACAATTACTAGCTGAATTACCAGGTTTTACGCGAGAAAAAAGTTAAACTGTTTAATTTATATTTACGTTATTATGGGTATAATTTATATTTATGTTAATAACAGCTGCTGTTCGGTACCCGGCGTTGTGCACATTAAGACGTTTATGATGTAAATAATCCTAAGTAGGTACTGAATTATTGTAGTTCGAATTTCGAATAATTTGATAAGTGACAGTAATTTTCTCTTTATAATTTTACTCATCTAATTTTCTTGAAATACAATTTTTTCACACGTTAACATCGTTAACGTTTAAGAACAGTTAAAAATTGTTCCCCGCATCTTTATCTTTATAGTTTAATCAACAATGTATTTTCTCGTGTCAAATATTTTTAAGAGTGTATCACTCTCGTGTGGACGGATGTTGCAGCACGATAAACTGTTGATTTGAGACGAATGTACAATATGTACAATGAGAGACATTAACCAAATACTGTCAAATACTCAAATATAAAAAAAATTGCAAACAATATTATTTCGATGACATATATTATACTTCTATAGTGTACATATTTAAATTATATTTGAATTCTTATTTAGGTTTATACGCATGGTGAAAATGTTCTAGTAACGATGTGCATACGGAATTGTAGTAACAAAATCGTGAAAAAAATTAAAGTTTTAATGCAGCAGATCGTAGATATTGTCATATTTCAAAACGGACAATGTAGAACAATTATTGCTGCGGCTGAAACACAGTGAGTATATATAAGACCAAGACGTACTGCAATAATGATTACTTACATTTCATTTAAACAAAATGAACTCTTCCTAAGCGCATTTGTTAAGTATATTTCAGAATACTTACATTATGACACTTTCTGCAAATAATTTATAGACCACACACACACACACATATATATAGTAGTCAATAATAATTAATATCTACTGATATATGCTTTTATATTTCAGGGAAGGATGCCCGATACTGCCTGGTTCATCTATGCAAAAGACTATAGTCATGACACCGTCTTTAGAGAATATAAGTGGTAGATATGGCGTTGCTGTCGAAGATCAAATTAACAATCGTCAAAACCTATCGTTGGCTTCGTCTGTTTTGTAAGTCTGTATGATTTTACCTGAGTATGAATTGAGAAAAAATTAGTAAAGTAGGATGCAAGAGAAACTGTTAAAAATTGCTTTCCAAAAGATTGACACGTCGTATAAAATCTTGAAGAGGCTTCAATCCCAATACCCCGTGAGACTGGAACTATTATTTTCTTAATACAAGTTACAACCAATTATAACAAATATTTTATCTTTGAAAAAAATAATAAATTTTAATTATATATTTAAATGTGTCGATAAATGATTGTATAAATGATCTCACCACAGTAGAGTTGCAGGGTTTCGTATTACAGGTTTTTCACGTTATTATTATTTTTTTTTTTAATTGTTAATTAGAAATACGTTTTTACTTTTAACGAAATTGAATTAATTTTTTCAAAAACATTTTTCGGGCAAGAGAAGTAGATATTTTATAATGGAAAAACAAGTTCCTTTAAATACCAAAGGAACAAGGAACTGAAGAAATTATTTTTACTATTAAAACGCATTTCTCCTATATATATATATATATATATATATATATATATATATATATATATATATATATATATATATAACACTGCAGAATTTAACGAAATATAAATATGTCACTCAAGTTTTTTAAAAATAATAACTATAACCATGCTGACTAAACGTACGTCGGCAATACGCTTTAAAACATGCACTGCAATGTATACATTAAATCTACTGTGACTACGTCAATGATGACTACCAGATAAATAAATAAACATCCAAAAACTTATATTATGATTTCAGAATATCCAGTCCTGACATCAAAGATGTGTTCGGCATTATCGTATCGTATTTGATCAAAATAAAATTATACTTAGGAGCACTGGGCGGAGAACTGACGGCTGAATTACCATTTCTCATCATGCACTCAAAAGTAAGTTTATTCATCTACATATTATAAATTACGGTCATGGGCGTAATCGAGGAGGACAGGAACGGGCCTGGCAGTCACTTTTGTACTTATTTATTTTTAAAACGAAATTCGAAATAAAAAAAACGAGAATCTATATAAATGCTATTAAACACATATAAAACAATTAAACGAGTATATATATATATATATATATATTTAATTTTTCTCGATGAATTTAAAAACCATAAGAACAGAAAGTTGAAAACAATAATGTCTATATTACAATCATACTGACAAAATGAGTGAACAGTGTTTTCGTTTTTTAAATTTGAAAATTTATAAGTAAACCGTATAAAAATATATATAGTTAATCGAAAAAGAAAAGAAAAAGCTGCTATACAAAAATACTAAACGGATTTCCTGAAAAGACCTTCAACTGCAGCTGACATATTAATATGAGTAAATAACATATAGTCAAGTATTGAAATCGTACAAAAAAAAAAAAAAGTTACTGTACTCGATTATTTAACCTTATAATAATATATTATAGAAATGATAGAAACCTTTATAAATAAATAATAATTATACATTAATTTAGGAAAGGAATCTAATTCCAACCTATATTTTTTTAACCGTGACACATTTCGCATTGCTAATATTTATTTTTTATTAATAATAGCTTTTATCGTATTAAATACCAATAGGTATATCAGTAAATTACTAATGAATAACTTATATAACCGTGTGTTTATTTAGGTAAGGAAAACTCGTGTTTCAATTTATTACAAATATAAAATTTATTTTTATGGATAAACAATTAAGTAACGTTACGCGATAAAGTTATAAAAATCTTGTAAGAAATTTTACCCCGTTTTCATCTTATTATACGTTATAGTACGAATTATTGACAACTGACAAACACCGCCTCGTGTCTACTACTTCCAATGGTTCTTCAGTTATAATAAATTTTATTTTACACTATTTATCAAAGCATTAAGAGTCAGACGATTGCCGATGAGATAACTTTAAAGTGTTTATTATTATTAATCGTGAAATTTCTCGGCACACCTATGGATGGCTCACTAAAGCATACCAATGCGCCGTGGCACATCGGTTGGAAAACGCTGACCTTTTAATGTTATTACTATAAGACATATTATGAAAATTCAAAATAAAAAAAACACGACATTCCCTTTTCACATACAACAAGCAATACACGCGAGTTAAATAAGTAGTATCTACAATATTATTTTATCATAATATAACAATATTATTGCTGGTCAACTTAAGTCCCAAAAAAAAACGTTTTAAAATATAAAAGTAACCTTAAGAGAAAAAAAATTAGTCTACGTATTACTATTGATTTGACGTGAAATACACACCAAATTACGAATAAATGTTTTGTTTGCCGGTGAATCAATATTGTTGATTATAGATTCTTATAATTCGCCGTTCACGACCACCGATGATTTTTACTATTTAGAAATTATTAATTAACTACAGAAAAATATTTTTCGTTCGTTAAATTCACAAAACTGAAAAGAAGTTTTATTTAAAGAACATTGTAGTTTCTTTATTAAAGTTTTTTTTTTTTTTTATAACTTTTCGAGTAAAATTTCTACGATTTTAGATCTAAATTCGATATTGGACGACTTTAAATTATATTGCGCGGTGCCCAAAAACGAGTAAAATCGATAGAAAAAAAAAAGAAAAGAGTTTAATATCTCCAGGTCAGTAAAAGCTATAATACTTCTCATCTATAATTGTCACCACTTCCGACACACGTAATAAACGGTGTCACTAACCCTTACGATGACCATAAAAATACACGGCACTTAAAAAAAAAAACAAATTGGCATGCGATACAAATGTTAGTAAATATAATTTATAATAATAGTAAACCTAACTAAATAAATATAACAATAATAATAAACAAAATAAACGCGTAAGTACGCTTTAATAAACTTATAAAAAGGTTTTTGAATACGAATAAAATATTTAGATACTGTATAGAAAAAATCGCATTTTATTATTTTATAAAAAACTATATATATTAATTAAATTTTTATTAAATAATTCCTACTTAATTACAGTTTGAAAAACTATTCTTTTTTTCTAGAATTGTTCACAAAAAAAAAAATACGCTTCAATCAGTAAAAATATGCAAAATAAAATTATTAGAGATTTAAATTAAACTTTTAGGAAATTATTTATTATTATTATTATTATTAACATTTAGATCATTTATTATTTTGTTAATAATGTGAGTATATCTTAAAAATTATTGTCACGAGGAGGGGGAGCGGTACCTCCTTTGGAGAGCACCTAAGCCAACAACAGAACAGCTTCTAACTGCCTGGAGGGAGGAGGTCTAGCATTGCTCTAGTGTTATTCATTCATTCAACGTTCTAATATAACCTTAAACTGAATAGTGGATTATAACTAATGAACAATGTGAATAATACATTACATTCGTTTTTTTTTTGTGTTTAGCCGGAAAAGAAAACTTCATCACACTAGCCAATCGCATCAAGATCCAATTACATCGATATATATATTATCATCAGTTATAGTTATTGTAGCGTTCTGTATTTTATAATATTATGTAGTTTGTATTTTTTGTTTTATAGCAATCCTTTATACAATATCATTATTTATTAAACGCGAAACTAATGCTACAGAATGTACGCTAGCAACGAAGTGTTGAAATTATAATAATAACCTTATAAAGGAGAACGTCGCACTCACATTATTTGCTGTCTCTGTCTACCTTGTAGGAATTGTAGCAAAAACACTCACTGTGCAAAACAATAAATATGGCGTTTACGTTAAATATCAGTTTGAAACACCTATTATCGATTTTGAAAAGGACAATGTTTTCTAGAGAATGTCATATCGTTTTTGTAAAATATTGTTTAACAAAAAAAAAAAAAAATTATAAGCTTTTAAATAAGTAGAAAAATTCAAAATACCGTAACTCCTTTGTTGAGCAATATTTTACAAAAACGACCTTTTCAAAGTTGGTAATAGGAATTTCAGCTCTAATTTTAACATAGACATTACATATTTTGTTTTGTGTACAGTAATTTTTTCTATAATTATTATTAGACAAAGAAAGCAAACGCGGGTCCTCTTAAAGCATTTGTAATGTAATAAATGTTTTATTTTTACTTTCCTAATATATATCTATTAAAAATGTAAAATCTCAATTGATTACATGAAGTGTAATTAAATTATTGAAATAAATACAACGCATTATTATATAGAGTAATATATATATACTTTTAAAAAATAAATGTATAGAGTAAATTAATATTAATATATAGTAGTATACACTCGATTATATACCTTTATTTACATACTGTGAGGAAAAATTACATAAAACATGTGTAATATATAAAATAATAATAAAAAAAGTAATATATTAAAATATTGTCTCAAAATTCAATAAAAAAACATACAAAATCCTAATTCTATTATATTTAAAAAAGAAAAAAAAAATCTTACATAAATGTTTGAAAAAAATATTTAGAAAATTTAAAAAATGTTGATGACGCATTAAGAAGACTACACCGTTTGCACACATGTATTCTTATTAGAATAATACTACTACAGTACAAATGAATCTAATATATATATATTTTTTTATTTATGTATCAATTACATCTAAAAAGGCTTTGTAGGAAATTACAATATTTCCAAGGGTTTAAATTTGATTAATAATTAACACACAACTTAAAAGAAAAATTGTAATATGAAACACTAACGCACATCATTTACATAATTAATACGAATTCATACATTAACTTATACATTTATTAAAGTTTATAGTTTTGAACATTCACTGTAGTACAATCGGTATTTTAAATGTTCATATACATGAGTAAAGATCCTATTGACAATGCTGTTCTTTTTAAAAAAAAACTATAATTTAAAAGACATATATTAAATATATGCTTTTCAAAAATTACATTTATACAACTTCAAATTTATATAAATATATATTGATATGAAAAAAATCGTACAGAATAAAATTACTTCCCCTTTCCCAAAATCATAAAAATTTTCTTTTAAACTACTGTATGGTGATAATGTTTAATATAACAGCATTCACGTAATATACACTCATGAGCAAAAAAGTTAACTCATATCGCAAACTCGCAGTTAAATGTCTCTGGCACAAAAAATAATACTTGTAAACCATTTTCTATTTTTAAAACTATAATAGTCTATGCTTTAGTTCTAAGAAAATGTCAAATATGATAGCCTTACAATAAGCTATATAATTTGAGTGACTAGTTAGATATAACATTATTTGGGTCATCTTATTTATTATATTTTTATTTATACACATTTGTGCAAATAGCACATTTCTAGATATATATATATACCGATTTACATCAGTTCATCAAGTTTATAATTTTCATTGTTCTGAAAACAAAAAAATAAATTGTATTAATACCTATATAAATATTATTATTAATTAAAGAATGCACAAACACCAATATAATCAAAACATCATGTTGACCATCAGTAAAGGCCGTGCCACACTAGAGCGGTTTTGACGCGCGGTGAAAATGAAAAATTGTGGCATACAGCGATGTCACGCGGCAACGCGCGTCAAAATCGCACTAGTCTGACGCACTCCATTACATGGTATGCGTTTTCAATGCGTGGTGCTCACGCGTCAAAACCGCTCTAGTATGGCGCAGCCTAAGACATCAATTTTCCCAAATTATCAATGACTTAGAAAAAATATCAGAATAATAAATAAGAAATAGTCCAATCAAGTTAATGAACTTAAATAAAAGATAATTTATGCAACTTTTTTTTTATACTTATGCCAATTAAAAACAGTGTCTATCATAAAGGCGTTTTATCACAAATAAATATCTCTAGAAATTATTATTTCCGTATTATACTTACTAAATTATTATACTTTCACTCGCGGTAATGCTCTGACTAAAAACAATTTTTCACCTTGCTTGTTTGTATAAATCGGAGCTTTTTCATAATGATCAACTAATTGATCGAGTGTATGAAACTTACGTTGACCAATACAATAAAGTGCGTTTTCTATATGAACTCGAAAATGTTTATTTCGCACCGGAGCTTTCAGAGACACAGAATAATCTCCAACCTGTAATTTGATAATATATTAATAGATTGAATTATTTTTTAGATCTTAGAATGTTACAATATGAATTTACATTAGTCTCACTGTCCCTAATTAAGAAATCACCAAATTGACCATTACTGTTTAATAGAGTATCGGACTGAGCTCGAGATATTGATCCATAATACCACGGTTTTCCTATTAAGTGAACTTTATCATTTATTTGTACATTACTACTGGACGCCTTTGCAAGAGGTTGAGCTAAATATTCACTGAGTTCCTTTAAAGTTACATAATTAAAACATACACACATATTACCATTAATAACCTTATTCTGTTCTAATTTAGAATTTTAATAAACAATGTACTTGTAAATAGTTCTTCGGCACTAAACCAATTTGACCTTGATTATTTCTAGCTTTAAACCACTCGGGATCCGTTGCAGGTCGATCTAAAAGTTCTAAACGATCACCTTTTTGAAAATTTAATTCTTGATCCGATGTACCAGTAAACGAATAAAGTGCAACGACAATATCCAAAACATTTTCAGCCATTGCATAAGTATGAAGACTCATATTATCATCTCCATTCGAATCATCCTCCTGAGTAGTATAATTGCTTGGAAACCATCCAGACACAAAATTATGCTGACCTCTCCACCACCTGATAACAAAGTGTTCATAAATTATTAAATATATTTACTTCATTATTGATAAACACAACAATCATTATCAGGGCTTGAAGTTAATTGTATTACACAAATGCTTAAAATGGTTTACAAAGCCATTAAAAAGATTTCTTTCTAGAAGTATTAAATAGCTCAATTAAAAATTGGTTTGTGATGTTAAAAAAAAAAACATTTTTACCCGTCGTTACTTTTTTCAAGTATCTGTATTCTAGTTCCTTTAATCAAGGACAATTCATCCGGTTGTTGAGCTTGATAATTATATTTTACAAGGGCTGTTCCGATGGCTTCAGTCGGGTCAGCTGGTAAACGCCTGGCCATTGTTGGAGATTCGCTAACAGTGTGGTTTGCTCCATAACTGTTACACGGTAATGTTTTATTGTTGCTATTATTTCCGGTTTTTTTAACCTTTTTTTTTATACTAAAATTATATCGATAAAAAAAAAATATATATGTGTAAATTAAAATTATTTTCCTATTTGTTATTTAACAAAATAATGTTTAACCTGTCGAAAAGTGAAGGTTTTTCTTTTTTTACATAGTTACTTGGCACGTAACCAGAAAATCCACGAGCATTTTGGACTTTCCACCAATGTTTGCTATCGTCTAATAGTAAATAACGATCATTTTTTCGTAAATCTAATTCTTGAGTACTCTGTGCTATATAATCATATTTAGCCACCACATATAAGTTATCTTCCTGATTGGTTTTATTGACTAAAAAAATAAAATAAAAGTATTATCTACTTCAGGTAATATTAAATATTTCATATTTATTTAATATTTTTTAATACATAAACACAGTATTAATTTTGATAATAAAAGTAAAATAAAATCGTCAGTTTTATTTATGAAACCACACACAAGGAACACTCATTCTATTTGTTTACAGTGAGCTACTGATTACAATGAAAAAAACTCATTAGCCCTTGAAACTCGTTGTAAACGATTTCTACTGTATTATAAAAATGTACCTGGTCTCATAGCAGACATGTGATGAATTGGTGTATGTGGAGGTACGTTATTTGCTGCCGACTTTCCTTGCCAAGTAGATGATTTTCGATCGACTGCTAACAATCTAGCTTCGAACATAACTGTAATAAACTTATATGGGCTGAAGTATTGGTTTTGAATTGTTTTTATTTGTCCGACGATTCAAATACATTCAACATACATGACCTAAGAGCAACAAATTAATAACATTAAAATAATATTACACATTATAATACTTGATTAAAATATAAATATAATTATCATTACAATTTATAATTAGTAGTAGTAGTAAAAAAAAAAAAAAAAAAAAACATTGGAACCAATGTAATACATTCACTGAAGCACACGCAAATACAATCAATCAATTAAGTATCGCCAGAGTCTAACAATTTTTATTCTCCAATAATAATTATTACTATAAATATATTATCATAATTGAGTGGCTATATTTTACGGTGTTAACAAGATAAAGAGTACAAAAAAATAAAAAAATAAACACACCAAACAAATAAATAAATAATTACACGAAAACCGATTCTAATACAAAATAGGAAGTGAACATAAATCAAGTCGATTATTAAATGGCATTCAATCAATAACCAACAAAGCAACCAATCTTCGAATTGACTTTTCCAACAAATTTTTTTTTTTTTGTTTGAGAGTACACTACAATAGCTGACCAATGCCTAAATGCGTATATGCCATTTTTTGTGAATTGAAAAGAAAAATAGCGAATGTATAATGATAATTTAATTAATTTTTTTTTTAGTTACTTTCGAAAACCATAAAAGTCAAATATTTGAATGTGTCGATGAAAAAAATCATATTCGTACGTCTATTTTACGCGTATTAATTGATGCACTGGCAGTGAAAAGCAGACCCGATATTAAAACATTTTATCGTTGTTAGCGAATCGTCAAACTACACCCGATGATTTCTTCTTTTTTTTTTCCAATAAAAACAATATCGATAGCACACTGGCCTATGTGTATGAGACTACACTAGGACAGGACTAGCCATCTACTACAGTACACAGTAGTCATACTGCGTGCTCAGCACTACCATCAATAACACATTAAGTCAACGGATTCGGAAATATTACGGAAAATAATGACAACACAACAACGAGCGG
Organism: Chaetogeoica ovagalla; assembly: GCA_032441825.1. Lineage (NCBI taxonomy): Eukaryota > Metazoa > Arthropoda > Insecta > Hemiptera > Aphididae > Chaetogeoica > Chaetogeoica ovagalla. The sequence continues at coordinate 3,858,799 of CM063742.1, read as the reverse complement.
GCGTTACTTACTTTTGTTACACAAGAACGCCGAACAAACGCGTCGGCCTTTGCGAGAAAAACTGTTGTTGTCACAGTACGTACTTTCTCGTGCGCGGTGATCGGATATTTGGCAGCGGGGCTTCGTTCCCGTTGACTTCAACGCGGACAGTAACACACACCGGCGCGTCCAAGTCGTCCCGAAAAACACGTACGATAAAGTACCTACGCACGAATTCGTGTGCGTTTGTTTGTGTGTGTAGCGTTCAACAAACAGTACGAAAAAACCGTAAACACGCCCAGCGTTTGTGAAACGACACCCACTCCGCCACACTGTACGGGCTGTCGACCGAGAAAACGCGTGCGTACGTGTAAACTTTAAGCTTGTACGTCGTCCGCGGCGAACGTGGCGCTCTCTATTCTGTACACTGCCAACACAAAACGTCCCTACAGTCCGCACGTTTGGCCGTTGATAACGTTATCTATGGCGGTAGGACGCGATAAGGTTATAATAAAAAAAAAAAAAAAAAAAAAACACACAATTAAAATACACACTAATACATAAAATAATGTGTATTCATCTTGCTTTATTATTCCTTTTTATATTTATATATAAATAATATAATACAAATTATTCACACTTAAACCATAAGGTGATATAATTATCACTCACATTGATAAAAAAAAGAAAAACAAAATTTAATTATAAACATAAATACGCTACATAATAATTTGATTATGTAAGAAATAGTTTAAAAATAAGTAGTTAAATGTTTTATAAATGTGTATAAGTCATAAATAGGTGTATATAAATTATCTCTAAGTGCACCTACATCAATAATGAGATAATGAGATTCAATTCAAATTTGTTCGCATAATAGCAAAAAAAAAAAAACACTATGCGTTATTATTAATTTAACAATTGGAATAAATACTAGTATTTGATCGTTTATCTTTTGCCGATTTCCGATTTCAAACCTGAAAATAATTAACAACACATTAATACTAGTCTCTATTAAATCAAAGACGATGTATATGAACAGAGCGTATTTTAAGATGTTTTTAGAAATGCACTTCTTAACTTAATTTATGGATTTTCATAATGTTTCGTCAACTAAATATCAAACATTAAATACTGTCGAATATTTCAATATTCCATTAAACACGATTAACCTCACTAATCTCAGCTATTGTCACTATTGAAATTGGTCGTTGAGTACGATAAAGCGTTTACGAATGAAAATAGAAAATAAAAACAGAACTTTTCAAACATGAATTTCAAAGTGAAACTGGCAATCTCATGGGAGGGAGGAGTCTGATAAAAATAAATAAAGCGATTCCACATATAATTTCTAGGTTGTTTTAGTTTATAACAAATATATTATTAGTATTATATTTTAACTCCTATGTTACATTATAAGTACAACAGAGAAACTACTAAATATAATTGGTTTTGTAATATCAATTGATTATATAGGTGTAATTGTTTTTTTTTTTAAAGATAAATGAGTACAGAATTCAGTGATTATTTATATTAAAATATTGTTCACTGTAAAATAGTATATAAATAGAAAAAAATACATAAATTCTTTGTACTATTTAAACACAAAAAATTAAAGCAGCAGATTTTAGACTACACTAAGTAGTTACTAGATTATTATTGCTGTTGTTCTAATCTGAAGAAGTCTTAAGAGTATGCTTAAAAACCTACATAAGTAGAGCAAGGGCATTTCTAATAAAAAATGAACAAAACAAAATTAGATCATAGTAACATGAAAAAGTTTGATTAGGTATGGAATATTATTCGTGATTAAATAAATATGTTTACCGCCCAAAATTGGCCGATTAGTGCTTAAATGTGATTAAGCTTTAACTGGAATTGGTGAAATCCAATAAGCGGTTAAATTAACGTTAGTTGCGATTAATATCGCTAACCATGATTAAAACCGTTGATGAAATTGGGTCTACGCAATAATTATAACTGGCATTTTTTATGCGCACAAGGTACACGAGAATAGCAATATATAATATAAGCAATAGTGTTATTATTATATTGTTTCAAAAGCATTTTATAAAATAAATGAATATTTAATATTTAAACGCAAAATATAATTGTGTTGAAAATGAAATAAAAATCAAAATTAAACTTAAATCTTTTTTTTCTGAAGTTTTGAATATCCTTACAGAGTATTGAATAACGATTTGAATATAATTTGAGTCACATAGGAGTTAGGCATTTTTTTTTTTTTATGGGCAATGAAATAGTTGGTATTTAATAATTATACATACTTTCAATGATATCTATTTTCATTTTATTTAAATCTTCACGAATTTCACATAAGATATCTTGTTTTAATGTTTCCAATTCTAATGATAAATTTGATATACAATTGTCTCCAAAAGATTTATTTGATGCCATCAAATCTTCTGTAGAAGACATTTGTTTTCGATACAATTTAGGACTTTCACTACCATTTAATGAATTTTTTTGAACATTATTACGATTTAAATTTGCTTTTTCACTTGACACATTTTCAGCCTGTAGGAAAAAGTTGTTTTTCACAATATACAAATTAATTGAATAATTCATATGAAACTCACTTGAGAACAATCATTTGGTTCTTTTTTGGCAGCTCGGCGTCTAGCTAATGTCCGGGCCATTTCATCCATTATAGAAGCCATTCCAGTTTGACCAACATTAGAATTTCTACTAAGAGTACTATAATTACCACTACCACCACTGCTTGCACTGCTTGTGGAAGATCCGCTATTTTCAGGAGGTTGCTAAAGTAATACACAGTTGATGAAATAAAAAAATGTTTAATCTCTAGTATAAAATAATACTAAGAAGTTACTAAAAAAAAAAAATACCTTATTTGTACGTTTTAAACGAGCAGCTTGTAATTGAAAAGTTAACGATGACTGGTCAATAACACCATTAGTATTATTAGGTTCTTCATTACTAATGGGTCTAGATAAATTTCCAGGCAAAGGAGGTGGTGCTGGAACTATACCAGAAGGTGCAGATGACGTACGGTGATGACCTAATGTTGAATTAGGTGTTACTTGCAATCCGTTTGTTACATTATTGACTAAAATAAAAAATGCACATGTATTACTAGTTATTAATAATTATAATTCAATATATATAAAATATTAAACCAACTGATCGTAATGATGTGGACTATCAAATATTTTTCCACTGACAATTTAGAGACAGAATGGAAAAAACACGTTAGAGATAATCACACGTTCTACTACCAAAGTAGAAATGTAGAATGTAATGTACCCACTAACTACGTATAATTAATACTTACATTGATTTTGTTGAGACACGTTCTTGTCTTGAATGACAGCATTTTCTTTGGTCACACTTCTGAAATGAATATAATTTATATAAAAATTTCTGATTTATATACATAATTATAGATAATTGAATTACAATTTAAAATGGGTTTCTAAAATACCTGTACTCTATATCTTCATCAAATTGTCCATTTGATTGTTGATATACTACAGGAACAGGTTGAACAATATGGTTATTAACATTATTTCGAGAAACAGAATTAAGAACCTAAATTACAAAATAAATATAATTAAATATACATTTGTTTTACGGTGCAAAAATATAATATATATTATTTAAACATAATTTAAATACTTCAAGGGCATAGATCATAGCTTGAGCGAAAGTATCTGCATCTTCTTTGCTACTAAAATTTAAGCCGTAAATATTTTTATTATCACGCCATTGATGAAACGTTGTTGTCGCTTGATTATATTTTAAAGACTTCAGGATTACACAGTTGATAACAACCTGAAAAAAAAAATCTTTATTTGTAATATATTTTCTTATAATGTGTTCATTTACAAGAAATATATGTCAAGTTAAGAGAAAATGTAATCGCAAATATTTATTACAATATTAAAATAAAAACATTAGTATAATGTGTGTATTGATACATAGAAAAAAATTATTTTTTTTTTTTTGTCATATACATATTATTTTTTAATTAGAAATTGATTTAAAACCTCATGGTCCTGCAATTTGCGTCCCACTACACGAAATGTATTGTTGACCACATGCTTGAAAATGTGTATTTTACTAAGGCCTGATGAAGTACCATTTGGAATCCATTTTTTGTTTAGATCGTCATAAATCATAACAGATGCTCTTGCTGAAGCTATACTGGTTTCACTAAAAAATGATTAAATTACAATAATTAATAATAAATCTATTACAATATTTATTATTTAGAATATCGTAAGCTATTGGTTGTAGCTGGCCAGTCAGAAAATATGCGTTATTAATTGTGAGTATACCTATTTAGTTTACTTTTGTACAATAAATCTCCATTCATTTTTGATTATTTCTTTGATAATAACTATCTACCTAGAGTCGATTCGATTAAAGACAATGGAATTATTTTTACTAGCTCACTCTCATTTAATATGCACATACAATACTACTGAAAACATCATGGTCACTGGGCTTTACTATTAGAAATACTCACGACGATTTCAATAATATATTATCTATAAAATATGTTTATTTTGCTCTGGTTTACTCAATATTGAAATATGGCTCCATTTTATGGAACCCGTATCAATCGTGCTGAACGAACAAGATTGAGCGAGTTCGGCGAATCAAATTTATAATAATATAATAATATGACATTTCACAACTTAACACCTCTCATACCAGGGAAAACTGTTGACAGGCGCGAAGCCGGGTAATTCAGTTAATAAGTAGATAAATAAGAAGAGATATTAGGAATTTAACTATCATAAACAATGTTAATAAATTCATTGAATTGCGCCTATTAATATTTAAAAAAAAAAAAAAAGAAAACGTATTTGCAATAGGCGATTCCTTTCCTATGATCTACGAACGTAAAACAAAAATACGATTCGAATTTTTACCCTGTTCGAGTACGATTTTTGTATATTGTGTTCGAGTAATATAATTTACACACACACACACACACTCTTGAAAACGAAACGGAAATCACTCGATTGTTCTGTCCACCGTTCATACACACGCAATTATTGTCCAAATGGGCAGAAAGAAAGAAAGAAAGAAAGAAAAAAAACGTTCTCCTAATTTTGCGCGTGCCTATTATCTTACAAAGTGGTATTTGTAAAATGGGCGTCGTTTACGCTCACCTCATGATGATGGAAATACAATCCGTTTGTTGGGTCGTAGTGATCCGCGGCTATTGGCGGTCGTCTGTTCATACGTCGTCGAAGAGACTAGGACATCGTCTCTAATGCGGTGCAAAAGAAAGTCGATTGGACGACGATACCGAGTCAACAACCGACCGTTGTTTTATTACCCTCGTCGTCGGTTGGGCAACGAACACGGGTGTTTTTTTTTTTTTATTATTATTCCCGTTTGCCGCGTTATAGCGCGTCGCAAGAACACGCCGGCGAACGTTTTTTTGGTCCAACACGCACACACACACACACACTACACTGTTACTGTGTCATACGCATAAATGGGCGAAAAGTACTGCGTACACGGAAGATTTTATGACAATAAAAGATACATAATACACACACAACAAGCGTCCGTTTGCACAACGTTGTCGACAGAGCAGAGAGAGGAAAATACAACAATAATAAAATGCGTCGCGGGCGTATTCCGGAGACCGCGTAACGTTACGCACCGATCGCGTTCACAATGCACGTAGGCTGCGGATTGACGATCGGCTTCGAACGCCGTCAAGGAGAATACGTTTTCTTTTCGCTTTCCTTTTAATCAAGGACGATGTAAAATGATTATAAATGTATAATGCGCATACCCAACATGGATAGCTATATAGTAAACGCGATGCTGTACATTTTTTTTACCCACGCTGCTACATATTACAATAACTGGGGCTCGGATTTATATGTATTTATACAATCGAAATATGTACATATACGTGCTAAAAAAAAACTCATAATACACTTATATTATGGTTTATATAAATACAATTAATAATTAAAAACGTATTATTATATTTAAAAATATTGTTTACAAATGTTGATTGCATTGGACGATGGATGCCGTTTTAGATTATCGAATTCAAACGATTTGGCTGTACTACCGCCTTGTATCGACTGAATGATCATTCCACCTCTACCGATGTTGTTGGAGAAATAGTTCATACCGACTATATCGGAAATCTACATAGGTTTAACTTTACGTTGCTACTAGGACGATTGCTATTTTGTCGATTACATTTATTTAATACATATTTGCATTGAATTAAACGTATTACCTACTATACTTTAAATAAATACATTTAATATATATATATATATATAAAAAAAAATAATATTAAGATTAATAAAAAACAAAATTTCTTACAAAGAATCAATATTGAAAAAGACATTTTTTTAAATTATTCGAATACAGATACAGGTACTTGTTTTTAAAAATATTCGAATATATAAATACAGATATTTAGTAAAAGTATTTACAAAATACTTTAAAATACTTTTAATTAAATTTTGTGTAACATTAGTGTTGGCACACAACGTGTCTTACTCAGTGAGTACTTCTCACCAATACAATTTAAATAAAAATAACAAGTTACTGTTAAAAATAACAATAAATATAATAATTAGCAATTATTTAGAGACACTGTTTATATAAATGAGAAAGTAATAGGAGAATGTCCAATTGTGTTAACTAACTAAAGGATTTGGGGGGATAATTTTTATTCATTTTGATTTTATACCTCGTATAAATTACACGATTAATAAAGCGTTACTTGTCCTTGGTTTTATTAAAAACACTTGTATAACTTTGACTCTCCTGAATGTTTGTATTTACTATGTACTAGCTTAGTTTGTACAGTATTAGAATACAGTGGTCTGGTCTCCATACACGGCTGTTGACATTCGATAAATTAATCGGGTCCAAATCGGTTTTTAGGTTTTGCTGCTTACAAATTAAATATTGTGCATCCAATCCATGATAACAATATTATAAGCAATTGTTAAAAAATTGATTCTTTACACAATAGGCGGAAAGAACTTGGGATCAGATTTATTTAGAATCTGTTTAATAGTAGTATAGACCCTCCGCGTTTGCTCAAAAAGCTCAACATTCGTGTTCCAAGTAGCACCAGATTCCAAGGTACCTTTTATTTACCACATTGTTGGAGTAATTTCGTACAAAATGCTACTCTTATAAGGATGATGCGTGATACTAATTTGTCACTCACTGTCATTTGATTGTATTATCTTACTCTTTGTTATTATTCTTTTTTTAATCAATTATAATTGTATATTACTTTATTATTGTTTTGCTTCATATATTATACAATTACACATCAAAAAAATTGATTGACATTTATATTATTAATTAAATAAATATTATAATTTAATTGTTTCAAACCAATGAGTTTTTTTCATACAAATTAGTTAACTTAATTAAATCTTTTGTTAAAAATGGTATTTCTTTCAAATTTTCATCCTTAATGAGTTCACCTGAAACAATTACACAGTTAAAATATGCGAAAATATAACATAATATAGTATATTACTATAAATATTCAAAAAAATATAAATTACATTATAATAAAACCAATAAATTGAATATTCAACTACACATTTTTGATAATTATTTTCAAAATTGAATAAAACCTAATAAATATTTATAATTAATAATAAGTAGATTATATTATCAGTGATATATGTAGGTAAGGGGTTATAGCTTTTCAAGAATTCAAGTAAATGTGTTACAATTGATTAAGAAAACTCGCCAACAGATAATATTCAATGGTAAATTAATCTTAGCCACAACGCTTGGTTGGTCAATACACTCACATAATTTGCACGATAAAAACAATTACATAAAATATAATATGTGACATGGACATATTTGTCCAAGTGGACTCGCAGGAGTATTGGTTTCAATAGTGCAGGCAATTTTCATACCTCACAAACTATGGCGAGAGAGGCAACAGAATCACTAGAAAATTCTATGCTTATCGGCCATCCTACGGACCAAACCTAACTGGTTTCCTTACATTACATTAGCAATGCGCTAAGTTCGAACAATTTTTCACTTAAGAAATATTTTTACTAAATAAGGTTTAAACAATAATTCACTTACAGATCTCAAATATTACAGTGGAAGATAATATATTTTCTTTATTTAACGCTAGTAGTGTAAGACTTTGAGTTCTCATAATTTTTCTTAATAAATCACATATTGCATGTAATCTATTAATTATTGTAACTTGAGTTTGAATTTTGATGAATAAATCCATAGTTTTAGATTTTAAAAGTTCAATTGCTGATTGCAAATTCTAAAAATAAAAGGAAATTAATAATATTTTAATATTATTTAATTCTTAACTATTGTTTAAAAAAAAAAAAAAAATTGCACAGAAAAAAATTATGTATATCTAATCTAGCAATTTTTTTAAAAAAAGATAATATACTATACATTATACATATTATTTTGAATATTTTTATGTATTTTGTATATATAAATATAATTAACATCAAAATTTCTGTTTATTTTTTATACTCAATTTTGTAACAGTTTAGTTTAAAATATGATATTATATTAATTTATTAGTTTTACTGTATTTTTATAACTGTTTAAGTACTTGTATTTGTGACATAATTTCATTAATAACAGTTTCCAAATTTTCTATCCATGTCACTTGATTAAATAATTCTTCATGATTTGTACAAATTTGTTCACATATACGTTGTTGAATATATTGTAAACCTACATTATAATTTATTATATTCATTTTACAATTACAATTAATTATAGACTTATTGTAGAAAATAATATTAAAAAAGTTATTATTTTACCTTTTGTTAATTTTTTTAACTGTTTATCAATAGAAAGTTGCACTACATTTTTCTTAAATATATTTTCATCTTTAATTGTAATAAATTGAAAAAGATAATCTGAAAACAAAAATTATGTTAATTTAATATTGGTTATGTTATGTTAAAATAATATGACAATTGATCTTAAAACATAAAATACAAATTTTGTATTGCAACAAAATATACCAGAACAATAATATCGTAAGAGAGGAATAAAAACCCTTTTGCAAAAGCTTCACTATAGAAGAGTACTGTTTTGTTATATATATATATAAATATATAAAATACAATGTTTTGTAATTTTATTATTTTGTTGATAAAAAGAAATGTTTGTTTACAATAATAAAAATGTTTTTTTTCTTTTTTTCAGAAAGAACTTCAATTCATTTTCTTCTAATTTGATTTTTAAATAAAAAAATTTCGATTTATCTTTCGATCGATTGAAATTTCTTCTACAAAGTTAATTTTATCACAAATAAATGTTTTATAGATCTTAGAACCGTTTAAAAGATTAATAACGGGTTATGTAACGTTATTATTATAATTTTGTACTATCAAAATTTGTAATAAAATAAATAATTATTCTGAAAATTTGTATACATACCATCTTCCAATATTATTTTATTGGGAATGTTAGAAATATTTGATAAATCCATTTCATAGATAATTATTTATATGAAATTAGGTAGGTATAATGTTGATTATAAGTGATGAAATTATAAATAATAAATTCATCTAATTATGTTTACGACGTACGACAAAATATAGTTTTCTTTCTAAAAATGATGCATTTTGTACGGACTTCACGATTTAATCTATGACGTTGACGTGACTTATAAAATGTTATCAATATTTGGATAGTGATAACTGCGGTCTTCTTAACATGATTAGCAGGTTAGCCCTACTGTAAAGTGTAAGTAATTACTGCATTAATTCATTTATTCTGTGATTTAACTGTCAAATAACAATAATCGTGCGCTTTCATTTGTCTATTTAATTTTGACATGTCTTTTATGATTATAATATTATCTTTTTTTTTTTTTTTTATGTAATAACTTGTGAAGTTTGTCGTAAATAAAAATTTTAATTCCTTGAAAAAAGGATTTGAAAATAGCCATTTTACGGTCAATATGAAAATACATATTTCAAAAATACTTTTCATTTAGCTATCAAATAATATTATCATAATAAATACAAAAAAATATAATAAATTTATATATAATATATAAATTTAATCATACTAATATAATAAAGTATAAAAAATAATTAATATATTAATTTAATTTTTATATAAATACAATTTTACAACAAAATATATTTGTTGTAATTTGGAGTAAAGAGTATATAATTGTATTTATTAAACTGGGTATATAATTCAAATACAGAATCACTTAAAACATTCTATCACATGCTTAGATAACTGGGACTTATGAGAGTTCTTATTTATAAATTATAACCAATGAAAAATTTATAATTCTTGTCTATCACTAATTATCAATAAAAAATTTATTTATATTCTTACAAACAGATACAGCCCTAGGGTAGGTCAACTGGAACATTTGTAAAACAAGGACAGGCTCTGCCTACAGAGTTCAAATTTATTTTACAAACTTATAGGTTATTACAAAAAATTTAATATTTTCTAATACATCATTAAAAATAATAATAATTTGTTTTCATTATCAAAAAATATTTAAAATTAAGGCGGGCCACCGCACACAGAGGAAACTTTTTCATGAAATCGTGCCATTCAGAAATCAATCAATTCAGATGTTCACACCGAGTTTCGTATAACCAAAATTTCACATGGTTGTACAACCCTGTTTCATATATTTTATATGAATGTTTTATTAATAATGCATAAAAATATTATGTTATATTTATACATTATAATTTATAGTATATAATATATTTATTATATTTATTTCAATCACATTTTATGTATTATTCATCGGATATTTTTTAAATTAATTTTTAGTTTCATTGGCGTGTGACAAGTATGAGACAAGTTTCATAAAATTAGTTTCACGAAATCAATTTCTTTTTGTGTGTAGTCTAATAACTAAATATAAATAAAAAATAACTCCTAGTAAAGTGTACAAATGTAAATAATATATTATACAATAATGAATTCCCAGTTTATATTTTTTTACTAATTAAAAATTGATTACTAAATTTAATTGAATTAAATCATCTTAATATTATGACTTTTGTTGTTCATTCTCAGAAAACTTTGAAATTTTTTTCTTTGGTTCATCAATGTCTTCCAAAATACATTTATTAGAACATAGTACCGCTAATAATTTTCTGTGTAGTGTTCTTTTATTTAAATCAGTTTCGCTCATATTTGATTGAATTTTCGGAGTATTAGTGTCTAATAATTTAATAATGTCATTAATATTTGCTTCTTCATCTGGAAATTGATTACGTAAACTTCTAGATATTGCTCTTCTTTGATGATCTAGTTGCGGGAACAGATCTTTGGATACTTCTAATGCACTGAGTGCAGCATTCATTTCTGCTCGTTGTATGCTATAACCATTTGCTTGAGACAATCTAACACCTTTGAAATAAACAGCAACAGTATATCTCCTACCGTTTGTAGGGCCCATGCATTCAATAACTTTATAAATAGGAATATCCGGTTCCCCACCATCTACCGACCTCAATGTTAAACAACACTGTTGTAATTTTGACTTCGGGTCATTCCAATCTTGTTTTAAAATGAAATCATGAAGCCGAGGAAAGAAACACACATTGCAAAATGTCCTACAATGTTCGAGACCTTTATCAATATATAATGCACCCAAAAATGCTTCTAATAAATCAGCTCTGTCTTTAGTTTTCAAATCGGCTTTCGGATTAGCATATAAAGCATAATCTACCATGCCTAAATCATCACACACAACCGACTGGGTACGATTGTTAACTAATGAACTTCGAAGGAGAGATAAATGGCCTTCATGGTGCTCTGGAAAATATTTGTATAAGTAATCAGAAGCTATTAATTGTAAGACAGTATCTCCAAGGAATTCCAGCCTTTGATTTGAACCAAGTGTTAAGTTTGTAAAACCCACACTTCTGTCTGTAAATGATTTAGCCAATAGTCTTATATGATTAAACTTAATACCTATAGAATCTTCAAATTTGGTTAGTTTTTGAAGTAATGGTAATTTTTTGATCCATTTACGATCGCCTTCAGGTTCTTGTAATTGCAATGGATGTTTAGGGTAATTTACCCAAATATCGAGGAGTTCTGATGAATCTTTAAAAAATGTTTTACCAAATACACGATCAGCCATTTCTATTCCTCCATCTAAAAATATTGCTCCCATTAAGGCTTCAAAACAATTAGCCATTGCATGTTTGAGTTCCGAATCATGGCATAAGTCTGATCCATGCGCGTATAACATATAATCTTCTAATTTTAATGTTTTTGCTAATACTGCCAAATGCTGATTTTGTACAATAGCAGCCCGATATGTCGCTAATCCGCCTTCTTCTATGTCTGGAAAAATATTAAACAAATGTATAGAAGTCACAAATTCGACAACTGCGTCTCCTAAAAATTCCAGACGTTCATTATGCATTATATTTGATTCCATTTCAGACTTTTTACCAAATCTCGACATTATATTTATTAATGTATTAATACCGCGTTTTCTAGTATTCATATAATGTATACGCCTGTCGCCATACTCTGGCTGTCTTATACCACAATTTGTTAAAGTATTCCTTGCGTGATCAGGATTTGTACCAAAATTTTCACGGTATGATGGATGTGTTAATGCAAGCTGTAGCAAATATTTATTTTTAAATTTATATTCCAAAGTTTCTTCCAAGTGTTCTAAAGATCTATGAAATCGAAAATGGCATACTAAAATTGGTAATAACATAGCATGTTGAACAATATCACACATGAGCCCAGTTTTATAAAACCCTTTACTTGAAATGGCAGCTGTAACACCACGCTTCATTTTATTATGAGACCGCATTTCTTGTAATGATCTCTCTTTGAGTTCAAGTTTTCTTTTATCTTCATATGACGGTTTTGGCATATTTGCTAGGAGATGTCTAAATTTTACATAATCACGCCAACATTTCTGATAATCTGGGTTACCTGCATAACTCAATTGGGGCGGTCGAATTCCAAAATGTACAACGACAGGATAGTTATCAATTTTTACGTTTTCATTTGTACCATCTCTATCCAATTGATCAACACGTATAGATACTGGCTTTGAATTAGGATTTGTGATTATCATTCCTTTACATTTGTCAACAATATTCTGCCATTGATTCATAGACATTTTCTTTATATCAGATAGAGAGTCTGCTTCAAAAAGTAATTTGTTGCTCTTCATAAGATATACTAGAACAAAATGCATAGGCAGTACTTCTTTGCCATTATTTTTTAAATTTCTAACAAACCGTGGCATAAAATGAAATTGAGGACAGCCATTTTTGTTACCTACTGCATGTAAATCCAAATCCACAAGTTCTAAAATGTCTTTAAATAAGTAATCATAGAATAATTGTAATTCTTTAATTATAAAATTACTGAGTATTTTCTCTTCAATGTACAATATGGCATAATTAGTATTAAAACGGATAACTCGACATGTTGGTAATACCGGAATTTGGTAATGAGAAAACAGAGAAAAGCCTTCAAATATATAATTATTGTCATTATGTTCTATGATTGTAGGACATTTCAGTAAGAAATTCGTTGGTGGAGTAATGGTAATTCTGTAATGAAATAATTTGTCAGCATTATTTGAATTCAGTTCACACGGTTCAAAAGGTCCTTCGCCGACATAAATGTTATGCCGTATTCCACTTCTCTGTGATTTAATACTACATTTACACATTGGACTGTCATTCATTTCGCCTACCTCATTAAACCATAGTTCTTGGTGGATTCTGTCTGGATGAGCACTTTTTCTCTTTAATTCATTTAATGTGGAAGAAAATTCATCGTCATGTTCATCACATGCATTCATTTCGTCATCTGAACAACAGTTATGTTTATGTTTATGAACATTATTTTTACGAGCATTGATATTATTAACTGGTTTTAACGCCTTAGCTTCTAAAAGACGTTTTCCTAACGTCCTCTCAAATTCAGCACATACATTTAAAACGGTATCTGTCCCATATGCAACATTTGAAATTGTATAATATAAATCTGTTGGTGCAGATTGACTCCATATTTTCTTTTCACGTTCTATTATTTGTTCAATAGACATTTTCGCTAACTTTTTCATTTCATTAGATAATTCTTCAGTCGATTTTGTGTGCGAATATTGACTTGATCTACTTCGTGAATGCCTTGGTGAATGTTTTCTCTTAGAATTGTTGTTTTGATTATTTAAAAATTTCGATGTTAAGTCAAACCATTCATCAACTTGTTTCGGTTCATCTTTTTTCTGAACATCTTCATGAGACGGAACAAATTTATTTTCAACTAATGATTTATTATAGGTGTTTTGTTGATTGAAGTTTAATGGTATATTATTTGTATTTATGTCATTACAACATATATTATTTGATTGACTATACTCGTTAACGGTATTATTGTTTGTTGCATTAGGCAATCCATTACCAAAATATCCGTTTGGCTGTTGAATACCAGAATATGAATGATGCATTGTGTGCATCATGTAACCATTATTATTAAAATTTGTATTTGATGGATTTATTGTCGGATATGAATTTATAGGATTATTCATATTATAAGGCATATTTGTAGGCATAATATATTCATTATTACACACATTCATATTGTTATACGTAGAATTTGTAGATGTCGTATTGTAATAATTGTTTTGAATCTGTTGTGTATCATAATAATTTAATGGTACGTTTTGTTGGTAATTAAATGAAGGCTGATATAGTTGTGCACTTTGTGGGCAATTGTTATACATTGGTGGCATTTTCTGATCCATCGTTTATCAAAATTATTACTTAAATTTTTAATGTAAGATATATTTACCACAATTCCGTTGTAAGAATAGAAACTGAAAATAATAATAATAATAAAAAAAAAAAATGTATCAGAACAATTTATTTTAATAATACAGAACACGATAAAATATAATATATAAAACATATTTTATACTCACAATCTTTTAATATTGTCGATACATTATGAACAGTAATAATGTCGAAAAAATCAATTTATAGGTACTCCTGAAATATACAAAATAATTAATAATATTAACGGATAAAATTTAAAATTTGACGTGTTCCATTACCAGGCGCACAGACACAAAATGAAATACCGAACGTGTCCGGTCACATGGTGTACTCCATCTCGCATTGGTTCTCGGGACGAGTAGTGAAACGAGTTCAGCGGACGAGTGTTCATCTCGTGTAAGCTATGCCTGAGGCATTTTTAGTAACGAAAGCTCAAAACTTACCGTTTATTACAAACGGGACGTAGGACGGCAGTTTTTCTCGCTTTTACAAGCGTCAGAACACGATCATAGGAGTAAATGTTGTTGGATTTCATCGCGGAACGCACTATCAGTTCATTGTGATAACGATAAATAAAAGTAACAGAAGCAATTGGCATCTCTATGTATTATAGAATACGGCGAGCGGATAACCGCAGTGCGTTTAAACTTAAAAATGTCGATTTCCCGATGATACGCATTCACTTTTTTATTGAGCGTTATTATGAATATGGGCGAGAATATTCTTGCTCTGTATTATTTTATAGAAAAACAACGATTTTTTTTTTCTTTCCTTTTTTTTAAGTATTGCAAGATGATACTGTACGTTGTACACGAACTATACGGCCATATATTATTATAAAAGTGTCTGCACTGCGCGATTGTGTCGACTCCGCGGCGGGTTATGCGCGCGGTGAGGGATTCGCCGCCTCCCTACTCCTTCCTTCGCGAACAATATTATTCCACACGCTCGCTGGCTACAGTTAACCCGTCTCACCGCCGCCCATCATGCACACCAATCTGTGGTTGGCCAAGAGCAGATGCCAGAAGGGATAGCGTCGTCGCTTAGGGTTTTACGGTTTCGCGTTGTTTTTTTTTTTTTTTGTTTTTTACTTTTCAATTATTATTGTTGTTATTATTATTATTCGACATTCGTATTTGTATGAGGTCCGTATGCACTGTGATTACGGGATTATGGTACGATGCGATCTGATGTCTGACGCGCAGCCCGCGTAGAGAAATTGGGTATGAATGTGCTGTGATGCAAGCTCATTGTGTCTAATGTTTGTAAACGTGTAAAAATATTACGTTTTCAATCCGATGGACTAAATGAAATTTGATGAAACTCAAAATGGCGACAAGCGATGACGAACCGATGCATTTGTACGAAGTGTTCCAGAACTGCTTCAATAAAATAGCCAATAAACAGCAACCAGGTTAGTCTTTTATTATTAGTATTTTTTTTTTTTCATCACTGAGCCGTTGCAGAGACGGGAACTCCGGTGTTAGCTCCAACCGAATGCTTTGGCAATGTACCTAATCCCTTTTTCACATTGTACATAAGTTATTTTGCTCTTTTCCGTGTACAAAAACGACGCTCTGCACGTCCGTAATGTTACATACCTCTCCTATATAAATGTATTTGGTAGTTTACATATATTATTATTATTTCTTTTTTATAAAGACGGGCTTTCATATTTACATTCTTATATACGTTATTTGCGTTTGAGTCGGATATACATTTCTATAATTTAATGACCTGTACATTTTATTGTTATTAAACAGTGGCTGTAGATAATTTTTGTTATCTCGTTACGTATATAACTAACCATTAGAGTTATAAATACAGGTACATATGATTAATAATCGTCAATCGTTCGGTTATCGGCTTCTTTTTTTTATGTTGCTTTATGGTTTTATTATATGCTCAACTTTAGTAGAACAAGACATCTACAGATACAAATGGATTAATGTATTATTATTATTATTATTATTTAAACCAATTTATAACTTTAAATATTGTTGATTTTACCCGGGTATTTATGTGTATAATGTATATTTTTTGAAATTAGCTATTATTTACATATTTTATAATTTACCCATTTTCGTATGGTGTTTATTTTTAAAACAATGGGTAGGCATTACTATATTTTTAGTAGGTACATTTAAGAGCATAATATTCTGTAATATGTCTGTAACTATTGATTAACATATTGCTATTTTATTTAATTGTATGTAAAATCCATATGGACGTTTAAAATATTTAAGTTATATTAAATTCTGGTAAATATTAACATACTAATTCTTTATGTGTTGATTTTTGTTTTAGAAAAATCTGGGTTCCAACCTCCATATAATATAGAAAATGGAACGGTAAGTTAATTATAATATTATATTATGATAATTTATTGATATTTAAAATAAACATTACTTCTGTTATAAAATTAATAAATATGTTTGTTTTTTGGTATTATATTATATTTTATATCTTATAAAAAAATCATCGTAGCAAATTAATAATAATTTTATCTAAAAAAAAAACTATATATGCATGGAATTATAGATCAAATTTTGTAGTATTTTTAACAAAAAAACATAACAATTTGTTTAAATATTTTTTAGGCATATGGTAATAATTTTGCATCTAGCCCCGAGACTTTCGGTCCAAATTCGCCATATTTTCCGTTTAGTAACATCCAACGAAAATCTCTTCCAACAACGACTTCTGGAACTGGTGTTAAAAGAAAACGACAGGTAAAAGACAAATATTATTTAAGATATTAATATTTTTAAACTAAATTAATAAGGACCAATCTATATTTAATTTATACCTAGATTGATTTTTGATGTGAACAATTTTCTTTCATATGTTTATTAATTACTGTTAATTATAGCTTTAATATATCAAATATATAATAAATGTATTGCATTGGTAATTTAAAATATTAAGACACATGAGACATTTTTTTAAATTCCGTAGATTTCATTATATGTTACACCAATTTTGTTTTTTAATAATAAAAATAATTTGGTTGGTTTTTTTATATAACTGAATTGAAAATATAAATTTGATGAAATAAGTAGTAATACACGACATATATAATATCTGATTGATTGATTAATAGTTGTTTTTGTATATTTTATAGAGCTTGAATTCGCCACAATTAGAAGAGGAGATTTCTCATAACTGGGTAAGATTATATTTATCTTTTGATTACAAAACTTAGAATGTGTAACATTCATATCAATTTTATTACATTAATGATTAATATCGCACTAAAATTACTATTTAATAGTAATTACAAAATTTAGTGCATAAAAATATTCTAAGGTTTTAAATAATTTTGTATGTGTATAAAAATTGTTACCTAACAATAATTTTTACTTTATCTGTAAATTAAAATAGTTTAATCGGTACATGGTGTGTAAATAAATAATACATTTTGAAATACCTATTATTCATTTAATTTTTAATTTTACATAAAGAAGAATATTGGTTTGACCCTTCTTAGAGAACTCATGTTCGGCTCAATTTATTTATGCCTACATGTAGTTTATAATATTGGTTTTGAACTGTTTGTATGTACAATAGCATCAAATTTGAAGAATAAATATATAGCATTGCGAGAATGATTTTTAATTTATTTATATTTTATTGTTTTACAATTAATAAGCACTGTATTATAATACACCCAACAACAAAATCATTTTTACTATCAACGACCTTAAAAATATATTAAACGTAAAAAAGAAAAATTGCTTTAAGTTATACTTATTTGATTCATTATTATATTGCTAAGCAATGTTTACAGTAAAATGTTTTTCACATTTAACTCTAATAGAAAAACACTTGTTTGTATTTATACAGTTTATTAACAAGCACTCGTGGCGATTTCTTTGTTCTAGTTTTTTTTTTTTTTTTTTTTTACATGTAAATAAATAAAATATCGGCAACATCTTGGTTCATATTTGTCATCTATATGTATATTGGTATAATAATTTATAAAAAAGCTTACTAATAAATATGTGACCAACAGTCAAAAAAATTAAACGTTGAAAAGTAATTTTATCATTTTTAAATTTTTTTAAAATTTCATTTTACACAGTAAACATTTAGATTCTTATCTGATGATTAATAATTATCGCATTTGTTGCTAAAGATTTAAAACATTTTCTTATGTACCCAAGGTCATAGTAAGAATGTAAATTACATTTTTAAATTTAATATTATATATATATTTGTGTGTGTGTGTGTGTAAATAATTCAACCTATTATTAATTAGATTTAAAAAATAGATTTAACATTTATAAATGAATTATGCAAATAAAAGGAATATTAATATTAAATTCGAGAATCGAAAAATATTTTGGCCGAATCTCGGGTTTTTGATTGTATTTTTATATGGCATAAGTCGTAAATTAGTTTTACTAAATGGTTTTACCTTGTTCCAATATCTTATACCTTATATAATATTACTAGTTTAGCAATATGGTGTAGAGTTTTGTAAATTATAATAATATTAACAAAATTCGATAATATGAATGTTTATTATCGTACTGCAAAGGTTAGGGACAGTGAACTCTAATTGTAATTATTGATTACAATAATTATGTTTCTTATTTTATGGTAATTTGTGCAGAATTTTGCTACCAGTAACACAAAGAGTGTTTGTATATGTATTAATGTGAATGTCTGTAACCCAGTAATGGAAACGCAAAACACAATTATTATAGAACTTCTTTAATATTTATAACTTGTGGATTTTATTGATAATATCAAACAACAATGTTTATCAACACCATGATTATTATGTTTTTGTGTTAAATTTTATTTTACTTTGTCGAACTAATTGATTTTATTAGATTAAATAATACTAAAATGAAAAGAATCTATCTAACATTTGATAATGTGCTTTTTTATAAAAAGTTTCTCTATCGATTTGTTTTCCTTAAAATCGTGAATTTAAAAAACAAAACAAGTAGAATTTTATTTAAGTTTTTAAATTCTAAAGATTTATGATTAGAAGTGAAATTAGTTTTTCGTTTTTACCCAGAAAACTGTAAAAGAAGTTAAATCAACGTCAATAGGTGTAACTGTAAACTAAAAATTATTCCCCCATTGACGGCTTAAATAGCCGAACATCTAATAATAATTGTTATAAACAACAATGCAACGTTTTTTTTTCGCATAGGTATTCTGTGTAAATTCTATGACTCCATACGACCATTATTTTCGAAATTCTGGAGAAATCCGTTAATGAATTTTGACGAAATCGCGTTTTTAAAACACAATTCGTTGATGACGGTTTTTATGTGTCGCGTTTAAAATCGAAAAATTACCTCTGTGAATTAACAATGGGTACGTGTTTTGACCGGAGAGAGCCATTTTAGAACCTATTAGTCGAAAGTTGCACTTCAGAAGAACGATAAACGCCAATATGAGTTTCACTCGGAAAATTAAAAGAATGATGAATGCATGCGTACGTGTATAAACAGATTAAAAATTCTATTTATGTTTTTTTAAGCTTAAATATTATAGGAAATCGG
The DNA here is from genome assembly GCA_032441825.1 of Chaetogeoica ovagalla. Lineage (NCBI taxonomy): Eukaryota > Metazoa > Arthropoda > Insecta > Hemiptera > Aphididae > Chaetogeoica > Chaetogeoica ovagalla. Next base: position 3,838,470 of record CM063742.1, on the reverse strand, counting down.
AAACAACGTCCGAACATCAATTATTATATAATATTTAATAAGGATATTGTAGATAATACAGAGGTGTTTGAAAAAAAAAAAAAATGTTTATTTTTTCTATCGCTTATAATATTGAGATAATGATCGGACGGTTAACAAAGAAAACGAGATCGTTTTCTCGAATTCGCATTGTGATGCCAACGTGTAACAAAATATAATATCGTTTTAATCCCTATTGTGTGTGATTTTCGCTTTTATCAAAACGATCCGTTTTTTTTTTTTTGTTCTTTTTCCGTATCTCTCTCTCTCTCGTTGTTTGTGTGCGCGTTCATTTACGATAGGAGATGAGGGTGATGCGCGCGGATATACGATCTACGCTGTACGGTGCTGCAATAATAATAATAATGTATAAACCTAACTGTGTATAATTTAGTTTCGAACATCTGGCAAAGTGGCATCTGATGTAAGGTATATAGCTCTGGGGATACATCCCGTGGCGGCGGCACAGTTTTCGGTTGTGACTATACTCTGCAGGGACAAGCAGCGTGTGTGCATATCGCGTCATGGAGCGCGTCTTTATTTTATATTGCTCCCGACGTCTTACTATAATATGTATACATATATAAAATAATATTCACTTCTATCCAGTTCAGACTGATGGACCAACAGTGTGTCTATACCATAATATTGTATAGAGATATGTTTTTTTCTTTTCTTTTCAGTATCGTAACGAATTAGATTTTAATTTTCAACGGCACGCCCGTATTTGTATAAAATAACATGTCTGTAATTAGTTTGTAGGCTTTTTATTTTGTCTCGTCTCCGAAACGTATTACGGAAACCGCAGTTTCTTGTTACAAACGATCGAATTGTTATTAGAAGAAGAAAAAAAACATTACTCTTAAACAACGAGCGGTCATAATTCAATTATATATATATATATCGAGAGAGTTCATATTTGTTGAGAATAAACGATCGGAGTTTCTAGACGCGTTTTCGTTTGGATTTTATCGAAATAACGTTTCGAATTGTGTTTAATTTAATTTAAGAAAAGTAACGCGTGTTATTCGAAAAAAAAAAAATTATAGAACGTTAACGGTGGGGAAGAAATCAACGACATTTTCGTATCGGCGTTGAGTGGGAATCGTACTACTGTCAGTGAAAGATGAGTTCTTTATTATAAAATTGCGCAAGACGAACCAGCATGCGTGTACATAAGCGTTTAGAGTATCATAAATATCCGATTTCCGTATATTATAACCGTCCGGGGGGAAGTTTCCTTTTGCCAATAAACGTCGCTATTAAATTCCAGCCCCGCATTGTCTAAACGTGTGTAACACAATGACGTATATACACACTTTTTGAAATGTTGTTGATCGTGCTTAGATATTTGATTTTTTTTTTTTTTGTAATTACGTTGTCACGATTTTATGATTATGTTGAAAAAGAAAAAAAAATCATCATTATTATTATTATATAAAATATGCACGTACGTGTGCTGTGGAATTCGAGTGAAAATCGCGTGACGTGAAGAATTAGTCGTTTAAATCGAACGAATTCGACGCATTCAAATTGTGTCGATTTATATTGACTCTGTAGTGTTGGCCAACGATATATTTATAATTATCGATATCGATTGCCAGTAACGTCCGAAAATCAATTCTTATACAAACACGTGGAATATTTTTTAAGAAACATTTTAAATTTTCCCTCTCGTTTAGTGCTGCAGCCCGTTCAACAAGTCTATAGTTATTGTTTGTTTACTAGGAGCGGTATACACTCGGCTATTTCCACAAATTCGAGAAAACCTTCCTCGACTATTAATACTCGGAGGTCTTAAATCTTTAACAACAAATTTCATCAGGCTTTTTGTTAGTTCCTCGGCTCGTTTATTAGTTTTGTTCGACAATTTGGACGGAGTTCGCTTAAAATATGGAATTAAACTGTTCGACGTACTTGGTTTTGTACTTGAACATTGCTGAAAATGTGATTTGAGATTGGTCGTGTATTTCCACTATAACCAAACACAACAGCGCGTTTTTCAATTTTTACAAAAAAACTCGATTTTCGTTTAATATAATAATCCCCGTTTCCATTGACTTTGATACCAAAATGTTGCCATACATCACTCCTAGCGCCAGACAACGGTACTAATTTAAAGTTTTCGCACATCTGGTTTAATATAAATATAAAATAATTGCGACACCTAGCCGCGAGTTAACAACCGGCACTGAATTTAGATTAAATTGTTCGGTGCTGTGTGCTATTTCTTTGAAACACACGATTAATCACAATTTAGTATTTACTTTGTACTTCTATAGATATTACTTTATTTTGTACCGTTTACTCGTTGTAGGTGTGTTAATCGTCCGTAAAATCCCGATATCCGCTACGTTTTCTGTAATTGTTTTTAGATATCGATATTGAAATTATCAAGAAAATGCCCACACGATATCATCGGTATCGTCGTTGGCCGACACTAATATCGAGTACAAATTACAAATATCATAAACCATAAGTAATTTTTTTTTTTTTTGTCGATTTAATTCCAATATCGTTATAACCACGGACGGCCAGATAGGAAGACAACGACAATTAGTAGTATAGTAAAGTTATACGTAATATCTCACGTATGAAATGTATATATGTAAAACAATTATGCGTTATAGGTGTCTCGCGGAAGAAGGGGATAAAAACACGATTCCTCCGAGTTATGTTATTTTGTGCGGTAATGAGAAATTCTTTTACCATTACCGATCGGATCGTAATATACGATTGGTTTGCCGCACCACAATGAATTCGAATTTATGCGTATGGGGTAGTAGTGGTGTGTGTGTGTGTATGTATGCCGTGCGAAAATATTATCTTTAATACGTTCGCGGGGGCGGTGTTGTGTGAACGTTTTTGATAGCGTGTTAATATGTTGCGGACAAACGTGTGTCAGCTGTGGATTTCATTCATAATTCATTAAAAGTTATATAAAAATTTAAACACATTTCTAATTCCTAAACGTAACGATGGAAAAGAAAACAAGAAAACTATACGCGCGTGTTATTTTTTTTTATATATATATATATAAAACGCGTTAATAATTCGCGCGCGGCTTGCTGCATTAATTGATGATGTACAATAGTAACAGTAGTAGTGTACGGTTTGTGTGCGCGTACGCCTTTGCGGCGTGTTAACGGTGGTCCCCCCCCCCGTACAACTGTGTTTTTATTTGATAAATATCCATACGCGGTCCCCGTGGTCGGGGAAAAGAGAAAAAATTAAATCCAACGGTCTTTGCGTGTGTGTCAATCCGCCGCCGCCGACGACGACGACGATATAATATTATGGAGTCGCGCAGTGTTATTCGCGCATTCGTCGACGTTTAATCCGTTTGGAATAAAATGTGTGCGGACGGACGTCGCGTGCGCGAGTATATATTGTTAATATTATTATAATAATAATAATAATATTAAATTTTTTTTTATTTTTTGTTTGTTTGTTTGTCTGTAACACGCGGTTTCGCGCCTGATATTATTTCAAATAACGAAAAACGCGTACTACGACTACTGTACCACGTCGTGTGTACGTGTGTATTCGTTATAAAAACGCGTCGTTATTGTTCGTGGGTGGGAAGAGCGGAATGGATGATTAGTGTTTTTTTTTTTTTCTAGCGTATTGTTTCCCCTCCCCCCTCAGCAAAAAAAAAAAAAAATAATAATAATAATAAATGTGTACGCTCGCGTCCGCGAACCGACAATATATATTCTCGTCGTATATATTTATTATATCCCCCGTGCAGGAACACGTTCGAGAGAGACGTCTGTAGTTGGCAACAGTGTCGCGTGAGGGTTTACGCGACGACGACGACGACGACGACCATCATCATATTATGGCCGTCGTCGTCATCGTGTATCCTCTTGCGTTTTTATTGTGTGTGTGTGTGTGTACGGGCGCGTATACAGCAAGCGTGTATAATAGTAGTTACTGGCAGTGTTGTATATAGTATTCGTCGTCGCCGTCTATACCAATACTCGGGTAGAGGAACAGCCGACGACGACGACGACGACGGCGGCGGCGGCGTACAGACGGCAGGTGTTGCACGAGCATGCGGCGTTGGTAGTAGCGGCGGCGGCGGCGGCGGCATAACAACCGGTGTACCGAAGCGCGAGCCTTCTCATACGTCCGTTGTACTTGTGGTGGGGTGAAGCGGCGCGTGAGCCTGTTGCTGCTCTCTTTCGCGTCGCGTATACACTCCGGTGTATAGCGGCACTGTACAGTATAGCGCACACACACACACACGCACGTATATAATATACTGGGCACACGCCACCCGGTTCTCGGTTCTTCAGTATAACGGCGGCTGTGTGTGACAATGGTCACGCCGAAGTCCCAGTAGATAGTCCTCTGCCCCGTCCGTCCAGAAGTCCAGTTCGAGCTTTATTATCGTGAATTCTTCTACGAGCGGGCGCGGCGCGCGCGCGTATGTGTGTATCGCAACGGCCATCTGTGCTGCGTGCCGTCGCGCGGCGGCATTTCGCGTGTAACGGAAACGGGGAAGATATCGGTAACGAATAGAAAAAGAATCGCGATCCCCCGGTCATGCATCATTATCGGTCCAGAGAAGACGATAATATGCCGCAGTCTAACGTGGGCGGCGACGACCCTTATTTCTATCTACGGCTGTCGGCCGGTGCCGCGTCTTCTTACAACAATCCCGTCAAGCTCGAAGTGGACGTGAAACCGGAATCGCACATGACGCCCGTCGTGTGCGGCGGCGGCGGCGGCTTACAGCAGCAACAGCAGTCGTCGATGGCCGCGAGTTCTTCTCCGTCCGAAACGACCATGGTCATGAACATTGCCGGCGACGAAGTCGACGTTATCTGCAAAGACGAACACGACGGCACCAACGGTCTGGGACTTTTAGCGCTCACGCAACTGGACGGTTACGGCGGATACAAATCGTTACCGCCGCAGTACTGTAACGCGGCGACGGCGATCGGCGGAGGTACCGAAGACGTGATCTCGTCCACCGGCCTGTTGGACAATCGGATCGACGACGATAAGACCGAAGACAATTGCAAGTATTCGTACGGCCGACTGATATACTCATCGTCCGATGATATCAAACATCAGGTATTCGAATATATATATATATATGTGTCATCGTGTATTTATTATATTATCGTCGCTCCTCCGTTAAGGGCCATTACTTTCTTCTCGTTGTTGTTGTCTTTTTTTCGCGCATACGCAAACGCGTTTATAATAATCGATCCGATAAAATAAGTATACACACAACCTATTAATTTACTCGCATTGGCCGTTTTCAAGAAAAAAAAATTCCCGCGCGTCACCTGCGGCGTATAATTATAATTGATACGGCGAAGGAATGAGAGAGAGAGAGAGAGAACACGTGTATAGCCGTTATTGTATAGTAGTATTGGTACACACAATAATGTCCTGTTATATATAGAAGAATAGCTCAGATGGTCTCATCTTTTTGGCTTTATGACTTTCCAAGAGTCTTCGCCGCCACTGTGTGTTACTACGTCCTTCCCAGTCTTTTCCTATCCCGAATTTCCACTCTTCTGCGTCCTCCCATCAAGTCACGGCTCGCCGCTCGAACCGTCGCTCGCAGCTGATATTACCGATTCGCATTGTATGTTTGCCCGTGACTTTTCACCGTTCCTTCCGCCGCTTTACTGCTTTAAACGGAGCCGGGGGTGGGGGAGGGAACGTACTTCATACGGTTTTGTTTTTACTTTTAAATTGAAAGACGATAATAATCGATATTATATATTCGCTCTGTTACGAATTAATTTCCAAACTTCGGACACACGTCCTCCTCCTCCCGTTACTGCGAAACACGGACACGTTCGCGTCGTGGTGGAAAAAAACTTTTATGATTTCCGAAATGTTTCTTAAATATTTCACACTCGTCCACGCAATTGTTTTGCAAACGAAAACCCGTTTGATTTCCCATCGTCTCGCGTTTATCCGCCGTGTTTTAATTGAATTGGGCCCGCCGAGTATTCGGTGTTAACTATATAATATTGTGCTGTACACTATTTTATCATTCATACGTGTTTATTATTTTCGATAATATTATAATAATATAGATAATGGAATGTACGTTAAAATCGAACGATTTTTTTTTTTTTTACGTGTAATACGAGGGGGTGTCATCCGACGACGTAACTCTGTTATATTGTTTTTGGTACGTCTTTGGCATGACTGGCGGTTGTAATCGCTAGCGTATTGCAAATAACGTCGGTAACGTGTCGTTTTATTCGGTTTTTTAAAATACGGCCAGTTTAAACGAACGTTTTAATCAATCGTTGCTACGCGTATTGGAAACCGAACACGGGGAGTTTGTGTTGTAAATTTAGAAATTGTGGACGAAACCAGATCGAACGAGTAAAAACGGTGTTCGGTGTCCGGTTGGAAAAGTTTAGTACGTGTATATTATGCGTTGTTGTCGAGTTCAAACGCATCAGTGTAGTAGTTATAAGTAGGTCTTTATTGTTGATTATATTATTTTGTAAGGTGAACCAAACCAGTCGGGCGTCGGCAGATGTTGTAAAACACACCTGCCTGCATCCTCCTCACACAATGGTTGTTGTGTTACTACTCGCCGTACACCCAAAGTCTAGTTTCAGCTTGATTATTTTTTCTCCCGTTTTGCTCGTTCGTTCCCTCGGCCAGCTTGACAAGAAAAAAAAAAATACAAAATGCTTGCTTACATAATATCGACGATTATTATTATTATTATTATTATTTTCACGCGACTGTTGTAATTTTTTTTTTCTCTTCTTTTCTACAAATTTTAATCCGATTTTGTTAACTGTTGAAAGTATAGTTAATATTGCAAATAAAAATTGATTTTAATGCGATTAATAATAAATGAGAATATATTTGATTTGCATTAAAACAAAAAAAAAAAAAATCGAAACTGTTGTTGTTCTTGCAGATGTATTCGATGTTTCGAATATGTTTCTATACACGAGTGTAAATAGCGACAGTTTTTCTAAAATTGTAATATGTTATTATTATTAATAATAATAATGTAATACATTTTATGCACAGTCGTATTCCGATGCGAATCCAAGAGGGATGGTACACTAATGTCGTTTATGGATAAATGCTACACCTATTTGCTTTGCGTATTGATTTAGATTTTATCCGCCACCATTGTGAAATATTTTTGTGTATCAACAATGTTATTGTTTTTTTTTTTTTTTTTTCAGTCTTTATTTTCAGACTTTTCGATTTTTTTTTTATTCGTTTCGCGAATAAAGTACGAAAATAGTGATTTTCTTAATCATAAAATACAAACATAATAATTCTTTTATATATTTATAATTCCTCGTTAATCAATAAGAGTGATTGGTTTCTTTTTTTTGTTTTTTTCTAATCTACTCGTTTCTATGTGATAACGAAACGTTTATTATAAACGATAATATTCAGTCGTTTTTCTTGTACGTTTTTTTTTCATTACGTGTTCGGTTAACAGACTCGTGATGTTTATTTTAAAAACTAACTTTATATATTTTAAAGCTATAAAATCGAATAATCGGGATCCGCAAACAAATTAATAAAACCATATAATAATAATAATAATTATAATATAAAACTACTATTATTTTAGAGCGATATAACTGTGTGACGTATGATGAAAACGTGCGTTGTTTATGTGTTACTACTATATTTTAAAATAAATTATAAATTGTAAACAAATGTTTTTTTACTGTTTTAATATGTGAAAAGGCATTATTGTAAAAGTTAAAAATAATAATATTACATTTTATTAATATATATATATATATATATTTATTTATGTGTAATCATTTTTTCGAATTCTGATTATATGTATCGAAGCTGGTTTCTACCGCACGTCGCTGTTATGATCTGGGATGAGAGAATATATATATATTTTCCTCTTGTTTTAGACCTCCTTCCCTATATAATATATATTTATAATTGTTTTTGGAATTATAATTTTGTTATGATGTTCTTATGTTAACTCAACTATATAGTTGTAGTGTAAAGTGTTTAGTAAAAAAAAAAAACCTTATATCCTCAATATGATTAATGCGTATATCGTAACGCAACGATAACCTCCTAACCTAAGGATACGGCAGAAATGTAAAATGTCGTTAATTCCCAGTGCGCCGGTTCGTTATCCGAACCAAAATCGATTTAACATAGCGAAATTCTGTTGTCTATCTGTTTAAAAATAATTAAAATAATAATAATAATAATAATAGTTAATAATACGGATATGTGAAACACAAATTTTTTCGACAATATTATTATTATTATTATTTAAATGCCGGTGGTAGTTGAATATTATTAATTTGATTGATGTATTAAAATAAATATATATTTAACTGGATAGAAAACCAATACTTATTTCTATAAATGCGCGAGTATAATAATAATAATTGTATTAATATAATATAAATTATGATTTATTTTTCAATTATTTCGTTTGCATCACGCCTATACTATTTTAATAATTATAGTTTTCGTACCGCCGAATTATAAGAAATTCGATGTATTTAAAAAAATAACGAACCAAAACTCTCTGTAGCGTGTTTATATTCACAAGTTGTTCGTCGTTGTTATTAGAGAAAAAAATGAATTGAATTTCAGTTTTTTTTTCTTTTAACGTTTAAATAAAATGCATTATACTCGGATATATACATAATTAAGTTTATTAAATTTATTTTGTTGTCTGATACAACACAATATTCATTGTGTTTATTGCGCCATTTGAACGCAATCTGTTAATATTTTAGTATTGTGCGACTAAAGAAAAAAAAAAAAAAGAATTAAACTAAGTATTATAAATATACGAGTTTCTATAAAAGAACCTGACGATGTTTAGTGTGTGTGCAGTTATGCGTATAATATAAATATACAATAATAATAATAATAATAATATATTACCTTATGTCGTTCGATGTGTCTTTTTTACGTTCTTGTTTTCCATCCTTCGTCATATTGTAGAAAAAGAAATAATCCGTTTATGTAAGTTTCCTTGAAGACGTATCATCATCTGAGCTCTATTGTGTTACGTTTGACTCACACATGCACACACACGTTCAAGGGATTCCTTATCCGTATATAATAATAATAATAATAATAATAATAATAATACACTCCGAGTGTGTGTTATAAGGTCAATTGCAATTATTATATTATATTACGAAATTCCATTTTGTATTGTTCGAATGAAAAAAATTTATAATGAAAAGAGAAGAAAAAAAAAAATTCCTCGTCATACCAATTTACCTTGTGCGCCGCCGCCGCCGCCGCGTGTACATAAAACGTGTACGCCGCGTATATTATGTATTGTGCGTCGCGGCGTTCGTCTTCTTCTCATTATATTTTCCTATTTCTTCTCGTTTTTTTCTTTTCCGCGTGCGTTTTGAATTCAAATCGCACGATATTCTATTATATTACGCGCGCGTACCATTTTATTTAAAAACCCGTTGCATATTATTGTATCAAGTTTATCTTTTTTAAAAAAAAAAAAAACATTTTAAATTTGTTTTTTTTAAACATAATATAATATATTGTTTGAATGGTATTCGTTTAATACGGATAGCTGTAGAGAGATAGAGAGAAAATCGTTACCCGTAAGCGGTTTGAGAATTATGCTTTTATATAAATATATATTTTAATATCCGAATCGGGGGGGGAAAAAAAAAGAGAGAAATATAATTCGCTTTGTGCGTAGGCATAAGAATAGTGTGTTTAATGGTAACGAGCGAGACACGGTGCTAACATCGGGCAAACCGATATCTCAAACGACCGCGTTTTTAAAAACAAAAAAATATCGAAAATATATTTTAATTTTATTTCAAACATCAGCGCGATTATAATTTCTTCGAAATGTATAACATGTGTCGTGTGCGCGTACGGTTTTCACTGTAAATATTTTAATGTACTTGTTTTACTTAATACGTTTTATTTTTATCCCCCGTCATTAACATTAACTATACCTGTATTTTTTGTATTTTTTCTTCTCTCGCGCACATATTTTATTCCGTGCAACAAGACGACGACGACGACAATTAATATTATTGTAATGACTCTTTTTTTTTCTCTCTTTCGAAAACACAATTTAATCCCCGGACGAGAAAAGCGAATTAAAATCGAATTAAACGAATCCGGCGGCAATATTTGCGGATATTTCGTTAGAACGTAGAATGTGTTTTAAAAGTGGTCGTCTAACATACGAATTATTAATGGACACAGTATATGGGACAAAGTGGAGGAAAAAAAAATTTGTTTTTTTAAATATTTGATTATTTTCGTATTATTTATAATTAAAATGGGATATAACAATATAATATGTAAATACGATTGAAAACGATTGTAGAACACGCGTGTTAAAAATGTACGGATTTTTTTCCTCCACCAATCGTGTGCGGTGTATAAACATTAAAATGTTGAGTTTTTTTAAAAAAAAATATATATTGTTTTGTCGTACGCCGTTGTTTATAGTATACGTTTCTTCATGTTATATTGTTTTAATCTTTATATAATATTTCTTATCGATATCCGTTGAGAGAGGAGAGAGGTTATTTCGTTTTTAATGGCTCGTAAAATTTGTAGTATTAAGGGGGATTTTTTTTTTTTTTTTTATCTCGAATTAGTTCTGTTTAAAATTTTAACGAATCCGATGTAATTCGACTTTTATTATTGGTAATAAATAATGTACGCGAAACAATAGGTTTTTTTTTTCAAATGAAACGTGCGGATGATAGCATTTTTTTTTTCTTTACGACGTATTAATTTCCGATAACCTACACAGATCGTGTGTAAATTTTTTTTTTCTTTACTTTTAGGAGTAATGAGAAGGTGAAACTGATTTGAAAAAAAAAACAAACGCCGCTCTTATTGTGTTTATATTGTTAAAGTAATAAATTTATTACCGTGATATTGGCTGGCGTTGGATTGAGAACGAGAATTTAGACGTTTTATTTATATTGGCCGGTGGTGTACGCATTTTACACGTTAAATATATTTTCAAAAAAAAAACATTCGCCTCTGTCCGTAATAATGGTCTGTGAAGAATTATTACGTAATGCGATTCGTTATTTATTAACGTATACATCATCTGTGCACGTATTGTTGTTAGTGTGTTATTATATAAAGTAACCGTTGTCGATACGATCATTCGTATCCGAGTGGTGGTACGTAATATTTTCTTTTTAAAAATGAAAAGTTATTGAATATATAATTTTATATGATAATTTAATTTTTATTGAAACGCGAAATGAAATTTTATACACGTTTTCATTTCCAGTAATTTAAAAACGGTGTACACTTACACTCACTCGTGTATATATGTATATATATATATATATATATATATATATATGGTGTGATTAAATTTTAATCAAAGGACAAAAGTCTAGTCACAACTATTACGACCCAATGCCATAAAACAACTCAAATATTTGATTATCAATTGTAGGTATGCAAAAAGTTTTTCCTTACTATACTCAAAGTAAATTTAACACACGCGCTTTTAAGTATACAAATATGGAGTAGTTATTTCTTATATAAATATATATTTGTCGTATAATTTTCCCCTCTTGTTGTGTGACGTGTACAAATAATGCGTATTGTTTTATTCTACAGGAAACTATTTTATATGACTGTACAAAATGGAAAGAAATTATTTTAATTTATTCTTCAATAAGATGAATTGCTCAACAAGAATACACACACACACACACACACACATATATATATATATATATATATATATTATATTGCTATTACCGATTAATAACTACAAAATTGATATCGTTTAAAGTGTTTTAATAAGTAAATTGTCTGTACTAATAACAAAAATACGAGAGGAAACATTAATATTAATGTTATTATTATGTATAATTACGGTTTTAATGTATCACATTTATTATTGAGGAAATAAAAGAAATTATGTAGAGAATGTTAATTGTAGGTACTCAATTATATTTTATGTAAATAAATTAAAACATACTTATAGTTTAAAATATATACAGTAAATTAAAAATTTCGAACCACAAAATGTTGTTTTTTTAGCCGCTCTATGGCCTTGGTATAATATTGAATTTTCTAAATTCATTTATATATTTTAATTACTGTTATTATTATTTGTTAATTTTAATGTTTTTAATTTTCAGTACGATGGTGACGAATTTACAACAGACCCAGCTAGATTCGCTCAAAAACCCGGTTCATCTGTGTTGTATAATGCTGATACCTATTACTTGGGTAATTATTAATAGTTATTGTAACTTTTTTTTATTTATTTATTTACTCTTTGTAATTTTTATAGAAGGTGCAGGAAATAACAGCGATGTTTGGACATCTACTGGTCAACAACTTCAATCTCCTACGACATACACTACATACACAAACCCATCAAATTCATTGTTAACAACATCTCCTAATATGGCGTCAAACAATTTTTCATCAAATAATGCAATGCTTACATCAGAAAATTTGGTAAGAATTAGTATTTTATCAAAAGCTTTTACAATTCAAACTAAAATATAAATCAATTAATTATATTATTAATTAATGTAGTTTGATGACTTAATAATACATGTATCAATTTTACATAATTTATTATAAATTCCTTGTGTTTAAACTTTGTAAACATAAACCGCATATCTTAATGTTTATTATTTTTTCATAGGGTTATAATACTAACAATACTAGTATACCTCTCAGCGGTTCTACGGATGATTTAGGAACTTCTCCGTTACCTCCTATGTCAAGTTTGCGTAATGCTCCTGTATTACCTGTTGTAACTAGTCCAATTGCCGTTGCACCAAGTTCAATGGTGGTATACCCTAGACATGACAGCCCCACTGTTCAGTCACCTGCAGACACACTCGGGAAAGCACTTGTTTCGGTAAAATAAATTTGTTAATGATTATAGTTCAGAGCTCCCAGACAAATTTATGATTTTTTTTTTTTTTTAATAATAATAATAATTTTTAAAGTTATAAATGTTTATGTAATTAATTTTTCCTAGTTAAAATTAGGTTTGAAGTTTAAATTAAAAAATTTGTTGAAAATTACATTTGATTAAAAAAATCATAAAATATTGTCTGGGAGCTAAATTATAATTTACTTTAAAAAAAGTATTACATTTAGTTATTAATTATTATTTATTAATATAATATCAATAAACAAAGCTAAATGAGTATTGTTCATTAGTAGTACTTTGTGACAAAAACTCATTATGACCTGGTGATAATTATTTTATTATACCATTAAGTACTAGAATATTAAGGAATTACATGGAATGTAGTACAGAATTTATCGCATCTGCTACATTGTAATCAATTGAGCATGGCCAAACATGTAGATAGCATTTTCACATTAAAAATATAGCTAATACTTTAATTTGTTTAATATTTTAAATGATAACTCTTATAATAAAAATGAAAAACACATTAATTAAATGACATATGAATTCCAGTATAATAATTTTTGTTATTCTATGTATTTATTTGGAAATTTAAGACTGAAGTTTTTTATGTTTTATTAAAAGTAAAGTTGGTTATATAAAATAAAAGAAATTTTTATTCTGTATATTAATCCATGTATGACGAGTACCAATTTAAAAAAATTCTTCATCGTGGTAAAATAAATGTCTTGTACTTTCAATGTATCAATCGACCTAGTGATGTGATAAAGATTTTGAAAAGATGTTTGAATTCGTCGTGAATTTTACTATTTATTGGCATTTCTACATTTCTAATTTTTTTTCATAAATCCTTTAAAGATTACTTTAACAAATTTAAAATAAAAAAAAATTGGTAATAGTCAATTTTTGAAGATCTTAAGATAAAAAAAAAATGTTTATTTACTATGATTTCCTGTGCAAGACAAAGAGAGACAATATTTTCTTCCAATCCCTTTAAAAAATGTATAAAAATCATTTTTACCCTTGTCATTTAAAATATGTGTTGTATAACTTCATTATTTTATTATCCATGTTTGTTATTATTATTTGTTGTGTTGCATTCATGAATACCTAAAAAAAAAACATTTCTTAAAAAAGGAACAATATTTTGTAGATATATCCTACTGATCAAAGCGTAGAGAGTAGTTACAGTTCAAATCCGCCCACGCCAATAAATTCGCCACCACCTGTAGTTCCAATAACATCAAATAATACAGGACCTTGGACTTCTACAAGCGTTTCTCTTCCTGGATCTCCTCATTTTCCTACTGACAATCGTGCAATCCATTTGGTATGTAATCTAACATTACTAATGCTTAAATATAATAATAACAATTAGTTTTATTTTAAATAACAGGTTTTGGTTGATGTATATTTTTAAATTCATTTTTTAAATACTCAAATTACCAATCATTTGTTTTGTTTTAAATTACTTATAGGGCAGTAGGATGGAAGAAAGATTAGATGACGCAATTAATGTTCTTAGAAATCACGCTGAGAGTCAAACTTTAACTTTGGCTGGCGTTCAACATACAAATGTTCCATTATATCATCAACATCATTTATTAGTAAGTTGAATAGTGTAAAGTATTTTTTTTTTAAATTGTTACAGTGTCGTTTTAATTATGATATATTTTCTATTCTCTTTTTCTTAGGGAAGTTCACAAGCAATAATTCCAGGTGGAACAACCAGTACTTACCAGAGTCTTTCAACATGTCTAGATAGTGATGGACCCATAAAAATTGAACGCCTAAGTAATTTCAGTATGTATTAATTAATAATTAATTTTATGTAACGACACTTCTATATTTTTGTTCATTCATTTTATTTTTTTTTTTATTTTTTTAGAAAAAAGGAAAGAACCTCCAGATAATTCAGATACCAAACCTACTAGCAGTGATCATCATTTGTTAGTAAATACCATCATTAATGCAAATTCACCCCCAACTGATTCGACTATAATTAAAAATTCGAAAAGATCCCGTCGATAGTAAGTTTAATGTGGAAATTCCCTCTTAATTTGTTTTCTAACACATTAAATTGAATTTAAATTAATTTGAGATCTTTGTTTTGAGTGGTGTGTGAGTTTCCGTTTTTAAACTCAAACCTCAAACAAACAAATATACACCTAAAATAAATTTTAAATTCTATAATTTTCTGCCCAATTAATTTCTAAACATTTAATATCAAATCATTGTAATATCACGAGTCAGTTTTTTTATAAATAAAATGTTTAATTTTAAGTATTAATAATTTAAATAATTTACATTAGTTAGTAAAATATTATCAAATGTTATGGATTTTTTTTTTTTTTACTAGTGAGTAAATATTATGTGTAGATAGTATTATGTAATTTCAGTAAATTTGCACACCTCTGTTTATTTTTATATTACTTTTTGAGTGGCTTAATAATAACTAAATTATTCTTGTATACCTATAAAATTATACATTTAGTTCTAGCGCAGATGACGATTGTGAAGATTCTACAACTAAAGCCCACAGAGAAAAAGAACGCCGTCAGGCTAACAATGTTCGTGAAAGGTTGGTGTCATTTTTCTGATTCTATATCAATAATATATACATAAACAAAATACTTTTTAGTTTTATTTAAAACCTAGTTTTAACTATATAGTTATACTCAATAAATTGATTTAAGTAAAATTAATCGATTGGGTATAGTAATTTAGCTAATTATTTACATACATAAGTAATGTACTATTGATTATTTTTATGATTATTTGTAAATAAAGTATATTTAATTTTTTTTTTTAGTTTTAATAACAAATAATGTTAATTTCTATATTTAACTGTATAATTTTCAATAAAATTACAAAATTTCAGAATTCGTATTCGGGATATTAATGAAGCGCTAAAAGAACTTGGCAAAATGTGTATGACACATTTAAAAACTGATAAACCTCAGACAAAATTGGGTATTTTAAATATGGCTGTTGAAGTTATAATGTCTTTGGAACAACAAGTTAGAGGTAAATTTTAATTAGCTTTTGTCTTCATATCCATTTTAAAATAATTCATATTCTATTACAGAAAGAAATCTTAATCCGAAAGCTGCATGTCTTAAACGCAGAGAAGAAGAAAAAGCAGAAGACAATCTTGGATCTAAGTTAGGACATTTAGCCCAACAAATAAGTGTTCAGTCTTCACATTTTCCACCGATAACTTTAGTAAGTTTTTTTTGCCTAGTATGCATTAGTAAATTAAAAGAACATCATTATTATTATTTAAAATTTTTTTTATAGCCAACTCAAGCAAGCTTGCCGCATGGACCTCAATAATCACGTATAGGTGATTAGTAAAATAACATAAAAACAATACATTTGCTCTTATGTAAAATCCCAATTGATTGAATATTGTAATGTATAATTCATGTGTTTTATTCATATTAATTTATGTTGCAAACATTTTCTTCTGTAGCCACTTAAGTTATAATAAAATAAATAATGTGAGACTGAATTCAGAGACTATTATTTGACATAAACATTAATTATTTACAATATTAAAATGTTTTTAAATTCACATGTTAAATCTCATGTTATCCTGAATTCAGTCTAAACTTAAAATGTATTTCATTATTATGAGTTTCTCCTATTATTCTTCCCGATATTATTTTAATATAAAACCAAATTAAATAAATAAATTCAATCAATAGTTTATATATTACTTATTATAAATTATTGATATATAAAAATTACCTGGCATGATTACGTATAAATTATTGAAAGTTGATATATAAATATTTTACGCCATGAAGCCTATTATACCTGTAAAACTAAATTAATTTTAATAGAGTTATGGAAGGGAAAATCAATGTCTTCTGCTAAAAGTATTAAAAGTTTCGTTTTATTATTTATTTTATAATTTTTTTTTTTTTAGTAACAAATCAATATTTCTGTATAAACATGATTTTATATATGTAATGCAGATATCATATTACGTTTATAAGAGGAAAATAATTTCATTACATTTGCACCAGTATTAATTTAAAATCAAAAGTATTATTGAATTTTTATGTGTTTCATTGTGACTAATGAGAAAAATCTCAATAATAATAATTTTTAAATTTAATCTTTATTCTAAGTTACTTTTATTATTGCATTAAAAAAATTAAATGAATATATACATATGTGTATCTTATTTTTAGTAAAATTATTAATTTACATACTATTATACATTACGTATATCTTGTATTATTAGTTATGATTATATGTTACAGATTTAATACATCCGTGGTAAAATTTATGCGTGTACTTAAAAAAATATTGCTAATAATTATATGAATTCCATATACATTAAGTAATATGATGTGTTTTATTATTTATTGCACAATACAATGCTTACTGTACTCAAATTGAAAATTATTTACTGTCTATTTATTCGTTCATATAGTATAATATTGTTACATATTCTTGAATATTTAAAATATAATTTTGCGCCTGAAATTATTACTATTATAATTTTTTTTTTTTTTTAATTTGTATTATAGAATTAATTCTACATATATAAAATAATTTTAAAAAGACCAAACATTTTTTTTCTTCTAAAATTATCTTTGTGTTCTACTCTAATAATATTGAAACTTTGAATGTAAAAAAAATGTTTGGTTCTGTATAATATAATATTTTAATTTATAAGAAAACCGACTGGAGTTATACTGTATCATTATTTTAATCTATTTAATTCATAGGTATATTAAACATTTTTCATTTCAATCATCGTTATTATTATTATTATTATAATTTTTTTTTTTTTTTAATGTAAAATTGAATTATGAATAAGCGCAAAAAAATATTTATATATAATATGTATACATACTATACATTTATATATTAAGATTTTAGGAAACAATATTCTGTTTTCTAAACGTATATGATATTATGATGCCATAATTTGTATTTTTTCTTATTGAAACTAAAAAAAATATGATTACATTATTATTATTATTATTATTATTATTATTATTATTATTATTATTACCACCATCATCATCATCATAATGTATTAGTATTTTAATTAAAATTAATTTTTATTTTTATTTTAAGTTTATTTAAAAAAAAAAAAAATCAACATCACTTTAAACAAGAAAAATGCAACAACACGAATGGGTTGTCTCCATAATATAAATATTGGTTTACTGTGTAAATAGGCTATATTATTTATATGTTAATTTTTGTAATGTTTGATTAAGAATAAAAATGATATGTATAATATTATTAGTATAAGAAATATATCGCAATAAAATTTATAAATGATCCTTTGAACAGAACTTCTGAGTATAGACATGAATATTTATATAAAACACATTATTTGTGAAACCAATACTACTATAGAATAATATGAAATACATATTACAAAGTAAAATCATCAAAGTTGATAGTCGTTTGGCATTCAACACTGACACGGTTTAGATGAATTCATTAGTTCATCTGTTGCACTAATCCACACGTTTTGGTGAATTGATTATAATTTTTTTTTATATATTGTTTCGCTTCACGGTTTAAACCAGCAATAGCAAACATTTTGAATCTAACGTACCACGAAACGTTTTAGCTGAAATATAACGTGAATTACTTGTGAGGAATATGTAAAAAAGATAAATAAACATAATTTATAAAATAACGATTAAAAGATTTCAAATAAATACACTGCCACTTACAAATTATGAAATACATGAAGTTACGCATAATAAAATTACCTAATTAATACTTAAATAATTGTAACTAAATTTTTAAAGGTTTTTCATTCATTTCTATAACTTTTGGTATCATTGATTTTATAATACAATTTTTTTCTATTGTTTTTATTCTATAATCAATGGTTATACAATGCGGGTCCGGCACGAGAAAGTTGAAATAAAATTGTAAATGACGTTGAAATTTTTCTGTGGACTACCAAAAGTTTCACGGCGGCATTGGACTTTTAGCTTTCGTTTTTTGTCGAATAATTTGAAAACAATTTTAAACAGTCTTCTCAAACTGTGCATTCGGTGCGAAATAACATTTATTTTTTATATACAGTAGAATCCGCTTAATTGGGACGCATTGGGCGGTAACTTATTTGTCCCGATTAACCGAATAACTAATAACTCGAAACTATTATTAGTGCATATATGTACATACATAATAACTTTATTTAAAAATTACATATTATTATTATTATTAGCAGTAGTACATTATATTTAGTATTATTATATCGTAAATTAATTAGATGATTATTTTATTATACATTAATTGATTAACATACTTAATTTTTATTTTGTTAGGCTGCAGAAAATCGTCCATTCTTCTTTGCTGTAATGTATTAAGACTTTGCTTATTGATAAAATCTGCACAAACATCTAGCGAAGTTGTTGGGACATTTCCGTTTTCATTTTGCATGAAATATAGTCTCAGCTGATCAATGCACTTTTCTGCTTCTCTTGTTGTAACTTTGACGTGCTGAACGTTGTCATCGTCATCGCCTTCTCTAACTAATTGATTTCTTTAACTCACGAAGACTAGTACCTATTATGAGGTTGAGCCTTAATTTTATCCAGTATAGAAATTTTTTCAATCACTGTTAAATCTTTACGAGACATAATTGTTACGTATTATCACAAACTGGGATTAATAAAAACGCACATACATTAACACACAGAGTTAGAAAGAACGTGAACTAAAGGTTTTCGATTTTGTACGTAGGCTAGTTGACTCTTATCGTGGTGGTAGAAAAAAAAAGAAACGATTGACATAATTGACTAAGATATACATTACCTATATGTACATTATACATATAGGTACGTGCGTATATAAAATATGATAGAGCCAAAAAGATAAAATACTTACAATTTCGATAAAAAAGTAGATAATTTAGGCTAAAATATCTAGTTAAATGCTTTTATTTTTGTCCCTCATAACCGATGGTTTGTCCCCGATAAACGAAGTTAAATTGCATTAAACTTATACATTCGTTCGGGACTATGCCAATTTCTCCCCGTTAAGCGGTTGTCCCTTATATGCGGTGTCCCAAATAAGTGGATTCTACCAGGGGCGTATTTACTTCATCCCCTAGTGGGGAGGGGGGCGAGTAGAAAAACGGCCCGTCGAATCTGCTGCTGCCAACTTAGAATTATCGAAAAATTATATGAAAATAATAAGTTTTAAATAAAAAATTTTTATTACATTTTAGTTTTAGTTGTCAGTAGATATAGGTACATACACAACTAGGGGGGGCGATCGCCCCCGTCGCCCCCCCCTTGTATACGTCCCTGGATTCTACTGTATATATAACGTAAAACGAGCTCCTAGGTTTCACGTGTGTGAAATTAGCAAGAAGTCTAATAATTAAAACGTATATAAAATTACCTGTGTATAACCCCTGACACACAAATTAACATTGATATTTGATAATTTTATAGAAATACGGGTAGAAATCGCAATGCACATGAAAAAAAAAAAAAAAAAATAAACGAAAATTAACATCAGAAAAAGAGAGAGAGAGAGGAACAATTTTATTCAAATATTTAACAGGTAATTTTCATTAATAATAGCTGAAATAATATTCGCTATTTGTTAACATTAATGTTATAATAATTAGACATCATATTTCTAACTAATTTTGTATTAATTAAATTACAACGTTTACCATGTGATTATTATTAAAGTTGTGTGTTTTCTGATACTGAAATATGATAAACATATGTGTCTATATTTCATTAAATATCAAATAATAATAATAATATAATTTATTACCTATTTTTTTTTGTGACCGTGCAGCGACGGTCATTATACTATATATATATATTTAGACGCAGCTTATGAGCGTTTGCCACCGCAGCTGACACGTTTTAACAGCCGTAACTACTTTCGAGTACTTTTAGTTTCGTTACACATTCCTGCGATATTTCGGCTCCGAGAACTTTTAATGCAATATTATTATTATTATTATTATTATTATTATTATTATAAATTATAATGATAATTCTAGACACCTGTTGATAAAACGCGGCGGCGTTTGTGTGTAGCTTGCAGGTACCAGTACCAATTATGTAAGCATTACGTTTCCGCGGAGACGACGGCTGAGAATATTTAATTTAATTTTCCAACTTTGTGACGCGAGCGTATTTTACGTTTTTCGCGAAACCGCGGCTCGTATTATTATTATTATTTCGTTCATACTGTGATATGTATGTATCAGTTAAGACGGGAAAACGATATGTAGAACGAATTCCACGCTGTTCTCGTTTACCGAAAAGAAGAAAATAATAATAATAATGATAATAATAATAATAATAAGAAACGAGTTTTTGTAAAGACGTGTGTACACGACCACCAGTGGCTTATTCAAGATTTCGTTGAGCTCAGCCGCAGCGCTGAGCCTTCGCTCAGACGCACCGTCAAGCGCTGCCCGCCCGTACGTTCGTACATCCGCACACGGTTCTTCTTCTTTTTCAGACCGACATCGATACCGTCGATCACCGGCACTCTCTCCGACTGACCTGCAACCCGACCAAGCACCGCCGCACACATTCCTACTCGCATCCTGTCAGTAATAGGCGCATCCGTACTATCCGTCGACTGGCGTCGAGCAGCTCCGTCGATCCTACCGAATCCCCGGTATATCGCTCCCGAAACCATCATCACCAACGCCAAACCGTCCGCCGACGTCAAAGTTTGGATCCGTATCGATTCCCCGATCCCCTCAATCTGATTTCCGATCTGTCCGAAAGCACCCAAGTCCATCATAAATCGTTTCACTTTTACGACAACCTCACGGACGATCAGGGAAGCTCGCGAGGTTTTTCGCGAGTTTCAAGAGGTACGTCGCGATCCCGAGTAAAAGTCACCCCACTCACGGTATGCGTGTATTTGCCTGTCGACGAATACGTTGTCGTTTCACAATTACCGTGTGTTCACGGCGAATAAAAAAAAACAAAAAACAATATTGCCCCCTTTAAAACAACACCGTAATCGGTGGCGGGGGAATCATTTATAATTATTATATTCTATAATCGTCAACGGTACCGCGAGCGTTTACGTACCTACTACCAATAACGTTTACGCGCGTTGTTGTAGTAATAATAATAATAATAATTCTCAGGCGTTTCACAATTTCCGTCGTTACGTTACTTTTTTCACTCTCTCTCTCTCTCTCTCTCTCTCACGCTCTCTCGAGAGAAAACGACAGTTTGTTTATCGTATTAAAAAGAAAACACACATATATATATAACCTAAAGCTTCTCTCCCCCCAATCGTTCGTTCCGTTAATAAAACGTCAACATAAACTACTATTATTATACCTCGACGCGCGAGAATTTCTGATAAATAATAATATTTTATATATATATCGCGCGCGCGAGCGTACATTTTATAGTGCGTGTCGTCTTTTACGGTGAGACGGGGGGATTCGGCGGCGGTCGGTTGTGCGCGCTGAACGTCTGGGGCGGCGGCTCGTGCACAGTCGTCGGTAACACCGGTGGAGCGTATATATATTATAGTACGACGGTAGGTGGTGCAGGCGCGTTTTACAAATATTATTATTACCGCAGACGCGTTGTTGTTGTTGTTATATTCGTTTGGAAATGGCGGCGTGGCGTAGAAAATCGTATTATCGTTACGGTAAGAGGAGACTATTCTGTTTGCGTTGCTGGGCCGGTGTCGTCGAAGAAAAACGGGACGGGAAAAATGCCGAGAGAGACGATCCCGCGTGCGTACTTACTGTACATAACCGGCAGCCCTTTGTCCTCAATTTTTGCCGGTGTGCAGCACCGCGAACCGAGACCGATTCCACCGACCAGTGTAATATATAATATCGCGCAATTACCAACGCGTTTTATTCACAATGCGGGAGGGATATCTCTCTATCGTTGGATACGATTTGAATCGCGGGGAAATGTATCTATTGTCGATAAACCAAACTTCACTTCCGAAACCGACGTGCATCGAAACACATCCGTGTATCGCGCGCGCTCTTATTATCATTTTCATTAATATATTATTTATAAAAAAAAAAAAAAACGACGCGTCGATTCAAAACGTCTTCTAATATTTTCCCGGTTTTTCGCCTATATAAATGTATCGGAGTGCAGCCGTTTTACGTGCGTCTCCGGACGCCGTTTTAAATCATTAATAATAATATGACAGCACCGTGTTTCTGACAAAAACGAATACCGGGATTTTCACACGCGTTTGATCGTCGTGCCCATCATGAAAATGTTACTATCCATTCGAACACCGTAGCACTGTTCGAAATAGGCGCACGAATCCAGTGTGCGCGCGTTCACAA
The DNA here is from genome assembly GCA_032441825.1 of Chaetogeoica ovagalla. Lineage (NCBI taxonomy): Eukaryota > Metazoa > Arthropoda > Insecta > Hemiptera > Aphididae > Chaetogeoica > Chaetogeoica ovagalla. The sequence continues at coordinate 3,815,236 of CM063742.1, read as the reverse complement.
TACCGATTATCGGTTAAACGTCGACTGGTTTACACTTGTCAGAGTAGCCGCGTCCTTGAACCACGAGTTACTGGGGCACGGGGGATTCTAGTTCGATATTGATTGTAACACACAACCGCGCGAGTGTTATATTTGTTCTCGTCATTCGTCGAATACGTTTGTTTATTTAATTACACGTTCATTTTACTGATGACACATTTTATTTTGCCAATAATGTAGTGTAAACGCGTCGTCAGTGCTTAAATCAAAGTCGCGGTTCACGGACGTGACCACATTGACGAGTGTAAACCGGCCTTTATAGTTGGTCCGATTATTGTCATGATTGTGCTCCGTTTTCACACCGTCCGTTTCAACGTCGTGCATGAGCGTGGGCCCACGCAGAAAAATTCATCGGGGAGCGGTACGATAAAATCAAGACGGCGTGATGGCATAAGTCAATATATCCAATTGATTTTTGATCCGCACGACATTTCATTTATACGAGTGTATCGATAATTTAATGTCCGGGTTCCCGTCGGTAAATCAAATAATTTGTTCAAGAATTATTTCATATTGCTTTTCATATTTTTAGAACCTTGTAAATCGTATCATTATTATGGTCTAATGGCGTTAAAATTTTTAGTGCTTAAAGAATGTACTGTTCATTTTCTTTTCGTCAATATGAAATTTATAAACTCTTACTAATCAAAATATCAATGAAACGTTTATTTAAATAATAATAATAATAATAATAATAATAATATTATAATATAATATTATTATAATTATATTTAAAATTTTGAAATCCAAGGGAGGGGGGGGAGCAGATGCCCCGTTTGCAACTCCCCTCGAGGCGCCCATGTGTCCGTTATGGCTGGAATAAGTGCTCGACCGACGATCAGCACATAATATGATGGTATGCGCTGATCATCGGTCGTGATCGAGCGTTTAGTGCTTAGTTGACGGTAAACTCGGTCGGTCGAGGAAAAACGTGTGAATGTGAGTAAACCAGTAAAAGTTAATAAAATAGTAAGAAGTGTAAAATAAACGCGTATAATATAATATACATGTTTAATAAAGTAAACGTGTAAACGAGTGTACAACGGGGAATGATGAATCATTACATTAATTTTATTTCATTGAAATAAGCGAAATAGTCATAATAATTATTATTAAACGGCAAAAACACCGTGTGTGTATGTGTGATATACACACACACACACACGGTGTGTTTGCTGCGGTTAGAGGAGAACGTTATTCGCGTTTGCCCGTCATGGCTACAAGCTATGAGGCGCACGCGGTGTGTGCGTGTGTGTTCACGTTGACCGCCGCTCTTACACTGTGTAGTCCACTGGTTTCGAATCGCTATTTATATAAGCAACTATTTTCTTTTACTTTTTCTACATCTGCGTATCGTCCTAATAGATTATCAAATCAAAATCGATCATATCAATTCTTATATATCCATAATATTAGAGTATTTGAAACGTTTCAAAACTCGTCAGTCGATTATGAGCGTTTTGGAAATGCGTTCGTATTTCGAAAAAGGAAAAAAAACTACCAACTACGGAGTTCGATTAACTCGGGATCGTTTTTTCCAATGGTTTATGATTTTCACGGTATATTATAACGATTATATTGTTATATTATAATAATAATACGTCTGTCGAACCGTATAGAAATGCAAAGCCTATTCCGCGGTTAAAGTGGTTTTTTTAGTATATAATGTTTTAGCCCGAGAGCACTCGGGGTAAGGAATAGACGATAATTTTTGTGTGTGTGTGTATTTTCGTCACTCGCGATAAACTTATGTTTTTACGATTAAAAGAGATAAGTGCGATATTTAATAATAAACGAGACTGCTTGTATATTTTTAAAATTTACTACGTTCTTCTCGTACAATATCGTAAAAATGCTATTTTATTATGATTCGTATATTGTACGAGTATATATATATATATATACAGGAGTTTTAATTAAATAAAACGTATTTTCGAGAAGTGGAATTTTATAGATTATTATTTTTGAAATCTTGAAGAAAAAATAAGGAATGAGGAAGAAATTCGATTTCCAATGGCTGGGTGGCGCGCATGTCTTCCCTTCATCATTTCATTACATAAAACATTATAGTGCGGTCAGCGAAATTAGAAGGATAACTGTCGCGTCCCTAGTGCTACGAAATTACAAAACTAGGGGTTCTACGTGTGTGGTGTATATTTTGTGCAATTGGCGCGCGTTTTAAAACTACGCGTATATTTTTCATAGCACGACGTGTTTCTATCTGAAACGGTATGAACATCTGGTTGACGTAGAGGGATACCTCAATAATGCTCTCGATGAGGTAACGGTTGAAGACTGAAAGAAATGTGTCGTGAAATTGCCGTAAAATCTAAGATAAGGACTTAATTAGAAAAGGGCTCAGGGATGAAATTTTAGAACCTAGAACCCGTTCTAACAGTTTGTCCCGACGATAGTAGCGACAGCGAGGATGAAAATGTCGAATGATTTAAATGTAAATATTTTTTTTTATCGCTAATCTATATTTTTTTGTTTTGAAATTTTTTGTTATATATTTACTAATATACATACGTTTCTATTAAATAGGCGCTTGTTAATTAAATGAATCAATTTTAATTTGAAAGAGATTTTAATGGTACAAGCATATTACATAAAATTTGTGTTTATTCAATAGCGAGTATATAATCAATGATAATAGGTAACTATTGATTTCAAAATTATATTTGACGCGAAAATAGTTTATGCAGTCTTACCGAAAAGCCGCCACTGAGAGCGCGTCAATCATCCGTCTAGTTTCGCTGGCCACACTATATTACACCATATAATACATTATAATAATATGTTATGTAATATACTACTTATGTGTAATTAGATATGAAACATTATTATATGGAAGAATAAAAATGTGGCACAAAGTTGAATTTAATATAAACTTGTAAATTATATCACATTTATTTAATAACACCCCCTCTTGACTAAATTCTGGCTACGTTACTGGTAATACCTGATACATTAAGGTAATGATCAACCTGATGTTGATTGATAGACAAAATTAGTTGTAAACATTTCGTCCAATACTCTGCTAATTGCCGTGTTTTATAGTATTTCTAGACGTAATTTGCATTGAATAACTGCAATGAACTAAAAAAAAAATCACGACCAACGGGGGGCTATAGCGCCTTCAGCCACCTCCTGACTATGCATAATACCTATAATATTTAGTGTAGTCGATAATTTTTTTTTATTCTCCAGATTACCGATAATAATAATAATAATTATAGTTATTATTATAACACTATACTATTCACACATAAAAAAAAAAAATTATATTCGAAATGTTTATAAGAAATAATACTGTTTAGTTTGGAAAATTACTAGTGATGTACTCAACGACGGTCGGAATTCATTAAAAACAATTTATTATTTATATTAAAAGAAAATATTTCTATTTAAAAGACTGGGTGGAAATTTTTATTTAACGGAAACGAAATATACGAGCACACAAATTTAAAAACGAAGATCGCGTAATATTAAACGCAGTTTGTCGGCTAATCGAACCTGCAGACATCTATTAAAAGTGTTGAGAAGAAAAAATGAATTGGTGTTACATCAAAAAGTTGGTAAATATTTTGATCGGCTGAACACTTTTAATTTCTTTTTTTTTTTTAAATTAAAGTTTCGTTCGTATCTGTTCTTTTCAAATCGTTTTATCTAAAAAATCACTGAATGTCATATCACGACTTCACAATGTGAGTGGACCAGCCACACTTTTGGATTTTACGGACCATACTGAATTCGTAATTCAATTTACGGGGACCACTTATATTTTATACTTTTTATAACGGTTAGGCCATAAGTCTTAGATGCCTTTTCAGAGATTTTTTTTTTTTTGGGGAAGGCTGCAACCTCAGTCCGTCATAAATACGCGCCCATCATAAGTCTTATACGAAATTAAAAAAAAAAGAAAAAGATAAAATACATTTATATATTAATAAAGGATTCTTTTATATTTCGATGACAAAATTATTTAAGTTTAATTATTACATAACAATTTAAGCTTATGGTATCGAGCAGTCAAGTATTAAAAATGTTTAATCTTGTTAATGTCATACATTATTCTTGCTGCTCGATTTAAATTAGGTTTTTTTTTTTTTGTATTTTTGGCTCCAATAAAGTTACTGCGCAAGACGAAGAGTCCTCATTTCAAGCTGACGCCGGGTCCGGGACTTTTAAAAGCCGTGATCGATAAAAATATTTTTTTCGTATAAATACACCGTTGTTGAAAATTGAATATGAAATCTTCGTTGTTTTTTTCACTCAGCAATGGGCGAGTTCACTTTTGACGCGTAGAACCGAACGTGAGATTTCGATAGAGACGACTGGATTTCGCTTCTGAGCGTGCAGTCGGACGATAAATCGATGAGGCCATTGGTTGTGTTTCGTTCATATTTAAATATTGAAGTTTTATCGTTGTTGGAATAACGTTGAAATTCTTCTGCGGACCAACGGGATTTTCTCGCGAACCACCGCAGTTGACGATCGCGGACGGTACGCTATGGTTTATTATCGGAATATTAACGTTCTAGCAATATTTTACAGTAATGATAAAATAATTCGAAATCAAATTTATTTTTCATAAATTACTTCACCATTATAGCTATTTATAATACGGTGGTATAATGGGAAATTTTTTTCTTTTTTCCCGTAAGTCATCTAATGCTTAACAACGCAGTTACGACAACGGTATACGCGTCGTAGATACGTGTATATACGTATAATTAATTTAGACAACAATCTGTTGGGGCGAAGATGACGACGGCGTCGCGCGCGTGCCGCGGAAACACTTTACCGCGTTTCTCGCATATAATAAAATAAGCTCTCCACCTCATCGCCATCACCACTCCGATATAATAATAATAATAATAATAATAAGACGACGACGACGACGCTATGATGGAATCAGTAGTGCAGACGGTGGCCTGAAATTATATATAAAATAATAATAATAATAATAATAATAATGATGATGATGATGATGAGAAAGCGATGATTATTATCGCGTATTGTGTATAATTAATTTAAGGTCGGCTGTAACGCGATGGCACGAATTGTGCGCGTACACACTGTCTTAACTCATCCGGCCGTTCTTATTTCTCTCTACTCGCGTATACGTATCCGTAACGTTTTACCGATTTACGCGACGGGAGTGGGTCTGTTTGTTTGTTTTTTTTTCTTTTTTAAATTTTTTTTTTATTATAATTTCGGTCCGTCGTCAAACTGCCGTTGCGACGGCGACGACGAGAACGTGTCTGTTTCTCGTCTTGGTGTGTATTTATATAAACGATTTCTCGCCGTAATCTCCGCCGTCCGCGTCGTTGTATATACGTACATTTATACACGGAATAATTATGTAATATTATTCGTTTAGTAATTAAAAGAATTCGCGAAAAACGAACGGTGTTCTCGTTTACTAACAAACCCATCATCAAAACTCAGACACGGTAAAATATTCGGTTCTTTTTTTGAGACAAAAAAAAAAAAATTAATAAATACGCCGTAGGTTTGCGTGCGCCAAACATAAGTATACGTACACAAATCTTACAATATACCGCTGCACAAACGCTCACTTCTTCGCGATATCCTCTGCAAATCCTCGAAATCTAATGTCTAAAAAAAAACAAAAACTTACTAATGTATAATAACTGTATTGTTATTCTCAAAACCATATTGGACTTGCGATGAAAAGAATTCGAGAGGCTCATCTAAAGAAAAAAAACCGATGTAAAAAAAATTTCCATTTTTCATCCGGTCAAAAATACAAACGCCTAATCACTAACGTTTTAAACTTTATCCCGTATATATATATGCAGACCTTCTTAAAGGACGCCCGTGACAAACGGAGTTCCCAGAACCCAATACACGATTCCATCTGACCACCCAACCGTCCAGAAGATCCAACGAGAATAGACTCAAGTGTCGACGGCTTGGAGATTTCTTAAATTAACACACACGTATATTACTCGTGGTTATTTTATATAAACGATAACTAAAGTCATAGCGTCGCGAAGTGCTGTCGTTATGGACTTCAATCAAGCCAACACCAGGTGCCCGAACGAATACCATTTCGGCTTATTGTATACTAAAAATAATCTGTACAGATCGCTGAATTATCGATTAAAAATTACAAAAAAAAAATAAAAAGTTACGCGCGCTGTGGTGCTCGGCTTACGTTTCTCCCGCAGAAGATTTCAGAGAAAATAATTCGTTCGTGCTGGTCGCTGATTAATTTCATAAATATCTTCAAAATTAATCGACTAACTTTAAAGGGGGTAAAAAAAAAAAAAAAAAAATTGCCAATACTCAATATTATTTTCGATTTGAAATTGAAATGTATATATACAAACGTACGGCGACTAGACCCGAGATTTGTCGAAAGTTGATTTGAGTTTGCCGTGCGCACACTTGAGGAGATCGCACACCTAGACGATTCAGACCGGCGATCGCACACGTAAAACGATCAATTCAATGCGTGGTGGCTGGGAGATGGAGGCGTTGACTTATGGATGACTCGCACTGGTTGCCACTGAGTTCTGCAGATACCGAGATCTGCTTCACGTCTGATAGAGGGCATATACACTTGAAGCGATCGACTTAAGCGCCCCATACACGGTCAGTTTTGAATGACAATCAATGTGATTGACATTCATGACTGACCATGTATGTGTATGACTGATAATGACTGACAGTCAAATTTTATGACTGATGAAATTCAAACATGTTTGAATTTTTATCATCAGTCAAGATGATTGACATTCATGATTGGCCGTGTATGTCTATGAATGTAAAATTTTCAATACTTTCAATACTGACAATTGTGTTGACTTATAAAATAAAATAACCGAATGACTGAAGACTGTCAGTTTTGATTGACCGTATATAGTTGTTATCAATCGTCAGTCAATGATCATACTTGACTGTCAATCACATTGATTGTCATTCAAAACTGACCGTGTATGGGGCGCTTTAAGACGTTCCGAAGCGTTAGGAAACCGACTGCTGGACTGCTAGTAATAGAGTCGATTGGACATCACGAAAACACGACGGGAAAAAAACGTTTCGCGGCGTACGTGTTACGCGAGCACGATATCGAGAACCGTTTAAAAAAAAAAAAAACGAATTTTATATTGTTCGCTGCGGAAACTCTGAATGCGATAAATAATAATAATAATAATAATAAAAAAAAATTATTATTCCGCGTATTGTACGCGCGGCAGTGTATACCGTCTTCGCGGTGTTATTGTCGCGGCAAAGTTTAAAACCGTCGTCGCGGAGTAACTGAGAATTTCGCACGCGTGGTGCGCGCAGCGTTCCGTTTTTCCGCGGTCGCCCAACGTTTATATAAATTTCTCGTCGTCGTTTCCGCACACAAACACACACACACATATTAGTTGTTGTATTTGGGGGGCTATTCCGGTGTAAAATAGTTTTGTAAACGACGACGGCGCAACGCACAAAAGACGGCGGTATATAATACAAAGTTTTTTTCTATTGACGACGACAATGACTGTACAACGACGACGACGACGACGACGACGAAGACACGTCTTTCCTAAATTACGCGTATTACAAGTACAGTGTGCGCGCACACGTTCGGCGCACTGTTACTGCTGCCGGTCGCATAGTTTCGAGAACGTTACGCTACGACGACGGCGTTGTACAAAATTCAACTGTAACTTTGCTTTTGTTCGCCCTCGTGCGAGTGTGTGTACACGCCGCCGAGTACATAATATAATAACAATAATAATAATAATAATAATAATAATAATAATAATAATAATAATAATAATAATAATAATAATAATAATAATAATAATAATAATAATAATAATAATAATAATAATATTAATATATTGCGGTGTATATAGGTATATAAACGTATATAAACGCTTTTGCAACAGAAACGGTAGTAGTGCGGCGTTCGGAAACATCGTCCGCGGTGCGTGTTTCGCTAACGACGACGGGAGGGGGGGGACGTTATTTCTATATATTCGTATAGGTGTATAGAGAAATAAACGTCTCGTCGTTGACGGTTTTTTTTTTTTTTTTTTTGAAAGAAATTTTTATTATTATTATTTTTTACAAAAATCTATTTTATTACGTACAAAAGAAAACCACGAGGATATCGGGGGGTTTTTTTTTGTTTTTTTTTTAGTTCGAAAATAACTACGAGGAGTGGCTGTATTGAGTTTTTTTTTTTTTTTTTTCAATCCGGAGATTGGTTTTTAACAAAATGTTTTACAATAAATGACTTCTCCACTTTTCTCTATCATTCGCTATATTCTTAAGTTCCCTGTAGGTGGTGACTCCTGCATCCCGCATTATTTGACTTATGTATCTCGTCCTAGGTCTTCCTCTTGATCTTGTGCCCTCTATCATTCCTTCGATTATTATACTATGTAGTTCATCTCCATGCCTTATCGTGTGTCCTATCATCTGCCATCTCCTCCTCTTTATAATGTCTATTAATGTTCGTTTTTCATCTATTGTCCTCAGGATGTCTTCATTTGATCTTCTATCAATCCAGCTTATTCTCCGCATTTTTCTCCAACACCACATCTCAAAAGCTTCTAACATATCTTTTTCTTTCTTATTAATTGTCCAGGTCTCGCTTCCATATAATGCCACACTCCAGACATATGTTTTTATGAGCCGTTTCTTCGTTACTATGTTCATATTTTTTGATGTTAGTAATTTTCTCTTTTTGAGGAATGTATTCTTTGCTTGACCTATCCTACTTCTGATTTCTTTAATTGATTTCCCGTCGTCTGTTATAATGCTGCCTAGGTATTTGAAATAGTCTACTTGGGTAATTTCTTTATTATCTAATGATATATTTATAGATGGTATGTTTTTCTTGTAGCATACTAGGGTTTTGGTCTTGGCTGCATTTATTTTCAGACTATATTCTTTGAACGTAATATTCATTGCATTTAATGCTGCTTGTAAGTCTTCCTCAGATGTTGCAAGAATGACTATATCATCAGCGAAGCGAAGCATTGTTATTAGTACTCCTCCTATTTTCACTCCAATTCCTTTTTGTTCTAAACAAAGCTTTATGGCATTTATTGCTTTTTCAATAAATACATTGAACAATGCAGGTGAAAGTGGGCACCCTTGTCTAACACCTTTTTGGATTTTGGCAGTCACTGTTGTTGTATTAATATTAATAATGGTTTCTTGTTGTTCATAAATCTTATAGAGAATACGTCTGTCTTTAAAATCTATCTCAGTTTCTTCCAAAATCTTAAAGAGACTTGTCCAATTTATGCTATCAAATGCTTTTTCTAGGTCTACAAAAGCCATATAAGTGATTTTTTGTCTCTCAATTTGTTTTTCAAGTATTACTCTTAGACCTAAAATAGCCTCCCTAGTTCCTTTGTTCTTCCGGAAACCATATTGATCATTTGCTAATCTAGCTTCTATTCTCTTACTTATCCTTTTGCTTACAATTATTGCCAGTATTTTAGCCGCATGCGATATCAAGCTTAGGGTCCTAAAATTTTCGCACTGGTTGGCTCTGGGTTTTTTTGGTAGGATAACTAATCTACTACATCCAAAATCTCTCGGAATTTTTCCAGTCTCGTATATTTGACATAATAGTTCGTACAGAGCGTTCTTTATTTCATCTCCTGCCTGTTGTAGGAGTTCTGTGTTTAATTTGTCTGGACCTGGTGCTTTGTTTTTCTTCATTGTTTTAAGTGCGTCTTCAAATTCTGATTTTAGGATTCTTGTATCTGCATTTGTATTAAAGTCACCGTCGGTTAGGTTTTCAACGAGTACGATTAAGTCGGTGTTTTCTTCTTCTCCATATAGTTCTTCTACGTATTCTTTCCATCTATTCGCTATCGCTATTTCCTCTATAAGTAAATTTCCCTCTTTGTCCTTTACGTGTGTACATTGTGAATTTTTTTCGTTGAAGTATCGTTTGATGAGTTTATATGCCTTGTCCTGTTGATTGTATTTCATCATATTGTCTATTTCTTCACAATTATTTTCGATCCACATCTCTTTGGCTTCTTTTGCTTCACGGTTTATTTTATTTCTTAACGTCTTATATTGTTTTCTACTTTCTTCATCTGTTTTGTTTTTAAGCAATCTTCTTTTTTCTATATCTTGAACTATTTCTATTGTTATCCATTCGCGTTTCGGTGTTGGTTTCTCCTTAGTTAATATTTCTTCTGCAGACTGTAAAATAGATTCTTTTATGCGACGCCATCCATGTTCTATATTATTACAATCATCTGTCTTCGGCTTACTTTTGGTTTCCAGTTTTTCTTTGCATTTCTCTTCAAACAGTTTTCTTATTTCTGGTTGCTTTAGTTGACACAAATTCCATTTATGCCCTTTATTTTTTGGTTTTTCTAACTTCTTGAATTTCAATACGGACTTGATCATTACCAGGTTGTGGTCACTGTCAATATCAGCTCCTGGGTAAGATTTACTTGATTTGATCTGATTTTTATACCTATTCTTTACCATGATATAGTCTATTTGGTATCTGTTAATATCACCTGGCATTTTGTATGTATAGCGTCTTCTTTTATGATTCATGAATAAAGTATTGGTTATGATTAAATCATGTTGTCTGCAAAATTCGACAAGACGGTCGCCTCTTTCATTCCGTGTTCCGAGTCCATATTTACCAACTTCTCTGCCGTCTGTATTTTCACCCACAATCGCATTCCAATCCCCCATGATAATTAGATTTTCCTTACTATTTGTAAGACTAATGAGTTCTTCTATCTTTTCGTAGATCTCCTCTACTTCTTCATCGTTCGCTTGTGTTGTGGGCATATATGCTTGTATTATTGTGATGTCATTTGGAGCAGATTTCAATTTGATCATTATCAATCTGTCATCGTAAGCAATGTGACTTTTCACACATTGTGCCCATTTTTTATTCAGAATAATGCCAACTCCATTTCTTCCATTATCACCACCGGAATAGATGACTCTGTATTCTCCCGATATAAAGTCACCTTGACCATTCCATCTCATTTCACTTATCCCCAGAATATCAATTTTGAGACGTTTCATCTCAATCTTAAGATTTTCTAATTTCCCTGTTTGCAACAGGGTTCTGACATTCCATGTTCCTATCATACTACAAGGATTTCGCTTGGTGACGACCTGAGGTACCTTGTTTGGCCTCCTGCCGGGAATAACCTCTCCGATAAGGTCGTTTCCATACATTATATCATTTATTGTGCTGTTCATTTGTTAATTGACTAAGGAGATTAATGTGGTAGTTTCCTCTTGCTTTCCACATCGCAGTGAAGTAACTGTGTTCATGGTCTCCATGCACGCCTATTACTTCCACCTGTCTATAGCTGTACCTGCTTACGAAGCATCCACCTATAGCCAGTACTGAAGGCGCTGCTGCTCACCTTCAGGTCCATTTTTGTCGCCTTTTACGACAGGCATGGACTACCGTGGGTGTATTCTGCCCCCCTACCCACAGGGGTTATTTTTTAGGTTTTTTTTTTAGTTCGAAAATAACTACGAGGAGTGGCTGTATTGAGTAACGAGAGATTATTATCGAATTACGACGTGTATTATGACTGTTCGATTCGCTTTCATAGGAGTTTCGCCAGCGGTGTAGACAGAAATTAGTCAAGGGAGGGGGTGGCAGGGGCATATTTACTTCATCCCCTAGGGGGCGGGGCGAGTAGAAAAACGGCCCGTCGAATCTGCCGCTAACTTAGAATTATCGAAAAATTATATGAAACTAATAAGTTTTAAATAAAAAAAAGTTTTATTACATTTTAGTTTTAGTTCGATTAATTTTAGTTGTCAGTAGATATAGGTACATACACAAGTATCTAGGGGGAGGGCGATCGCCCCATCGTCCCCCCCTTGTATACGCCCCTGGGGGGGTGGGAGGATGGAGTTTATAAAATCATTTACTTTATTTTTATCAAACTCGAAACGCGCGTTATTTTTGACAAGACGAAAAACAATGAATGTACTCACGATTTGTAGCAAACCGAATTACAAATCCCTTTTATACAAAGACGAGTTCGAAAAAAAAAGGAATATTCAAACCGCGTATTTTGCTAATTTTAGAACAAAATTCTTAATTTTCGTGCATATTTAAAACGCGTGTCCATTTTTTTTTTTTTTTTGTAAAAAATGATATCTTTTCTTATTTTTACTATTAATAGTATTACTATTATTATTCTATGTATAAAAAAAACGAGGAAACCGTTAAACACCCCCTGGCTACGCCACTGGTTGTACCAATACAGTTCAATAGCTCATCATAACGTGCGATTTACCATTTTCGTAAACGGTTTTGAAAAAGTCCATTCGTTTCTCTCGGGAAATTCACGCGAGAATAATTTCTTCTTTATAAGAGCCACTCCTGTTTTGACGGATCTTCTTTTTTTTTTTTTTTTTTAATTTCGTTCATACACCAAACGAACGCAACGGTTAAGTATTGTCTTCTTGTTTTTGTCCAACGCGTACACTCTCACTGATTGTAGGGAAGGGGGAAGGAAAGAAAATAAATCGGCGCAACGAACACATTTAATTCAGCGAAATACGGTTTAACGGAATACAGACAATACGACATTAAACACACTGTAGAGCGATGTACGAGATCGATTTGCCTGTCGACAAATCGAATCGTTCGGTTAGGTACGGAGTTCGACAACTGATAAAGCCGATTCGTTTGCCGACTGAAATTTTTGACAACGAATCGTTCCGTGTATAATGGGGAGCCTTTTAAAGCGCGGTGCAGATAAGGGGGATAACGTTGCGGTATATTTATGATGATGAACTATTACGGATATGACTTCATCGACCAGTTTATTGTAGTCGGTGTTCGTTTTGCACAATGGTTTACGCGTGCGAGGGCATCGTTCAAAGCGGTTTCATAAAAACGCGCGTTGCGTGTTGACGGGATTGTGCCGGGGACGCGAAAAATCCGAAATCGAATTCCCAGTGAAATTTGGTAAAACCGCTACCGAGAGTTTATCGTTAATGTCCGACGTAAACGTGCGGCGGTACGCGGAGATGTCGCGTGTTTATCGAGTTGCGCAAACGAGAGGGTAAGCGAAAAAGTCTGAGCGTGTGGGCCAACCGCGCTCGCTCTTCAAAAGCGGACTACGACGAGACAAGATGATTGTGGACGAATACGTCGCGGCAGCAAAGTGTGTTAATCGACGTTGTATTGTTTAAAAGTCTCGACAACACACACAGAAAACTCAGGATATCAAAGATTATTTTTAAATAAAGAAAAACAAGTAGTATATTATGTAAAATAATATCTATTTAAATCATAGGTTCTCAAACATATTTCATGCACCGCCCACTTTGACAATCAAAATTCTTTTAGTGCCTCCCAAAATTTTTAAACTTACCAATTGTTGTTTATCTTTAAACAGTTATCACAATTATTATATTTAAACATGCCATATTCTATTTTAGAGTTTAAACTTACATTTTAAAGGAGCGTTTTTAATAAGAGCATAAAAAAACGCATACTTAATCGAATTTCGATGTATTTTTATTAAAGTTTAAACAAATCTTTGAATTTAAATTTATCGAGCTTACTTAATGTGATGGATGAACCTGATGTAGTTTAGCCAGTTTTTTTTATATCAGGCTCGAATTTACTTAAATACATTCGTAAGTCGCCACGTTCGGTGACAAGCAGCAGATTTCTTTTAGTTATTGGTGTTGTTACGGCACTGAAACAATCCGCGTATCAATATACATTTATCTTTAAGTAAATTCGAGCCTGATATAATCGACCATCCAGTAATAAATTAAATTCGATTTTGCTTTAATAATACATCGAAATTCGACAAGTATGCGTTTTTATGTTATTATGATAAACTTTTAAATAGAGTAAATGTTTTAACAATAATTGTGATACTGTTTAAGAAACAACATGTAATTTAAAAATTTGAGAAACAGAATTGTTGTCAATCATCATTGTTTGAAACCTATGATTAAATATTTATTTTCATAATAACTACCGTTTTTCTTTGTTAAATAATCTTTGATCGTGTGTATTGTGAAACAATACAACGTCGATTAACACACTTTGCTGCGGCGTATTCGTCCAATTTTTGTCCGTCGAATAAGCATGGTTGGCAACACATAAAATTTTTACATATTGAATAATAACGATAAATCTCGTAATTGTTTAATTTCACTGATCGATTTCATTTTCGCGTTCCGTCACACGCAACGCGTTTTTATGAAGTTTGCGCGTTTGTAAACGAACACCATTTAAACTGGTCGATGAGTCATATATCATCATAAATATGCGCAACGTTATCCCCTTATCTGCACCGCGCTCGCTCCCATATACACGGAACGATTCGTTGTCAAAATTTCAGTCATTGCATATTTGTCGAATCGATATTTTAGGCAAATCGATCTCGTCATCGCTCTATGTGTTTAATGTCGTATTGTCTGTATTCCGTTAAACCATGTTTCGCATAAATGTTTCGTTGCGCCGATTTATTTTCTTTTCCTTCCCCTTCCTACAATCAGTGAGTACGCGTTAAGAAGACAATACTTTCGTTGCGTTCGTTTGGTGTATGAACGAAATTAAAAAAAAAAGAAGATCCGTCAAAACAGGGTGGCTCTTATAAAGAAGAAATTATTCTCGCGTGAATTTCAAACCGTTTACGAAAATGGTAAATCGCACGTTATGATGAGCTATTGAACTGTGTACAACCAGTGGCGTAGCCATTTCTCGTATTTTTATACGAATAGTAATACTATTAATAGTAAAAATGAAAGATATCATTTTTACAAAAAAAAAAAAATGGACACGCGTAAATATGCACGAAAATTAATTTTGTTCTAAAAAGCAAAATACGCGGTTTTAATATTCCTTTTTCGAACTCGTCTTTGATTTGTAATTCGGTTTGCTACAAATCGTAGTACATTCATTGTTTTCGTCTTGTCAATAAATAACGCGTTTCGAGTTTGATAAAAATAAAGTGATTTTATAAACTCCATCCTCCCCCAGGGGAATACGATCTTCCCTGATACTTGTGTGTACCTATATCTACTGACAACTAAAATTAATCGAACTAAAACTAAATGTAATAAAATTTTTATTTAAAACTTATTAGTTTCATATAATTTTTCGATAATTCTAAGTTCGGCAGATTCGACGCCGTTTTCTATAAGTGGTGAAGTATTGCCCTT
The DNA here is from genome assembly GCA_032441825.1 of Chaetogeoica ovagalla. Lineage (NCBI taxonomy): Eukaryota > Metazoa > Arthropoda > Insecta > Hemiptera > Aphididae > Chaetogeoica > Chaetogeoica ovagalla. The sequence goes on along the minus strand of CM063742.1, from coordinate 3,800,005 downwards.
GACTAACTGTCTCACCGCTGGCGAAACTCCTATGAAAGCGAATCGCTAATACACGTCGTATTCGATAATAATCTCTCGTTACTCAACCACTCCTCGTAGTTATTTTCGACAAATTATTTAAACAAAACTAGACTGTAAAAGGCGACAAATGGACCGAAGGTCAGCGTTCAGTATGTGAACAATTCTGATACAGCTATGAAAATTGGTAATAGGCGTCCGTAGTTACTTCACTGCGATGTTAAGAAAACTACCGTGTTCGATCTAACAAATGAACAGCTCTAAATGTGAATGTATGGAAACGACCTTGTAGATAAAACAATCCTCAGGTCGTCACCAGCATCGCACTGTGATAGGAACATGTCAACCTGTTGCAGACAGGAAATTAAAAATCTTGAATGAATCTCAATTTCTGAATAAAACAGATGGTCGGAATCGGGAGAATACAGAAGTCATCTATTCCGGTGGTGATAATGGAAAGAAGTTGGCATTATTCTGAATAAATATTGCTTACGATAAATTGTTGATCAGAATTATCTGTTGTATTACAACATATATGCCCGCAAACTATCTAAAAAGATAAGAACTCATTAGTCTTACAAATAATAAAATCTTATCATGAGGACAGAATGCGATATAATCACGGTAAATGACACGGAATGAAAAGAGAGACCGAAATTTTGCGTACAACAATGATCCAATACTTTATTCATGAATCATAAAAGAAGAACGCTACACAAAATGCCAGGTTTTAACAGATACCAAATAATATGTCATGTTGAAAATAGGTATAAATCAGATAATAAATCTTGCAAACTGAATGACCACACTACAATGATCATTTAAAATTCGAAATTAAAACAAAAAATAAAGAGCATAAATATTTGTGTCACTAAAAACCGAAATAAGAAAACTTTGTTTGAAGAAAATGCAGAAAACTGACAAAAATGAGCCGAAGACGATGTTATGTATGACATGGATGGCGTCGCATAAGAATTATTTTAGTCTGCAGAAGAAATTAACTGAAACACCAGTATAACAATGAAATAGTTCGATATATGAAAAGAAGATTATGCAAAACAAAACAAGAAGAAAGAGAAAACAGTATACGTTATAAAAGCAAGATGTGGATCGAAAATATTGTGAAGAAACAGACAATATGATGAAACATCACATGAAGTATATAAACTCATCAAACGATACTTCAACGAAAAAATTCTGTGTCGTAGGACAAAGATTTACTTATGAAGAAACGATAACGATGGAAGGTAGAAGACTATATAGAAGAAGAAAACCGATACTCGTATCGTTAACTAACCTGACTTTTCAAATGCAGATACAGAATTAAAATCGAATTTGAACGCACTTAAAACAATGAGAAAACAAGCACCGAGTCGAACAAACAACGCAGAAACTAACAGGCAGGAGATGAAAATAAGAAACGCTCTGAATATTATGTTTGACTGGAAAAATTCCATTTTATCTAAAAACCAGGTAAAGTTCTATGTTTAATGAAACAAGAAAAATATAAGATGCATTGTTCAATGTATTTATTGAAAAAATAAATAGCTTTGTTTAGAACAAAAGGAATTGGAGAATTAATGTGCTTCGCTTCGCTGATGATATAGTCATTCTTGCAACATCTGAGGAAGACTTAAACAGCATTAAATGCAATGAATATTACGTTCAAGAATATAGTCTGAAAATAAATGCAGCCAAGACCAAAACCTAGTATGCTACAAAAAACATACCATCTATAAATATATCATTAGATAATAAAGAAATTACCCAAGTAGACTATTTCAAATACCTAGGCAGCATTATAACAGACGACGAAATCAATTAAAGAAATCAAGTAGGTAAACATTCCTCAAAAGAAAATTACTAACATCTAATATAAGAAAAAACAAGGTGACGCGGACAAGAAGAAAAGATATGTTAGAAGCTTTTGAGATGTGGTGTTGGAGAAAAATGCGGAGAATAAGCTGGATTGATAGAAGATCAAATGAAGACATCTGAGGACAATAGATGAAAAACGACATTAATAGACATTAAGGAAGATGGCAGATGATAGGACACGATAAGGCTGAACTTAGTATAATAATCGAAGGAATGATGAGGGCACAAGATCAAGAGGAAGACCTAGGGCAGATACATAAGTCAAAATATTACACCACCTACAGGAACTTAAGAATATGGCATGATAGAGAAAAGTGGAGAAGTCATTTATTGTAAAACATTTTGTTAAAAACCAATCTCCATTGAAAAAAAAAATACAACTCCTAAATATTGTTTCGAACTAAAAAACAAAAAACCCCGATATAATTTTATTTTGTACGTAATAAAATAGATTTTTGTAAAAATAATAATAATAAAAATTTCTTTCAAAAAAAAACCGTCAACGACAGACGTTTATTCTCTATACACCTATACGAAATATATGAAATAACGTCCCCCTCCCGTCGTTAAACACGCACCGCGGACGATGTTTCAACGCCGCTACCGTTTCTGTTGCAAAACTTTATATACGTTTATATACCTATATACACCGCAATATATTAATATTATTATTGTTATTATTATTATTATTATTATTATTATTATTATTATTATTATTACTATTATTATTAGTATTATTGTTATTATATTATGTACTCGGCGGCGTGTACACACACTCGCACGAGGGCGAACAAAGCAGTTACAGTTGAATTTTGTACAACGCCGTCGTCGTAGCGTAACGTTCTCGAAACTATGCGACCGGCAGCAGTAACAGTGCGCCGAACGTGTGCGCGCACACTGTACTTGTAATACGCGTAATTTAGGAAAGACGTGTCTTCGTCGTCGTCGTCGTCGTCGTTGTACAGTCATTGTCGTCGTCAATAGAAAAAAACTTTGTATTATATACCGCCGTCTTTTGTGCGTTGCGCCGTCGTCGTTTACAAAACTATTTTACACCGGAATAGCCCCCCAAATACAACAACTAATATGTGTGTGTGTGTTTGTGTGCGGAAACGACGACGAGAAATTTATATAAACGTTGGGCGACCGCGGAAAAACGGAACGCTGCGCGCACCACGCGTGCGAAATTCTCAGTTACTCCGCGACGACGGTTTTAAACTTTGCCGCGACAATAACACCGCGAAGACGGTATACACTGCCGCGCGTACAATACGCGGAATAATAATTTTTTTTTATTATTATTATTATTTATCGCATTCAGAGTTTCCGCAGCGAACAATATAAAATTCGTTTTTTTTTTTTTTTAAACGGTTCTCGGTATCGTGCTCGCGTAACACGTACGCCGCGAAACGTTTTTTTCCCGTCGTGTTTTCGTGATGTCCAATCGACTCTATTACTAGCAGTCCAGCAGTCGGTTTCCTAACGCTTCGGAACGTCTTAAAGCGCCCCATACACGGTCAGTTTTGAATGACAATCAATGTGATTGACAGTCAAGTATGATCATTGACTGACGATTGATAACAACTATATACGGTCAATCAAAACTGACAGTCTTCAGTCATTCGGTTATTTTATTTTATAAGTCAACACAATTGTCAGTATTGAAAGTATTGAAAATTTTACATTCATAGACATACACGGCCAATCATGAATGTCAATCATCTTGACTGATGATAAAAATTCAAACATGTTTGAATTTCATCAGTCATAAAATTTGACTGTCAGTCATTATCAGTCATACACATACATGGTCAGTCATGAATGTCAATCACATTGATTGTCATTCAAAACTGACCGTGTATGAAGACGCTTAAGTCGATCGCTTCAAGTGTATATGCCCTCTATCAGACGTGAAGCAGATCTCGGTATCTGCAGAACTCAGTGGCAACCAGTGCGAGTCATCCATAAGTCAACGCCTCCATCTCCCAGCCACCACGCATTGAGTTGATCGTTTTACGTGTGCGATCGCCGGTCTGAATCGTCTAGGTGTGCGATCTCCTCAAGTGTGCGCACGGCAAATTCAAATTAACTTTCGACAAATCTCGGGTCTAGTCGCCGTACGTTTGTATATATACATTTCAATTTCAAATCGAAAATAATATTGAGTATTGGCAATTTTTTTTTTTTTTTTTTACCCCCTTTAAAGTTAGTCGATTAATTTTGAAGATATTTATGAAATTAATCAGCGACCAGCACGAACGAATTATTTTCTCTGAAATCTTCTGCGGGAGAAACATAAGCCGAGCACCACAGCGCGCGTAACTTTTTATTTTTTTTTTTGTAATTTTTAATCGAAAATTCAGCGATCTGTACAGATTATTTTTAGTATACAATAAACCGAAATGGTATTCGTTCGGGCACCTGGTGTTGGCTTGATTGAAGTCCATAACGACAGCACTTCGCGACGCTATGACTTTAATTATCGTTTATATAAATTAACCACGAGTAATATACGTGTGTGTTAATTTAAGAAATCTCCAAGCCGTCGACACTTGAGTCTATTCTCGTTGGATCTTCTGGACGGTTGGGTGGTCAGATGGAATCGTGTATTGGGATCTGGGAACTCCGTTTGTCACGGGCGTCCTTTAAGAAGGTCTGCATATATATATATATATATACGGGATAAAGTTTAAAATGTTAGTGATTAGGCGTTTGTATTTTTGACCGGATGAAAAATGGAAATTTTTTTTACATCGGTTTTTTTTCTTTAGATGAGCCTCTCGAATTCTTTTCATCGCAAGTCCAATATGGTTTTGAGAATAACAATACAGTTATTATACATTAGTAAGTTTTGTTTTTTTAGACATTAGATTTCGAGGATTTGCAGAGGATATCGCGAAGAAGTGAGCGTTTGTGCAGCGGTATATTGTAAGATTTGTGTACGTATACTTATGTTTGGCGCACGCAAACCTACGGCGTATTTATTAATTTTTTTTTTTTTGTCTCAAAAAAAGAACCGAATATTTTACCGTGTCTGAGTTTTGATGATGGGTTTGTTAGTAAACGAGAACACCGTTCGTTTTTCGCGAATTCTTTTAATTACTAAACGAATAATATTACATAATTATTCCGTGTATAAATGTACGTATATACAACGACGCGGACGGCGGAGATTACGGCGAGAAATCGTTTATATAAATACACACCAAGACGAGAAACAGACACGTTCTCGTCGTCGCCGTCGCAACGGCAGTTTGACGACGGACCGAAATTATAATAAAAAAAAAATTTAAAAAAGAAAAAAAAACAAACAAACAGACCCACTCCCGTCGCGTAAATCGGTAAAACGTTACGGATACGTATACGCGAGTAGAGAGAAATAAGAACGGCCGGATGAGTTAAGACAGTGTGTACGCGCACAATTCGTGCCATCGCGTTACAGCCGACCTTAAATTAATTATACACAATACGCGATAATAATCATCGCTTTCTCATCATCATCATCATCATTATTATTATTATTATTATTATTATTTTATATATAATTTCAGGCCACCGTCTGCACTACTGATTCCATCATAGCGTCGTCGTCGTCGTCGTCTTATTATTATTATTATTATTATTATTATTATTATTATTATTATTATTATTATTATTATTATTATTATTATTATATCGGAGTGGTGATGGCGATGAGGTGGAGAGCTTATTTTATTATATGCGAGAAACGCGGTAAAGTGTTTCCGCGGCACGCGCGCGACGCCGTCGTCACCTTCGCCCCAACAGATTGTTGTCTAAATTAATTATACGTATATACACGTATCTACGACGCGTATACCGTTGTCGTAACTGCGTTGTTAAGCATTAGATGACTTACGGGAAAAAAGAAAAAAATTTCCCATTATACCACCGTATTATAAATAGCTATAATGGTGAAGTAATTTATGAAAAATAAATTTGATTTCGAATTATTTTATCATTACTGTAAAATATTGCTAGAACGTTAATATTCCGATAATAAACCATAGCGTACCGTCCGCGATCGTCAACTGCGGTGGTTCGCGAGAAAATCCCGTTGGTCCGCAGAAGAATTTCAACGTTATTCCAACAACGATAAAACTTCAATATTTAAATATGAACGAAACACAACCAATGGCCTCATCGATTTATCGTCCGACTGCACGCTCAGAAGCGAAATCCAGTCGTCTCTATCGAAATCTCACGTTCGATTCTACGCGTCAAAAGTGAACTCGCCCATTGCTGAGTGAAAAAAACAACGAAGATTTCATATTCAATTTTCAACAACGGTGTATTTATACGAAAAAAATATTTTTATCGATCACGGCTTTTAAAAGTCCCGGACCCGGCGTCAGCTTGAAATGAGGACTCTTCGTCTTGCGCAGTAACTTTATTGAAGCCAAAAATACAAAAAAAAAAAAACCTAATTTAAATCGAGCAGCAAGAATAATGTATGACATTAACAAGATTAAACATTTTTAATACTTGACTGCTCGATACCATAACTAAATTGTTATGTAATAATTAAACTTAAATAGTTTTGTCATCGAAATATAAAAGAATCCTTTATTAATATATAAATGTATTTTATCTTTTTCTTTTTTTTTTAATTTCGTATAAGACTTATGATGGGCGCGTATTTATGACGGACTGAGGTTGCAGCCTTCCCCAAAAAAAAAAAAAATCTCTGAAAAGGCATCTAAGACTTATGGCCTAACCGTTATAAAAAGTATAAAATATAAGTGGTCCCCGTAAATTGAATTACGAATTCAGTATGGTCCGTAAAATCCAAAAGTGTGGCTGGTCCACTCACATTGTGAAGTCGTGATATGACATTCAGTGATTTTTTAGATAAAACGATTTGAAAAGAACAGATACGAACGAAACTTTAATTTAAAAAAAAAAAAAAATTAAAAGTGTTCAGCCGATCAAAATATTTACCAACTTTTTGATGTAACACCAATTCATTTTTTCTTCTCAACACTTTTAATAGATGTCTGCAGGTTCGATTAGCCGACAAACTGCGTTTAATATTACGCGATCTTCGTTTTTAAATTTGTGTGCTCGTATATTTCGTTTCCGTTAAATAAAAATTTCCACCCAGTCTTTTAAATAGAAATATTTTCTTTTAATATAAATAATAAATTGTTTTTAATGAATTCCGACCGTCGTTGAGTACATCACTAGTAATTTTCCAAACTAAACAGTATTATTTCTTATAAACATTTCGAATATAATTTTTTTTTATGGGTGAATAGTATAGTGTTATAATAATAACTATAATTATTATTATTATCGGTAATCTGGAGAATAAAAAAAAATTATCGACTACACTAAATATTATAGGTATTATGCATAGTCAGGAGGTGGCTGAAGGCGCTATAGCCCCCCGTTGGTCGTGATTTTTTTTTTAGTTCATTGCAGTTATTCAATGCAAATTACGTCTAGAAATACTATAAAACACGGCAATTAGCAGAGTATTGGACGAAATGTTTACAACTAATTTTGTCTATCAATCAACATCAGGTTGATCATTACCTTAATGTATCAGGTATTACCAGTAACGTAGCCAGAATTTAGTCAAGAGGGGGTGTTATTAAATAAATGTGATATAATTTACAAGTTTATATTAAATTCAACTTTGTGCCACATTTTTATTCTTCCATATAATAATGTTTCATATCTAATTACACATAAGTAGTATATTACATAACATATTATTATAATGTATTATATGGTGTAATATAGTGTGGCCAGCGAAACTAGACGGATGATTGACGCGCTCTCAGTGGCGGCGCTTTTCGGTAAGACTGCATAAACTATTTTCGCGTCAAATATAATTTTGAAATCAATAGTTACCTATTATCATTGATTATATACTCGCTATTGAATAAACACAAATTTTATGTAATATGCTTGTACCATTAAAATCTCTTTCAAATTAAAATTGATTCATTTAATTAACAAGCGCCTATTTAATAGAAACGTATGTATATTAGTAAATATATAACAAAAAATTTCAAAACAAAAAAATATAGATTAGCGATAAAAAAAAATATTTACATTTAAATCATTCATCCACATTTTCATCCTCGCTGTCGCTACTATCGTCGGGACAAACTGTTAGAACGGGTTCTAGGTTCTAAAATTTCATCCCTGAGCCCTTTTCTAATTAAGTCCTTATCTTAGATTTTACGGCAATTTCACGACACATTTCTTTCAGTCTTCAACCGTTACCTCATCGAGAGCATTATTGAGGTATCCCTCTACGTCAACCAGATGTTCATACCGTTTCAGATAGAAACACGTCGTGCTATGAAAAATATACGCGTAGTTTTAAAACGCGCGCCAATTGCACAAAATATACACCACACACGTAGAACCCCTAGTTTTGTAATTTCGTAGCACTAGGGACGCGACAGTTATCCTTCTAATTTCGCTGACCGCACTATAATGTTTTATGTAATGAAATGATGAAGGGAAGACATGCGCGCCACCCAGCCATTGAAAATCGAATTTCTTCCTCATTCCTTATTTTTTCTTCAAGATTTCAAAAATAATAATCTATAAAATTCCACTTCTCGAAAATACGTTTTATTTAATTAAAACTCCTGTATATATATATATATACTCGTACAATATACGAATCATAATAAAATAGCATTTTTACGATATTGTACGAGAAGAACGTAGTAAATTTTAAAAATATACAAGCAGTCTCGTTTATTATTAAATATCGCACTTATCTCTTTTAATCGTAAAAACATAAGTTTATCGCGAGTGACGAAAATACACACACACACAAAAATTATTGTCTATTCCTTACCCCGAGTGCTCTCGGGCTAAAACATTATATACTAAAAAAACCACTTTAACCGCGGAATAGGCTTTGCATTTCTATACGGTTCGACAGACGTATTATTATTATAATATAACAATATAATCGTTATAATATACCGTGAAAATCATAAACCATTGGAAAAAACGATCCCGAGTTAATCGAACTCCGTAGTTGGTAGTTTTTTTTCCTTTTTCGAAATACGAACGCATTTCCAAAACGCTCATAATCGACTGACGAGTTTTGAAACGTTTCAAATACTCTAATATTATGGATATATAAGAATTGATATGATCGATTTTGATTTGATAATCTATTAGGACGATACGCAGATGTAGAAAAAGTAAAAGAAAATAGTTGCTTATATAAATAGCGATTCGAAACCAGTGGACTACACAGTGTAAGAGCGGCGGTCAACATGAACACACACGCACACACCGCGTGCGCCTCATAGCTTGTAGCCATGACGGGCAAACGCGAATAACGTTCTCCTCTAACCGCAGCAAACACACCGTGTGTGTGTGTATATCACACATACACACACGGTGTTTTTGCCGTTTAATAATAATTATTATGACTTATTTCAATGAAATAAAATTAATGTAATGATTCATCATTCCCCGTTGTACACTCGTTTACACGTTTACTTTATTAAACATGTATATTATATTATACGCGTTTATTTTACACTTCTTACTATTTTATTAACTTTTACTGGTTTACTCACATTCACACGTTTTTCCTCGACCGACCGAGTTTACCGTCAACTAAGCACTAAACGCTCGATCACGACCGATGATCAGCGCATACCATCATATTATGTGCTGATCGTCGGTCGAGCACTTATTCCAGCCATAACGGACACATGGGCGCCTCGAGGGGAGTTACAAACGGGGCATCTGCTCCCCCCTCCTCCCTTGGATTTCAAAATTTTAAATATAATTACATCGAAATTTTTTAAATTTTATTATTATATTTTATTATTTTTATCATTGATATTTTGATTAGTAAGAGTTTATAAATTTCATATTGACGAAAAGAAAATGAACAGTACATTTTTTATGCACTAAAACTTTTAACGCCATTAGACCTTCATAATGATACGATTTACAAGGTTCTAAAAATATGAAAAGCAATATGATATAATTCTTGAACAAATTATTTGATTTACCGACGGGGACCCGGACATCAAATTGTCGATACACTCGTATAAATGAAATGTCGTGCGGATCAAAAATCAATTGGATATATTGACTTATGCCATCACGCCGCCTTGATTTTATCGTACCGCTCCCCGATGAATTTTTCTGCGTGGGCCCACGCTCATGCACGACGTTGAAACGGACGGTGTGAAAACGGAGCACAATCATGACAATAATCGGACCAACTATAAAGGCCGGTTTACACTCGTCAATGTGGTCACGTCCGTGAACCGCGACGAACCGCGACTTTGATTTAAGCACTGACGACGCGTTTACACTACATTATTGGCAAAATAAAATGTGTCATCAATAAAATGAACGTGTAATTAAATAAACAAACGTATTCGACGAATGACGAGAACAAATATAACACTCGCGCGGTTGTGTGTTACAATCAATATCGAACTAGAATCCCCCGTGCCCCAGTAACTCGTGGTTCAAGGACGCGGCTACTCTGACAAATGTAAACCAGTCGACGTTTAACCGATAATCGGTATTGTGAACGCGCGCACACTGGATTCGTGCGCCTATTTCGAACAGTGCTACGGTGTTCGAATGGATAGTAACATTTTCATGATGGGCACGACGATCAAACGCGTGTGAAAATCCCGGTATTCGTTTTTGTCAGAAACACGGTGCTGTCATATTATGATTTAAAACGGCGTCCGGAGACGCACGTAAAACGGCTGCACTCCGATACATTTATATAGGCGAAAAACCGGGAAAATATTAGAAGACGTTTTGAATCGACGCGTCGTTTTTTTTTTTTTTATAAATAATATATTAATTAAAATGGTAATTAGATCGCGCGCGATACACGGATGTGTTTCGATGCACGTCGGTTTCGGAAGTGAAGTTTGGTTTATCGACAATAGATACATTTCCCCGATTATCGTATCCAACGATAGAGATATCCCTCCCGCATTGTGAATAAAACGCGTTGGTAATTGCGCGATATTATATATTACACTGGTCGGTGGAATCGGTCTCGGTTCGCGGTGCTGCACACCGGCAAAAATTGAGGACAAAGGGCTGCCGGTTATGTACAGTAAGTACGCACGCGGGATCGTCTCTCTCGGCATTTTTCCCGTCCCGTTTTTCTTCGACGACACCGGCCCAGCAACGCAAACAGAATAGTCTCCTCTTACCGTAACGATAATACGATTTTCTACGCCACGCCGCCATTTCCAAACGAATATAACAACAACGCGTCTGCGGTAATAATAATATTTGTAAAACGCGCCTGCACCACCTACCGTCGTACTATATATATATATACGCTCCACCGGCGTTACCGACGACTGTGCACGAGCCGCCGCCCCAGACGTTCAGCGCGCACAACCGACCGCCGCCGAATCCCCCCGTCTCACCGTAAAAGACGACACGCACTATAAAATGTACGCGCGCGCGCGCGATATATATATAAAATATTATTATTTATCAGAAATTCTCGCGCGTCGAGGTATAATAATAGTAGTTTATGTTGACGTTTTATTAACGGAACGAACGATTGGGGGGAGAGAAGCTTTAGGTTATATATATATGTGTGTTTTCTTTTTAATACGATAAACAAACTGTCGTTTTCTCTCGAGAGAGAGCGTGAGAGAGAGAGAGAGAGAGAGAGAGTGAAAAAAGTAACGTAACGACGGAAATTGTGAAACGCCTGAGAATTATTATTATTATTATTACTACAACAACGCGCGTAAACGTTATTGGTAGTAGGTACGTAAACGCTCGCGGTACCGTTGACGATTATAGAATATAATAATTATAAATGATTCCCCCGCCACCGATAACGGTGTTGTTTTAAAGGGGGCAATATTGTTTTTTGTTTTTTTTTTTATTCGCCGTGAAAACACGGTAATTGTGAAACGACAACGTATTCGTCGACAGGCAAATACACGCATACCGTGAGTGGGGTGACTTTTACTCGGGATCGCGACGTACCTCTTGAAACTCGCGAAAAACCTCGCGAGCTTCCCTGATCGTCCGTGAGGTTGTCGTAAAAGTGAAACGATTTATGATGGACTTGGGTGCTTTCGGACAGATCGGAAATCAGATTGAGGGGGTCGGGGAATCGATACGGATCCAAACTTTGACGTCGGCGGACGGTTTGGCGTTGGTGATGATGGTTTCGGGAGCGATATACCGGGGATTCGGTAGGATCGACGGAGCTGCTCGACGCATAGTACAGATGCACCTATTACTGACAGGATACGAGTAGGAATGTGTGCGGCGGTGCTTGGTCGGGTTGCAGGTCAGTCGGAGAGAGTGCCGGTGATCGACGGTATCGATGTCGGTCTGAAAAATAAGAAGAACCGTGTGCGGATGTACGAACGTACGGGCGGGCGGCGCTTGACGGTGCGTCTGAGCGAAGGCTCAGCGCTGCGGCTGAGCTCAACGAAATCTTGAATAAGCCACTGGTGGTCGTGTACACGCGTACACACGTCTTTACAAAAACTCGTTTCTTATTATTATTATTATTATTATTATTATTATTATTATTATTATTATTATTATTATTATTATTATTTTCTTCTTTTCGTCGGTCTTAACAGCGTGGATACATACATATCACAGTATGAACGAAATAATAA